>VZTX01014535.1:710248-919652 GCA_013400915.1 Pardalotus punctatus
TTTTTTTTTTTTTTGCACTGAAGCACTGCTTTTTGAGTCTTTTGGCTCTGCAAAAGATAAGCTTAGTTTAACAATTAAATGATACTTTGACATTTATTAAAAAACCCCACAAGTTTGGCTTCATTTTAAGTGTGTGATCAGAATGAATTCATTTGCTCTTACTGGAAGAATACTTATCATAATGGATTCATGCGGTATCCATGTGCTCATCACGTGTTCTTTTTTATACACATCCCTCTAATTCCATTTCCATGCCACTTTAATTTAGCATTAGTTAATGGACTCCACATAAAGGTTGCTCATTTTTTATCTGGATTCTCCAACTAAATTTCTGGTTTTTAAAACTGCTAAGCTGGTGAGGAGAGCACTAAATATTAATAGCAGCACTTTGAAAAATTAACAGAATTATCTTCCTTCTTGTCTGTTGATTCCCTTTTACTACTTTAAAAGTTAATAGGCAAAACAATAAGGGATAGAGGTTAGTCATGGCAAATGAAATACATTGTTGGAAGTTGCAGATACCTACGCACAGCAGTCATGAGTGACTCCTGGGCAACATGGAAAGATGTGCAGATCACCAGGGGTGGGAATGGTGGAACAAGAGTAAATAGAGTCACCAGTTCAGCAGATCAAGGGTGCTCGTATGGGGAACTCACGTCTCCATGCTTTCTGTACCTGACAGAAGTCAGCACTTGCTGAGGTTGAATTAGGAGCCTGACTGCCCAAATTGTATGGGCTCGTTCCTGGAGACACCAGCTTACCTTGGACATCCACCTAAAGCTAAAGTGAGTGGTGAGAATGTCTCCTAATATATAAAATCCACAGAGTCCATGGGAGTTAGGCAGTTTAATTTAGTTTAATCTAGGTTTCACTCAGAGGCTGAGGACCTGAAATTCTTGAGAGGTTTTCTCTTTGCCTTCACTAGGATTTGGCATAGGTTGGATGGGCTCACAGGGTGGTGTGAGACAGCCCAACACAAGCCAAGGTAGAAAAGTTCCATTATGATAGTCAGGAAAAGAAAATACTTCAATGAGTAAATTGGCTCCAGTTGTTTATTATCTATTATTTATTATCTCATAAAAAGGCTTTATCCAATAAAACTGTAGCTGAATTTTCATAGGACGTTTGAAACAAAAGTGGCTTCATGTCAAATTTATTCTGGAAAGGTCAACATTAGTTTACATCAAAGGTTTGGGTTGTTGAGAAACAATAACATAAGGTCATAATTTCAGCTTGTTTGAAGAGCTGCAATGAGCAGTTTGCCAGAGATTCGATCTCTGGTAAACAGGCCCCTCTAGGCTCACTTGGAAAAGCTTGCAAATGCACGGACGCTCTTTGCCCGTTTGGTTCAGGATGAAAAGCAAGCCTGAAAGCTGCCATTGTTTATATACAGAACTCAGTTCTTGTTTCTTTTCTTTCTCTTTTTTTAAAAAAAAAAATTTGTCTTGAGTGAAATCACTTAGAGACAAACAAAAAAATGATGGAAGGTGGAGAGGAGGGAGAGGAAAGGGTCATGACATTAAGACCCCAGCTTAATCTGGCTTTACAAGAGTATGGTGCAGCTGAAAGTTGCAATAAAAGTTGTTGATCCTACGGGGCTTTTTTAAAATATATGTTATACAGGCTGGAGCCTCTTTACATTAGGTTAAGGATGGGTCAGAATTGAAAGCTTCCCACCACCGTGGGAAGGAGGAAGCCCTTGCTTTAGGTGAGGGAGGGTTCTCTGAAGTGCCAGGCTGGCACTGCTTCCTGGAGCTGGGAAGAGGCGGTTTGGAGGCTTTCTTTTCTGGAGGCTGCCCCAGACTGGCAGGTGTGGTATGGTGTACCTTGGCCAGTGGTCAGGTCATTCTTTTTTGGGAGGGGAGAGTGCACATGCTTTGCAACGCATTTGCCCCCTGTGCCGTTGCTCACCGGCTGGTGGAATCGGTGGCCTGAGTGCTCAGGCAGGAGCAGGTGAAGGCTCTGCCCTTTCTTTACATGGTCAAGGTCTTTTTTCCATCCCCTGAAGAGTAATATTTCCCTCCCCACCTTTCAATTGTTTGGAGACCATTGAAATGTTTAAAGAACCTTAGCACAAATACTGCAGCTGTTTGTTGGGCTTTAGGAATCCATGTGGCCTTGCACATTTGGAGTGATGTAATTTCCATGCTTTCACACACATGGAAGCTATAATATCTCATTACAGATGGAGGAATCCAGTGATTGACATACAAAAAAAGAAGGTTGTCTAATTCCTTGTCGTTTAAGAATCACCTTTAAAAAAAGAAACAAGAACAATAGACTCGCAATGCTGTCTTTAACTCTGAGTGAACTTTGTGAGCCTCATTTATTGGGGTAGAATATTGGGCCTCTGGGGCTTGTTGAAGCCTTAGAGTCCCTTAGGATCAAGTGACAGACCTTATATTGGGAGTATCCAGTAATTACCCAAATCCTTTGAGTATTGTTACTCACAGTTCTGATTTTTACTCTAACATTGCTAGTGGTACTAATTTTTAAGTTTCTTCACAGACTTCTATTCATTACCCCTCAGTGATGTGCTAATTAGAGCAGCCAAATGCTACAAATGAGTCTGTGTTTGCGATTTTTCAAGGACTGGAGTCTAATCATTTTCTCCACCACTATAAAGATGTCATGAGCTAATGTGTAAAGTTATGCTGTGGGAAACCAAACAGAGAGAGAGGGAGATAAAGCACTCAAGGGTGTCTGATTTACCTCCTTTGAATACAGTCATGCTCATGCACTCTGGGTTGGAATGGCTGGTGTGCACAGGGTGCTCTGCAGCCTTGCACTTTCCGTTGCATCAGTGGTTTTTCCCTCCTAAGAAAGAGACATACTTTAATACTCATAAACATCTATTTAATCATTTGAGTCTGGAAAGGGGCACCTCCAGAAAAGTTCCACACAAATGTCTGTTTTTCAGAATAGGCAATAAACAAAGTCTCCTGTGAGTCTGCCAAAACCCAAGGTCCACCTAACTAGACAAAAATCTATGAACAGGGAAATGCCCAAAGAAAATACATGGATTCAGTCTCTCTTCTCCTAAAATACCTTCCACAATAAAGCAAAAATAATCTATTTTCTTTCACAAACAAGCATTCCAAAGCAGAGACACTTCTCTTGCAAGCCTGGCACAAATGTTTGGAAGCAACTGAGTGCAGTACAGCAGCTCTGTGACACGTGGCAATTCCATCAGCCTTTGGAAAGCACAGGATAAGGAAATTCTGCTATCTAAAGTTAGATTTAAATTCTTGCAGTGTCCTTCATCCCAGCAGCTTTTAGTCACTTGAAATATTGAACATTTTGTCCAGGGTTAGTTTGTCTTAGGGTGAGAAGGGTAGGTGAAAGATCTCGCCTGCCTTGTCAGTGTAGCTTGAAACTACATGTTGGTGTACACTGACCTGGTAATGTACCTTCCAAAAAGGGTTTAAAATATTAGATGAGTTTATTCATAGGAAGTAGCAGCATCTTTCAACAGTGCAGATACCCGTTCTGCATGAAGAAGGTTGGTGGGATCTGGCCCCAGAAAAGCCAAGCACTGACACTTTGTTAGTGGATTTATCTGTGTTTTACCTAATGGCGCAGAGCAGCTCTGTATAGGTATTAAGTTCAGAATTTTTAGTAGAGAAGTGATCCTGTGCCTCAGCACAGTGTGCAGACTTCCCATTTAATGGCCAGAGAGGCTTGCCTTCAGCTCATTTACCCCATCCCAGAGCATCACACTAACACACAACGGATACAAAAGTGGAACTATTTGCTCATCCATTCAAGGACTGAGCAAAAACCTTTTGATAAAAAGTCATCCTGCTTTTCTTGAATGTATTGGAAAAAATTGCTCTATTCAGCAGTTCAGTATTGAAAACTTGCCTCTCCATTGCCCTTTTCTGTGTATTTCTTGATGCTTTATAAAAGGGTTCCAAATCTGTTCTATAACACTATTTGACTAGATCTATGATGATGTATGCCAGAACATGTCAAAATAATTGTGTGGTGACTATTCTGGGTTAAGAAGAATCATATTTAATGTTACTAATTTTCACATTATTTCACCCATAAAAATCTTTCTAGCAGCAAAAGTTTTATTGCACTGTAATTCAGAGTCTCTAATTTATTCATGGGATAAATGTTTCATGTAATGAATTTTCTAGTAAATGTATTCTGAAATTCATGCAGAAGCGGGACCACTGTAAAACTGCACACATTTATGCTAAAAGAGATGGATTTCCCCCACCAGAAAGTTTGGAGGGCAAATCCTGTAGCTTTCTACCCTTAATTCATCTTTTCTGCCCTAGTTTTGTCTTCTATTAAGATTTTGTTGAACTCTTAACAGCTTTATTGTAAAAATGCTACTGCCATGTAATGTGCAAGTTAGATTTTGAGTTGGTTTATATGTGCAGTCCTTTGTACTAACAGAATACTATTAAGCATGATATTTTTCTTGCTCATGAGGCTTAACCATATTTTTAGTGTTTATACTGAATTGTCTTTGTTCCTGTTTCACATCTTGGCACTGGGAGCAAGAGGTCTTGAAAGCTCACATTAATGTTGGTAGAGTAAGGCCCTCTGTTCTAGATATGCAGTGTTTAAAGAGGAGGCAGGGAAGAGCTCTGTACAGACTGATTTTACCATCTTTTGTTGATATCCTGGGTTTTTTAATGCTAAAAATGACACCTCTGTGGAGTAACGAGTACAGAGCAGCACACAGATCATCAGGGCATAACCACAAACAATGTGTCTGTGACCTTAGGTTTTTAAACCCTGAGTCATGTGAAGTCACTTGGCTGTAAACTCTCTTGCTGTGTAGAACAGGTACCAAACCCAGTGTTTCCAGCAATCTGGAAACTTCACATTATTACAGCAGAGAAGTAAGCAACCGATGTTTCTCAAATACCTCACATGTTGGCGCCAGACAAAATTCCTTACCTGAGTGACTGAGCTTCTCAGGTATTACTAAGAAGGCAGCTGTAACCGTGTTGTGCTTCAGAGGTGAAAAAAGGTGTGGGTAAACCTAGTCTTGAATAATAAAATTATGTCACAGGGGCACTTATCCTCAAACTTACTAAGTTTCAGGGACAAATTCACTGCCAATAAAAGTGCCTGTTAACAATTTGCAGCAAAGTAGATCTACACTACTGCCACGTCATATACAACACACACAGTGATCAGCACTGACACAGTCATTAGCTATAGTTACCTCTCTAGACAGAAGTAACACCCATGTATTTTTGACTCTAGGTATGACAAAATACTGAAGTGGCACTGTTTTTTAAATGTTCTCTATTTAATAGGGTTAAAAATAACAAAGAATCCAGATCCTAAACTGGAGTCAGTCAATGTCAATGGTACTAGTTGAGTTTATCAAAAAGTCTACAGTCCACTGTTCCCAAATAGATACAGTGCTGCACCATAATCTACAAAATGGTCAAGGCAAACATTAAGAATAATCAGAAAAAAGAAGTATTACCAGTCTCTGTGGTGAATGGAAGGGACATCTGTAATCTGAATGGGTATAGTCTCCTGATGTCTTTTCTTTAAGGCTGCTTCTTAAATAAATGAGGTAACCTTAGCCCATTCCAGGGCTGTTGTAATATTCTTTTTAGGGTATGGAAATCTTAGATGTGAATCTCTGAGTGACCAGATGCATAGGAGCAGGTATTAAACTGCTGCAGTCTAATTGATATATGCTGCCATCAGTTCTGACCCAGGTAATAGCACAGCTAAAACAATTTCGAGTGGGTCGAAACATCCCTGGAGTACTTACTGCAGTGATATAAAAATCTTGAAGCAATGTGTCTTAAGTCCTGTAAATCATGTTAGACTTAATGAAACCTCTGCAAGAGTATTCTGTATCCATAATGCATTCAGCTGCAGTCTGTTGATATTTTATGTCTGATTTTAAGAATTATGTAAACTCTTGATGATGTGCTATAGCTGATAGGATTGGAAAATAGGGATTGCTTTTTAATGGTTCATTTTTGTGGAGATCCCAGTAGTTGCAAAGGAAATTCCTGAGATCCAATGTATTTCATCCCAATGTTTTGATTTCTTTTGCCCGGAGGAATTTTTCCTTATGAAAACTTTGAAACCGGAGATGTGTCTGTTGTGTACACAGTATCTGTTTCAGCTGGTTTGATACAATTGAGTCAGACCAACTTCACACTCATGTTGCTTCAGTACATAAAATTTATCTGCCTTATATTTACCAGTGAGCTATAAATGTTGTCCTTTGAAAGGGAAGTTGCTAGATAATGGCAAGAGAAAGATAACAGGTGAGACTGCAAACACGTAGGCATACATTCTTGCTTCCATGTGCACACATAAATCCTTTTGACATTAATGAGGACAACACTGATGGCAAGTGAAAAGCAGGCAGGACTCCATAATAAAAGTTATGCAATGTGAAGCACGTAAAACACCATATCAGACTTTCTGATTTCAGATATTTTCTTACCATTATTACTGTGCTTAACATATAGAAAAGTCTCTTATAAATTTGAGTTGTGCTATGGATTTTCCTAATTTATCTTTCCATAGAGTTTTTATCACTAGAATCTTGCTGCTGGAAGAGAAGCAAATTCTGCTATGTTGTTGCAGAATACAGCGGAAATAGCTGATTTCACCAATTCTAGGGAACTTCTTATTTTCAGAGTTTCAGAGCTGTGTGATTGAGAGCTGTACTCCACTCTAATGCACACTTCTATCTCATGTATTTGGATACAGTGGGTAATTTCAAATGCTTATTTTGGGAGGCAGTATAACATTCTAAGGGATTATAAAATGAGCTTCACTTTCACAGAAAAAATTCAGTAATTTTGGAATTAAAGTTGGATTTCCCCTAATTAAGCCACACAGACCAATAATAATTTTGGAAAATGTGGTTTGCAATGCCAGTCTTCCTACACTGCTTTTGCAACCAGCCATTTATCAAACTGGACATTCTCACTGACACACACTTGGACAAAAAAGGGGAGGAAAAAAAAAAAAGGAAAAGAAAAAAAACTGAGACAAAGGTTCTTTCTTAAAGAACTATGAGATTGGCATCGTTATCATGACATTTTAAAATGTAATAAGTTCTTATGTGCTCTTATTTGCTTTCTGGTTTCCAAACGAATAGGAATAACATTCTGAAGCTTTTCTTTGGGGCTGTGTAAGCTAGAAAGCTCTTAAATAAATTGAAACTGTGTTCTTCATGTGAATAAATGATGTAGTAGCTTAGGCTTTAGATGAAACACCAAACATCTCAGAACTTTGTGTAAATCTGGTGGGCTAGCACTGTTTCTTCAAAATTGGTAGATTTATTCTAATTCTTTCTAGGTGAAGATAAATACCTTTTTTTAAAAACAGAATGTCATTACTATCTTAAAAATAAAGTTCCTTACTCCTGCAGTTGACCTGATAGCAAACAGATACTGCTTGATTCCGTAAATAAGGTGTTTTGTTTTATAAAGGGTCTCAGAATGCATTTTTTGTTCTATAATTGCCTTAGTCTTAATGAATGTAGTTATTGTTTTACTGTGTAACTCAAAAGCTATTGTACACTGGGCTGTTCTGAAGGGAATGGACATGCATGAACATGGAGAGCAAGGTATGGAAAGAATCTGCATTTAATGGAAACAAACATTTTGAGTATAAAGTTTTCCAGTGCTATAAATATAAAGGTTCAAAAAAACAGAGCCCGTGCTTAGCTCCTCCATGTCTCACTGAGTTGTCTTTTTAGAACTGTTGTGCCAGTACTCCACATAACTGACTTCTTGTCAGTAGCAGTTTTGCTCCTGATCTCCGCTCATGCACTATAAAGACGTGGCCATGGCTTTGCCTCATTGCGTCTGGAAAGGTCAGAAGAGGCGAGCAGAAGCAGCAGAGCCCTCGGTGTTGTAACGCAGAAGGGAGCACACCACAGATACCTGCTGACCTCGTGGAGACTGTAAGAAATGCTGACAGCTCCCACTACTCCGTGCTGGCTGGAATTTCTCCTCTCTGTAGGCTTTATTGTCCTATTACCTTCATTAGTGCTAGTTGAGTTGGTGAAAGGTCTTGAGCTGCCAGGAGTGTGCCAGCTACCTCAGAGAGAGACCAGGTCAGTTCGGTTCTCCTGGGTCAGTGGCAAGCTGAGCTCTGCTGGTTTCTCATTCTTGCATGGCTGTGGCCAGAGAGCCTGACTTGGGCTCTGCTGCTTCTCCCCAGGCAGGACCACAGCTCTCCTTCAGCTGGTGGCTCTCCTGAGGTGACATCCTGCACTGCTCTGGCTCAGGCAGTGACTTCTGCGTGGCGTGGTGTGTGTCTGGCATCTGGGGGGAGCTTAGGGCACCGGGTCTTCTCCTTGAGTCTGTGCCCAGCTGCGACTGTAGCAACGAGACAGCCATTATTTGGAACCAAAAGTACGGTTTGTTCTAATAGTATGTGAAAGTGCTTAGAAGGAGAAGGGTGTAGAACAATCCACATGCATTTCCATCTAACCATGGGGGCTTATTATCCCCTTGCAGCAATCCAGGCTGGCCTAATTCCTTTAGTCACCTTTCGTATATGTAAAAGTCAATACAGAAATCTGATTCCCCTGAGCAGTTACCACTCTGAAGGGAAATCCTCCTTCTAATCAGCAGTGGTTTCATGTTCCTGGCCATTCTGGGTAAAACCTGTCAAGTGTGCTTACTAGAGAGAGAACTGTGGGATCTCAGCACATCGGTGCTGTGTGGCCATGGCTGACCTTGAGCACTTTCCTTTCTTCTTTGTTTCTCCTGTGTGTTGACATCACCTTACACAACCTGAATTGGCATGATCATACTGTAAAAATTGCAGCTGAATAATATGGTCAATTTATAAAATCCTTTGCATTTCCCTAAGGTTTAGGTACTCAGTAGCTGTTCTTGGGTGATCAGGCCTTCTTTGAAAATCTGCCCAGACATCGCCAATGAAATGTGTTGATGCTGGATGTGTTTGAAAATCTGACCCTTATGAGAAGGCCCTGCAGTAGAAGGATTCTGTGATAGGGTGTTGAGGTAGTGATGTCCAGACCCAGGTCATACTGTATGGACAGCTCTAACTGAATTCCTTAGTACTGTCCTATGGAGCACCTGGTTAGGCACTGAGATTTAGAGATTCTGGTTGAAGCCAATTAAAGGATCCATCCCAAATACAGTTAGATGTGGCAGATGTCAACAGCTATGGTAGAATACATAACTGAAAGCAATGAGACTTTCTGCATAAATGCCACCTTTTTTAGAGCTTTGTCAGTCAACATGGTTGATAGTTTAGGTTGCTCTCCAGGTATTTCTTGCCAGAGGCAGCTGGACCTATTAATAGCAGAGATTTACAAATCCTTCAGTCACTGCCTTCTCAGCAGTGCTTATCCACAGAACATCACTTCTGCCCTGAGTTCCTGCCAGGCTTGCAGTGAGGTGACTTGGTGGGAACTGATCAAAATGGGTGGAGACAACCAAAATTTCACTCCCCATAGAAGCGGAAAAATGGTTTGAACCTGTGGGGCCTAGGGACAGTACCTGTCTCAAAGCAGAGTAATACTGTACTCTCTTCCCCCTTGGGAAATCCTGTGGAATATAATCACCATCGAAAAGAGTAAATCCTCCCTAAAGCCCATTCCAAAGGAAGTCAGTCACACTCAGACACTGTAAACACTAACCTCCTTATCCCAGCCCTCTCTGTGTACCCCCTCCACATCCCCGTCCTCTTCTCCACTCAAGATATCCGTTTTTATCTTTCCTGTTACATCACTCCCACCACACTGTATTAATCATCTGGCCACTATCACATTACACTTAATAAATGAACAAGATCTAATACAAAAATCCCTCCAAACCAGATGACTTAATACTCTTTTATGCTTAACTCTTTTTTTATTCCACAGATGTGTGGCAAACACTCATGAGTGTTCTGTAGCAGATGAAATGTTTTTAGCAAAGATAGTTGAAAATAGATGTAATTTATGTAAGCTATTTAAGTTCATTTCTGTTTGATGAAGTATTGTACATCCTGTCTTCATTGTAAAAAGGGAGAAAATTGCTATTTTTGTGTGCGGAAAAGGACAAACCCCACTAAGTTAAGAGCCTAGTTTAACACGTGTCTCTAAGGTTGGGAGATGTTCTCAGGGCAGTCCATGTCAGAGCTGGGACAGGCGCCACTAATCATAGCCACAATATTCCCTTTTAGCTAAAATAGCATGTTTTCAGGGGCAAAATGAATCACCATCAGGAGCGCAAGTTCAGCTTTGTGGGAGCCATAGGCCCCTGACTGAGCCTCTGTTTTGTTCTGCTTTCATGCTCTCTGACACAGCGCTGCCTTCTTGTGTGTGTTTTGTACCTCATGCAAAGCTGAAATTGCTTTTGGTAGTGCTTGGCCCCGCAGAGCTCCCGTGCCCAGATGGGGTTGCCATCCCCAAAGCCGAACCCTGGGCTTTGATAGATGGATCTGCTATTCCAATCCCCCTGCAGGATCTTGTAGTCGGGCTCTGCGACCATTTCTGACCTGTTTTCTTTCATCATAGAATATACTGAGTTGGAAGGGACCCATCAGGGTCATCAGAGTCCAATACCTGGCCCTGCACAAGACACTCCAACAATCCCACCTGAAAGTGTTTTCCAAACACTTTTTGAGCTCTGTCAGGCTTGGTGCTGTGACCACTTTCCTGGGGAGCCTGTTCCAGTGCCCAACCACCCTCTGGGTGAAGAACCTTTTCCCAATGTCCAATCTAAACCTCTCCTGACTCAGCTTCATGCCGTTCCCTTGAGTCCTGTCACGGTCATGAGAGTAAAGAGACCTGGACCTGCCCTTCTGCTTCCCCTCATAAGGGTGGTGAAAAGCTCTGGGAGGCCTCCCCTCAGTCTCCTCCTCTCCAGGCTGAACAGACCAAGTGCCCTCCGCCACTCCTGACACGGTTTCTCCTCCAGACCCTGCACCATCCTCGTGGCCTCCTCTGGATGCTCTCTTAACAGCTCAATGTCAGTAGATCATGCACCCTCCCAGTGCCTGCTTTCTGTGAACACTCTGCTTTTTAACTTTTCATTTCATGGGTACCCCCAGGTGAGCAGGACACCCTCGAGGCACATCTGTGCAACCCAGTGCGGTGCCAGCCAGCCGTGCCCCATGCAGACAGGGATGGGGAGGTGCTGGGTGCTGTACCAGGAGTGTGAGCCCTCTGCTTGGCCTGGGCTGATGTGCCCCCTGCTCCTGTGAGCTGATTCAGACAGGTGGCAGTAGCAGGTATCTCTCCATCTTCCTTTATTGTGTCCTGTAGATACACCACATCAAAAGCACAGGGGCTTCTCAGTGTTAATTCCGACTCGTCAACCCTTACAATTTCATCCCAAAATGGGTCTAAAATGAAACATGAGGTGATGGAGCTTTTGGTCTGAAATAGATACACAGAGAAGGCCCCAAAACACTAAAACTACCGATGAGCCCTATATGGACATGTTGGGTGGGCTGTGACACATCACCTGTGCTATGGAAAATAAGTCATTAATGAGGAGATGCCTAGGAGAGAGAAGTAAAAAAGGATTTCTGGGCAGGATTTTGATAGCGCTATAATAGGAGATTAAAAAGCACCCCAGTAATCCCCATTATTTACTCACAAAAAAATTATTGCTTTCATTTTTAAGCAAGATGATTGTCATTTATGTGAGAGTCACAAATGTTCACTGTCTTAGGTTTGCCTGGGAGGTCCCTATATTTGTCTGTCATTTGCTAAAATAGACATGAATTTTTAACTTTCAAATTACAATTTCTTCACCCAAAAACATTCTACAGAATATGTTAGGTTTCTAAATTGAAATAGTAATGACCCTTGTATGACTGTGAAAGATTAAGCTCTGGGCTTTGAGCACATCAGAGGCTTAAAAACACTGGTAAGTAGCTATAGCGTTAGGTGATTAAGAGAGAGAGGTTGAACTTTGCATCTGGTGTAGCTGCCATAAAGCTTTCCTGGAAAATGCAAACCAAATTACCCGAGTACTGGAAAATTGCATTTGAAAATAATAACGGTTTCATTTAGTTTTATCATCAAGACTGACAGCTGGAGGAGACTCGGTCTGTTGCTGAACCCCCAAATCAACAAGTTTTTTTCTCATGACACGCACAGGGGTGGGGAAGCTGCTCATTTAAGACCCGTAAACAGCCACTGCTGTGAATTTCTAATCCTTTCATTAAGTCACGCTCCCTGATTGCTGGCTATATTCACTTTCTTTTAATTCACTATCTCTTAAATTATAATAATTGAAAACACATTAGGACCAAGAAAGGGAATGGAAAAAGCTAAGTAGACAATCACCTTGTAAACATCTTGTGATGGTGATGGCTATTTAACAGGAACGTTCAGTACCAACTGAGGCACAGGCAAGCTTATCCAAGCAAATCAATGCAAGTTAATCTTTCAGTGTCAGCTGGCTGAGTTTTGGACTAGTGATGAATGCCTTGACTGGAAAGATGAAATGCTGGAATGCCAGGCACTGCTCTGACAGCTACAGATGGTGCCAATTACTGCCAGTAGAGCCTGTCCTGCTGTGAGCCCAAGATGTCTGATTTGTGGTCACAGAAAAATGAAAAAGAGGTTTCCCAGCTGGGCCTGTCACCTGTCCTATATTGCTCCGTAGCAAAAACGGTATTTGTGTTCTAAAATCAAATTTCTTTGTATATTTATGCTAATGATCCCACCATGCTAATTACCACACATATGCCTTGGAAAGATGCAGACACTATCAGAGAACAGAATTTTCCTTTCTCTGGTTTAAAATAAATTTCAGAAATTGTAGAAAAGTTAGAATAAAATGCAGTGTCAAAATAAAGGGGAAGGAGGTGAAAGGAGGAGGAATAAGCAATTCAACAGAGCAGGCAGACATTCTGTGCTTAATTTTTCTTCATGCAGTTGAAAGGGATTTACAGGCTGTAAATCAGAACAGGATCTAGCCCATGGTCTCCAGTCTTGCCATACTGAGCTTTAATGTTAATATAAGCCTTTATTTTTCCTTTGTACGTTTGAGCTTTTTTGCGTTTGTTTTTCATGTGCCGTCTTATTCCACCCTTACCCAAACTATACAAATTGTCATTTATTGCACTTTCACATTATTTCCTGCCTCTGTGATATTTAAAAGGATTAGTCTAGACATCTGTGATCTGTAATTGGCTTTTTCCATGAAAGGGGATCAGCTGTAAGAACTTAAGCAACCCAGACTTATTTTACTTGTGATACTTGAAAGCCTTCTGGACAGAGCACCTTTGCTGCAATGATTTAACACCAGGTTTGCTCAGTGTGCAAATGCAGCTTCAGTCAGTCCTTTGCCATTGAATCCACTGTGATTTTATCCACCTGAAAATAGCCCATGTGTTTTAATTAAAATATATATTGAAATAAGTGGTTCCAGGTTTGGCTTTCTTTTGCATTGTGCTGTGAAAGGGGACCCTATAGAATACTCTAACTCTGAAATACATTTCCATTCTGCTTTTATTTATATATTAAATTAACAATAGCATAGTAATTATCCTTATTGGAGCATGAAATACAAATCTGCCTCTTTTTCCCCTGTCCTTGGAACTCATCTACCACAGTTTGCCTAATTGGTAAGAGCGAGTAGGTGGGGGTGTTGGGGAGCAGACGGCCTATTTCCATTTTATTAGACTGAACCTTTGCTAACGAAGCTATTTTTCCCTCAACTTCAAACACAAATGTTTAAGCAAATTTTAGAATTCATTTAACAATAGTAGTAAATCAGTAGACAAACTGTACTATAAAAATAACTCTTACAGCAGCTGTGGGATGGAGCAGGCCAAAGTACCTTTAGGTCCTGGCTTGAATCAGTGAGTATTTGGTGCTCTCAGATAAGCACTCAATTGCCAGTTGTAATTCCACCATATAACTTGGAAGAACTGGCCCTGTGAGTTCTCAATAGCTGTGAATGATAAATGATAAGCTTCCAAGTGATAATTTCTATAAGTATTTAGAAATTAAATGGTGATGATAAAATGAGAGATGGGAAGACACCAAAACTTTCCTAATTTTTATCTTTTTATGTTTTGTCAAATGATGAGGAAGGTGAAAACACCTGGCAAGTCTAGGGAGACTTTCAGTATGTCCATAAATTGGTGTAGCTTTTGTGTGCTTGTTTGTCTGAGTGCCATCTTTTATTTGTTACTGGGTTTGCTTTCCCCTACCTGTAATTATTTAACAGTTAAACCCAAATATATAGGTTTTTCTGCCAGAGGTCTCAGCTTCTTACAGAGCCTCTTGTTTTAGCACATACCAATGAAGTCACTTGCTTTTCATGGTTGGCTTATTCTGTGTAGGTTGCCTGTGTTTAAAGACATTATCATTAGTATAAATGCAAAAGGAGTTTGCTGGAGGAGTGTTGGGAAGAACCACATAAAAAGCCATTATCTGAGTGGGTAATATCCATCGGCTCATTCTCAGGTGCAGCTGTGGGGATTATAGATTTGATAACATCAAATAAAAAGTCTCCCAGGTTCCCTTTTTATCAGCAAAGCAGAAGTGGTACAGCAGAGCTGTGCTGCCTTTGGGGCTTTGTCCTGCAGCCCCTCGGTGCCGAAGCCGTGCCGTGGCCCTGGCAGTGGCTCTGGGTGCTGGCACAGGTGAGCTCAGGGCAGGGCTCACCTGGCTGCTGCCGGCCTCCCCTTGTGACTGTGTCTGCTCTGCCCTACCCGAATTATGTAACAGTTAAGCCCAGATATGTAGGGTTTGCTGCCAAGGGCCTCAGCTTCTTGTAGCGAGTATTTCACTTGTCTTCTGAGCCGCTTTTTCATTTCCTGACTGCTGGGAGGAGAAGGCTATAATGAGTGAAAGCCACAGCGGTGCCATTCCCCCACCCTGAGTACAGCGTTTTTGGGGTGGCAGATACACTGTTTTGTGTAACATTCAACCTGGGGAGATACTTAACCACTTTGCCTCAGTTCAGCATGTCTAATACTTGGCACAAATCTGTGTATTCGTGTTTCATTCAGCTTGGATAACAGCCAGCATAGAGACTCTATTTTCATTTTTGAATTTCACTTGGCAGATCCTTAAAAGTCACTGGAGAACTTTGCCTGGGTAATAAAAAGCAACTTTTTTTATTGAAAACTAATTATTTTTTCAGCTCCATGTGCCAGCTGTTTAAAAATGTTGTGGTCACGTTAGCACATACTTTAATTACAGAGTTCTAGAAAAATGCAGATCCTATTGTGAAATGTTCCTCACAGCAGCTAATAAGCCACTTATTTTTGACCACATCCAAGCTGTTAAAATACATAGATAGCTTTTGTGGCTATAATTAAATATAATTTAACACTAAATGAAGAAATACCAGGATTTAAGCATCTACCTGCTTTTGGTGGGAAATGATGAGTTTAAAGCTAGAAGATCAAGCTTGTGTGTATGTGGAAGACGTGGATAATGCTGAGTGAGGTTTTCAGAAACACTCAGGATTTTCCAAGTCACTGGGAACACTGGGCTCAAGGAGTCTTTGAAATTTATTTTATCCCTACGCATCCTTAGGCACCTAAATGCTTTTGAAAATCAGGTATAGAAAGACTCCTGGGATGCTGTAATGAGCTCTGCTGGCTCAGGACACAGCGCTTGGCTTGGGAGGAGCCGGACCAGGAGTGCAGTGACACAGACCTCAGTGCCAGAGACCCCTCTCCTTGGCAGTCATGTTCCTGGGTTGGTTTGAGTCCCTGAAAGAACAGGGTGGGAACAGCAGGATCGTCAGGGAGGACGAGCACTGCATGAGCCTGAGCAGGAGGCCAGCTCTCCTTTGAAGTGAGCGCCGCAGGGATGGTGGGAGCCGTGTCCCTCCATGCAGCTGCAAATCCCAGCTTTCCTGCCTTCACCCTTCCTGTGTGACCTGGCTTCCTCCGTGAAGGAAGTGTTTCTTCCAACATTCTGTGTCGTATGAAACTTCATCTTTCATAGTGCCAGCGTTTGCAGAGCATTTGGCCTGCCAGATGCTGCTTCAAATTAAGGATGGTTTTGAGCCAAAATCTTGGGTTCAAACACCTTCAAACTTTGGGAAAGTTTGTATCCCATTTTTATGGCTTTGCTCTATCCCTGCTTCATTTCAGTCTTACCTAGTTACAGTTTTTATATTCTCCTGCAATCAGAAGCTGCAAAGAAATGTAACAGGAACAGAGTGGGTGGATGTTTCATGGGAGAATAGTAAAACTTTGCCTGGCTGGAGGCATGCTCAGTTTCCTTGGTCAATTTATTGGACATATAAAAAGGATTATTCAATGGACAAGAACAGTCCTGCATCCCTACCTTTTTTACACTCTATTTCTGGTCATACCTTTCATATAAAAATAAAGTACCTTTTGCTATTATATTTGATTCATTCCTGTAAAAAGTAATCTGTTGCATATATATAAGCAGAATTTTTATAAAAGTATATAAACACTGAGGGAAAATGGCAGAACAGATGGCAAGTAATAAAGCCATTTAAAGGTATTTGCTGGACATGCAATACCAGACATGTATGTTTCTCCTCCATAGCTTTTTAAATAATTCTTTGAGTTTGTTTAGATTCCATTTGACACAATTTTTCCTCTCACTGTTTTGAAATATATGGAAGATGTATTTCACATATATTTCCACTTTTTAAGTGTAAGCATATAGCAACAGAGTATGTTATCACAGCAAACTGTGTAGGTACAATATTTGCTTATATTAATTTATATCTAGTTTGTGTCATTAGACACAACTGTAGCTGTTATAAGTAGCCTGTCCTAGAAATAAACAAAATAAAATGGAAATGTCAAATCTTTCTAAACATGTGAATTTTAAAACCACTTCTTTGACCAGAAAATGTGTCAGAATAATGCATCTAAGGATGTCTCAAAAAACCAAAAAACCCAAACTGGAGTGGCTGTTTTGATACCGTGCAGTTTGACATTTTCTCCCACAAAGTCGTGAAAACCAAGGAGATGAATCAGTTTAAGGTGAAGAGGGAAGAAACAAAAAGTACATTTTAATGAGACATTTACAAATTGTTCAGCACTGAGAGAGGCACATTATGCTAGCACTTTGTCACTGTAAATATTGCAGATGTTGTTCCTCTGAGTTTGTCCTGGAGCATTATTAGAGCAAAATACACAAACATACAGCCAAATCATTTTGTGTTGATATTAATGCCTTTGACTCAATCAGGCTTGAGCAGGGAATCCAGATCTGCCCTACAATCAAATAGTCATTAGAGGCCAAGACTAATTGCTGCAACGATTAATTCCATGCAGACACCAGTGCTGGTGTGGTAGGTCCTGCTTGGCCGGTGGTGGGTTTTGCCTGCAACACAACCAGCACCAAATCCAGCGGAGCTGCAGCCCACAGTCGGTGCTAGCTGTGGATTCCCTGTGTGCCTTGCCTGGCCCAGGGTGCTGTGAGCAGGAGGGGAAGCTGGCAGGGACCCTGGGTGTGCCCTGGGCAGCCGCAGCCCCACCCGTGCAGCCCCACCCGTGCAGCCCCACCCGCGCAGCCCCAGCGCCTCGCGCACCCCGATGCTGGCTGCTCTTGTCCAAAGGCAAGTTTTCTTCTACTGCTTGTCAAATGTCCCAGGCCTGTCATCTTGGGCAGACAGACCCTATGTCCATGACTTTATTCATTTATTTCACCACCCTTCCATGCTTTATTACCAGATATTATAGTTTAACAGCAGGAGCCTGACAGATTTTGTTGTTCCTATCACCATCAGACCGCTTTGCCTATTTCTTTCATGTCTCTACTGGTTCAGCTGGATTCGAGGGATGTTGGAAAATGTACAGGCATTAGCAGGGGGCCAGGAGTGAGGACAGAGGGTCTGGTGGTTGCCTGTCTGGCTGCATTTAGCATGTCTGACCACTCTGCGATGTGGTACAGGGAACTGTCCTCGCTTTGGTGTTCCTCCTGAGGTTTCTCAGGGGGTTCCTGTCCATAAAGTCCTGTGGTGGATGATCCTGCAGCCAACATCACCAGCTTCCCCAGGGTAGGTAGCAAAACTCCAGCTGAGTTTCACAGGGGTGAGAAAGGTCATTAAGAGAAAAACATAGTGGTTTCATTGTGTTCCTTCTTATCAGACACCCATGGTTTCATGGCAGCTATCAACACAAGCGTACTCCTGGACGTTTCAAAAGCCCTATTCCCCTGCAGATTTTGCTGGGAAGCACCGGCTTTTTTCTTCACGCTGTATTTAAAAAATGCAGTTGAGCAAAAAGTTCTTATTTTCTTAAAACTCGGAATCATTCTTTATAAATTACAAATGTTTAAGTTTTTTGGGCTGCTAGGCGTTTTTGGAAAGCTTCCAACTTCTTAATGTATCAGTGTGTATGTATGCACTAGCTACCACCAGTGAATGTAATTAATGTTTGAAAATTGTGGCTTTCAGTCTCGCAAGCATAAAGAAATGTTTTAATTTGACAGTATGGCTGACAGAATACTAATTTGTTTTGGGACAGACCCTCACCTGCTTGCATGGAGACAAGTGCAAAGAGGAAGGAAAGCCTTTCCAGAGTTTACAGCATGAGTAAATATCAGATTGGAACCTGTATTCAGAAAAAAATCCACATCCATTATAATTTGCATTTGTAATATTAGCAATTTCCAGTATTAAAATTTGCTAAAATGTTCATGGTACAATTAGCTATTAGGAAAGAAAAGTAAAATTAAGAATAACCTTTGAGAAACATTAGCTTCTTTTATCTAAGGCATTTTGGTGTGTCCATGAAAAACAAACATATATTCCATTTGTAGTACAATGAACCAAAGCTGTGTAAGTGAAAACAGAGAAAAATACAAATTTTGTGAGTAAGATATGATGGACTGTTTTCAGGAGTCAAGGTAATTGTAAAAGATCTATCTGGGCTAATGTGGCTGCTTTATATTTTTGTCATGCCTTTGTAACATTGAAGATCATTAGGAACTGTCTCCAGGGAAAGGGACCTGTGTCTAAAATCAGGTTGGGCCCATTATCTTCGGTAAGAGACTGTCTATACCCCAGGCATCCTGAATCCTCTATTTACTGGGGGAGGAAGCACATTATGTAATGGGTATTAATACAGTGGGACCCCACATTTCTAGAGCTCATTAATTTGAATGGCTCGGAGAGTTGAACGTCAGGCTGTTGGTACCTCTGCTGTGCCTGCTGCTCCTGCTGCTCTGTGGGGCTTTTGTGTTTCCTGCCCTCGCTTCAGTTATTGTTTCTTCTGTTTTGTCTTCTCCTGAAACACTCATTGGCCGTGAAAAATCTTCAGTACTCAACTTAAAGGCTGTGTCCTGGCACACACAGGAGCCACGGGATGAACTTTGGCAAGAGCGTCCCCAGGTTTTGCTGTTAATGAGGTTCCTCTGCTGTTGGATGCATTACACGAGGAGAGGCTGGAGCCCAGAGAGGCACATCCCTTCCTGATACGAGCAGCCAACGAGCTGCTTTAGGTGTTCACTTCGAGGTTACCAACAGCCTAATTTGTTTTGTGTTCATGGGGCCAAGTTTCTTCCTTTGCAGTAAGCTGTCCTTAAACACATTATTTGAAGTTATTCGTCCAAACACAGTTTTAATGTTAAAATAATGTAACCCACAGATATGCTCCAATGTAATCTGAAGTAAAATACTACTATGAAATGCTAGCGGAAATGTAAAATGCACATTTTTGAGGTATTATTTTAAAAATTCTTACAGCATCTGAGGCGTTTTACCTCCCTCAAAATATAATTTAGATGTGCAAACAAAACAAGAGCTAGATGTGACTGTTAAAGTTATGACTTTTCAACTCTTTTAGGAATTTTGTGGTTTACAAACAGCTGAGAATGTTTTCTGCTTTTCTTTTGAGGCTGTAAACACTATGAATTAGCAAGTAAAAAAACTAGTGGTCCCCTGTTGACTACTCCAAATCTGTAAGAATTGGCATAGTGTTATAGAATCAACATTTAAAAAACATAAACTTTGAAAGACTTCTTTTTAACAATCTGACTATATTGCTTTATGTGCCTCTAAACAGTTTTAATAGCTGTGGAAATAGACCTTTCAATGTCATGATGTCTTTAAATACTACAGGTTACGTCATCTGGCACATTACACGAAGGTGTAGATAACATTAAACACACGAGCTTTATAATGACTGTACAAATATGTACAAATGATACAACCTGAGATCACACAGAAATTATATGTATAAGCATTAGCTAGATGTTATCTGTAGTCCAAAAATTACCCTAAATCTGGTCAAATAGTTATTCACCAGAAGTACAATAAATAACTCCTGGGTTTATCTGTTACAACGATCTCTTCTGAGGTCATCTGTGCAGATGTCTGTGCTTTCTCTAGTAATTTGATGACTGCATCTCCATAGGCAGGTCCTGGAAAGTCTTCAGTGCCCTTCTGACAGGTGCTGAGGAGCAGCAGGATTAGTGAAGCTTCAGTAAATTGGAATGTCGGTGATGTTGCTAAATTCACATGTTCCCTAAAGAAAAAGAAATTACAAAGCTAAAAGATATGCCTCTAGATCAGTTTAGTGCTGGATTATTCTTTCACACAATCATATTTCTTTCTTTAATTCCTCATCCAAATGATGCTCATAGTATAAAAATGAGACTAAATAGACCTAGGTGTCCACATGCTAGGCAGGCATAGCCTCCTATGATTTTTATAATTTTAATTAAACTGCTAAAATAAATACATATATTTGACCAGGTCATGGGGTGCAGTCCAGCAAGTATCTGGGTTCTGGTTTGTCAGCACCCAAACTGCTATGTTAAATGGCATCCAGTTTTTGCATTATTGAGCTAGTCTGCTCTAAAAGATGTGTTGTGAAAGATGTAGCAGCGCAAAAGGACATTTTGATTTCAGTAGCAGCGTGTCTATCAGAAATGTGAAGTCCGATCTTTACAATTCAGTGCTCCGAGCTGATTTCTTTTTCTGCTCAAAGAAACCGAGGCTCAGTAACTTCTATTTCTCTTCTTTAGCTTTCAGTTCAAGTCTAAATAAAACCCAAAACTGATCTCTTTGGACTTATTCCATGCTACTGACCTCATGTCCATCTGCTCACATACCCTCTCTCAGCATGGTCACCTCCCTGTGACAGTTTTCCCTCTTCTATATGAGCTGGTACAGTGAAGAGAGGTCATTTTTCCTCTTGAGTTACCCTGCAAGTGGGGGACATGGTCTGTCCACCCCCTTCAACTGCAGAACAAGATCTTTTCTTCCAACACCGTCTTAATTTTTTTTTGTTTGCAGCTATTTCTACTTTCACCCCTTTCTTTCTCTAGTGTGTCTGTGTCTTCTAAATACAATATAAAACAAAATGTGTTGTAATGTTGTAAAGAGAGCTGCTGCTTGAATGAGATGCTTCCCAAGGAGTAACAATATTTGTTGAGCAGATGTTATTTCATTCTAAATAATGGAAACCATTTGGTGTCCTTCAAAATCATCATGAGGGCAGTAGACAGGAATAAAGAAAATTCAGCAGAGACGTAACAGCTGGAGAATTTCTTCCCCTCTGCCTCCATCCCCTGAATAGTAGCTATTGCAGATGTTTCAAAATGGCCGAGGTGCTGTTCAGGAGAAAATCTCCACTGCTTTCTGCACCATGTGAAGCCATGCAACTGGCTCCTGCACCCTGCTGAGCTATTCAGTAGAAAGCTCAGCTGGGTCATGGAGTTCCTGCCAAGGGGCCAGAGGGCAATTCCTGTAGAGAGCATCAAAATCAGGGCAGGAAACTCTACTCCCTGCGCTCCTCTGAGCCTAATGCAAAATGTCCCACAATGGGCAGTTTTGTTTTTATTAGACAGAAATGTTCCTCTGTGCCAGGAGATCATCAGTTAGGTAATTTAGCAGGTATGGTTACACTTCGTTTACCAAGCTTATTAAAGGGGAAAAAAAAAGAAAAAGTTTTGTTCCCTGCCATGGATCAGGGGAAAGGCAATTTGCATTATTTTTACTTTAAGAAGCTTTTAAAATATTTAAAACTGCAGAGCTGATTGGCAGCTTTCCGCCAGCCAGATACTTGCATGCTTTCCTGCACAGGTATTTGTGAAATCTGGAACTGTTGGACTGTTTTTCTAAGACATACTCCGAGGCTCTGTGGTTGTGTCTAGCTCTATCTGATGGAGAGGGATCAGAAAGTTCTGTAAAATAAACAGCCTGGTAGCTGGAGTGATTTATGTCAGGAGTCCCATAAGACTGATTGGATCTGGTTACCCTCAGTGTCCATATGCGAGCTGAATTTGCAAAGCTTAACTTGGTTGTCTGCAATAAGTAATATATTTACAAACCAACTTCATACTTACTCTCTTCTGTTCAGGAATCTGATGTGTATGTAAAGAAGTCATAATACAAATTTGTAAAACCAGCTTTGTATGGAGACCTTTTGGTTCTACTGCAACTCAGTAGTCTGAAGAATCTCCAGGCTCTAATGAAGTGCATCAGTTTTAGCAGTGTCTTTTATGTTATAGGGCAGTACTGAAATCACGCATATTTTCATGTGCCTAAATACAGAATCACAAAATACCTCTTCAATTAAGAAGTGTTAGAGCAGCTATAATGTAAGAAATACCAATCTTTAGGAGATAGTGTCAGAAGAAATGGCTGCTTTATTAGCAAAAGTTTGATGATACTACAGCCACTCAAGTAGAATATTCATGTACTTTAGATCTATTCTTAATTAATTCTTGAATACTTGACAGGCTTTTTCATTTAAAATTCTGTTTTCCCTCTTTGAATATCCATCCTTGTTTGTGCATTGGTACTTAATTTTCTTACAGCTCTGCCTAACCTTTCTTTTTGAGCCTTTTCTTTTTTGAATGAATACTTTATAGCATCAGACTCTCACACAGAAGTTCCAATGTGGTTTGAAAGTAAAATAAGAAACTGATGTTGCTTCACAGCAGAGAGCTGCACTTCTGACACAGTGAGTTTCATTGCATCAGCCAGACTAGAGTCCAGGTTATTTTCATATTAGGAAAAAAAAATCTTTAAGCCTGGACAAGTGAGATTATTCTACAAAGTCAATTTTATGATAGTCTGAGAATACTGTTTCCAAGTGATGTTGGAAGAACCAGTCTAGGTAAGATCAAAAATGGACCTAACCCAACCTTTTTTTGATGGCTGAAGAAATTAAAGTTATTTTTGGTTCCTTTTCCTGAGGCACAGATGAGATACCATCAGACCCTCTGGAAAGCCTCACGGGCTGGAGCAGTTGTGTGATGTCCTTGGTAGTGCACATTTGGTGTCAGCCAGTGGTACTGCATAGGCCACGTCTGCCCAGCGAGAGTGTGGGGTGCTGGACTGATCTTACTGTGGGCCACAAACCCAGCCCTTGGCATTGCCACAGCTTGTGGAACTACTTGTTCCAGTTGGGGGGAAAAAAAAAAAACCAAACAAAAAAAACCCCCCAAAAACCTAAGAAAGGACCTCCTTTCAAAAATAATGGAAAACTGAGGCTGGACATGTTTCCTAAACTCTGTTTCTTTTCTGTCTTGGGTCTCTGTTCATGTGTGCTTACATGGCTTCCTTGTATTCCTTGGGCAAGGTGTTTTTCACTGTAAATTCTGAGATCCCAGGATAAAGTGGGGGCAGCTGGGGATGGAGCATTTGTACTGCTGAGCCCCACCCCCTAATTTAGGGACTAACTTAGGAACTGAGTCTCCTTTGCTCCCATAGATCAGCACCTACAGAGATGGACATCTGTGCTGTGTGAACTGGAGCAGCTAATTCAACTCCTTATCCAAATTCTTCCCTGGAGGGGCCTCTCTCTGCCTACGACTCTCTAGGGATGGTGGGGAGGCTCAGTCTCGTACCACCTTCATGCCTAAAGCAGCAAACCTTTGGTAACATGGCCCCAGGGTAAGGTCTTCATGATCATTTAGAATAGTAGAGGTTGACTTGGAACCCTAAAAGGTGACTGTTTGATTTCGTGATTTGTTCTCCCAAAGACAGGGAAATTTCGCTAATACTTCTCACTGAGTCTCCCAGCTTGTTGTCTATGGCTTTTGCTGTCATTTTCATTAACAGCAAATTGTTCAATATGATGCTAAACTGAGCTATATTAGATCAGCTAGAAATCTTTGTAGTCTCTCAAAGCATGGGCATTACATATTCAAAACAGGACCTAATGTTTCAGAGATTCATATTCTACTATAATTATATGGTTCAATGCAAGTGATTATATCTCTTCTTCAGTATCGAACTGAAAAGTTTTGGTTTGCTGGCTTCCTCATAATTTACTGCCGAGGCATAATAGGCCAGTCTTGCGGAAAAAAAGATGATAAATGACGCTGGCAAGGATTCATAGATTTATTAAATTTCTATCAAACAGTGCAACAAAAAAAATCTGCTTAAGTTAGAAATGGGCTCAAATTTTTTAATCAAAATTCATGAGTCCTGATGCTTGGTTCAGTAGGTCCAAGGAAGGCTTGAATTGAGGACTGATTAAAGAAAATAAAAGGCTTATTTGAAGTAATTTTTCAATGACGGCTTTTAATTGGATGTTAAATCAAATTCTTATCTGCTTTTCTGCAGATAGCACATTATATAAAATACAGTTAGTGGCACTACCACTGTAACTGATACACTGAATAACAATTGACTTCTTACTTTACACCAAGAGGATAGAAGGACTGCAGTTGTCAACCTGTCAGAAATTAACTATGTAAATTAATGCTTAAGTATATGAATATGAATATGATTTACAAGAGGCTCTGAGTGCTGTCAGTAAAAGTACTGATTTCTTTCCCCTCCAAGGTTAACAATTACTCACTGACCTTTACAAATTTGGGCTATATTTTTTCTTTTATAACTGATACAATGTTCCAGAGATCTCAATAATGCTGAAATAATCTGAAGTAATCTGTCATGTACCAAAAGAAGTATCGTACTAATACCTATTATATTTCATGTGTATAAGGCAATACATTGCTAAAGATAATAGACTTATTATTTAGTTTGATGGTTACAGTAACTG
This sequence comes from Pardalotus punctatus, assembly GCA_013400915.1. Classification (NCBI taxonomy): domain Eukaryota; kingdom Metazoa; phylum Chordata; class Aves; order Passeriformes; family Pardalotidae; genus Pardalotus; species Pardalotus punctatus. Next base: position 735,164 of record VZTX01014535.1, read on the forward strand.
TGAAATTTGTTGCTTGCTTTCTTGCAGACGGAGTGGTAGGGTAGCACTCTTTATTATGGGGATGTACTCCTAATAGACTGTCAATTAATTCTGTAATGTTTTACTGCTGAGAGTAACATCTGATTTCTTGGGCTTAGGAAAAAAATCCCTCTATCTCACCTAGACTAACCAGGACCCATTAAGAGCAGTAGAAAGGATATGCTGTAGAAATTTATGCTGTCCAAAGTGTGGGAGAAAAAGGAAAACCAGCAAGGATTAAGCCTCAGTGTTACACTTAGTTTTTCTTCAGTAGGAGAAATTCATATGTGTGGGTTTTCTCTGCTGGAGTTTGCATCGTGCTCAGTATAATCACTGTGCTGAACATTATGATTATTTGTACCACTGGAATTCACATCTCGTTCTTGTGTATTCCCCTGCCTGTTCCTCCACAGAAGTGTTCCCACAGGAAATAAAACTCCATATTAGGAGATCCTCCATGAGATTGTATTTTAAATTCAGAGAAACGGTCCTGCAAAACCAGATCCAAAGCTTCTCTGAACAATTAAACTGTACAATGTGTAACAGCATTTTTCCACAAAGAGGCAGTATCGAACACAAGGCAGTGTATCTGAATTACAGGATTCCCAGTCCCAGCATGGAAAACTAGACTCTCCTCATGGTTTCCATGTGGTTTCTCATGTTCCCTCCATCCCAGATATCCAGCACATTGGGATCCCAAACCTCTGTGCTTGGAACAAGAGCACTAAGAAAGGAAGGCACACTGTAAAATTACTGCATGCTAAAAAGAGGTTAAGCAATTGCAACTTCTCCCAGTGCCTCGTAAAATGGACCCCCTGAGTGGAGAAAAACCATCTTCAAAAGATTCTGAAATTTGGTTCGGATAATCGTCAAGAAATTCAGCTTTTTCAAAGCTTTGAAGTCCCTTATTAGTCATGCCCCAGAGCACATGGAGCTTCAGTGGCTTGTGGGCTCCTCTAGGTGCTTCACACATCGCGCGTGGAGCAGCTCTGCCGCCTGGCCTGGCAATAACGGGAGAGAGCCCTGTGCCCCGGGCAGATCCGGTGTGCTTCTGCCAGTGCTGCATGTGAGAGAAGAATCCAGCTTGTTTCCATCAGGTTTGACCATGGATGGCTCTGTCTGCTCCCTGGCAGCACCAGCCCCTCTTGTGTCAGCTGCAAGGGACCGCTCGGGGGAGCAGGTGGAAGGGTCCTCCCTGAGCAGGGACGCTGCTCACACTTGGGAGTCCCTGACTTCATTACTGCCTCAAACACCTGGTTCACTCCTCGGTGCCGTGCTGAATCTGGGCTTCACTGTTCCCCAGAGAGAGACGTTTCTCGTGAAAGTGGCTTGCATTTGATTTTAAATGCTCTCCTCACATATCTTCTTGTATCATGAAAATGCCATTTAATGTCTGTGTTCACTAACTAGGAAGTGTGAACTTTATTTTTGAGACAAATTCTTCTCATTTTACTACTTCCAAGGTTTCTGCATCATAATGTGTGATAGGGATACCCTATTTTGTTGTGTGTAGATTAAATTTGGGCTCCCTATAGCACTTCTGGCAGGTTCCCCATGTTCTACTTTAAATTCTGGGCTGTTTCTCAACTGGTGCAAATTAAGCTGTGCCAGCTTAAACTGCACAGAACTCTGACACCTTAGAGGGACCAGACCTGAGTCTGCATAATAGGAAGGGGGCCTTGGTCATTGTCCCTGTAAAATAACATAAACATACGGATATGTAAGTCAAGTTACTTGTGGGAGGTAAATGAATATTAGAGAAGAATCTTTCAAGGTACAAAGGTTGATGCAATTTTTCACTTAATCTTTATGGTAATAAAATTCATCTTCTGGCCAAATCTGTATTATTTGTGAATACCCCAGTAAATACTGGCACCAGTTCATGGGGATTTTTTCTTCTAACAGCCTGGAAGACAAATAGTATGTTGCTCAACCAGATATGGTTCTAATTATAGCATTTGCATTATACTGTTTTAATTGTCCTCTTAAATGCAGTTTTTGACATCCTGCCAAGAGCTTCTCAATGATTTCTTCATTGAATAGAGGACTTTTAGTCATCCACTACATTTCTTAAGGCCGTAATTTTCAACAGCATTAAAATCCACTTTTTCTTCCTTGCCTTGTGCTGCAGTTAATATCATTCATCTCAAGAACAATTGTCCTGTCACACATTTACCTGGGAAGTACAGTCTCCTTTTTTTCATTAATCCATAAAAGGTAGTTCAGGGAATGAGTAACTCCGCCATCTTGCTTGACTTACGTCAGGGAGGTGGTGGAGAGTTAGCTTTTTGCTCCTGGGATAATAAGGATTTAATAAATAAGAGGATGATGGAATTCATTCGTTTCCACAGTTTTCATACTATGCATTTTTAATTATATTTCTTTGTATGCAGAAGTTATGGAAACTATTGTTTACTTCTGTTTTATTTTAAAAAGCTGCTTTAGGGTGACAGTATTTTAAATTCTCCAGGAGAAACTATGAGTAGAACCTATTTCACTAGTTGTTTTAGCTCTGTGGTTGCTTTGTAGTCCTTGTTTTTTGCACAGAAAATTACACGCTATGGGGTAAATTTTAAGTGTGGTTATAAATTGCTAGAGGAGACTGCTGCTGCAAATAAGAATGAATTTAAGAGGTAATTCAGTAGTTCAGAGCAGGGGGCAAGGCTGTAGAATTGGGAAGAGGCATTTAAGGTCATTCAGAAGCAATCAACTTTCGTCAGTCCCAGATACTTTTGTTGTGTGTTTTTCTTTCCCCTCAAAATATATTTAGGAAGTACGGGCAGCATGTCAGTGTTATTCCCATTACATTTGCATCAGTCCAGAGGTTTTCCCCTGAACAGAAGTGTCTGTTGAGTTATGGCTTTACAGAGAGCTCCACTGAGCACTAGATTTTATCTTTTCATACAAACTGACTAACGCATTTGCTAAGTTTCAATTGTTATTTATCTGTTCACGTCCTCAAAGCCCAAACATTTGCAAGATGAAAAAATGTGTGTGAGCCCCCTCTCCAGTCAAACACTTGACATAAAAGCTTAACTTGGAGTATTCCGGCTTTTGAAATGAAGTCAAGTGAACCATGTTTTTGTTAAAAGTCTGCAAGTACTTGCCAAATCAAGGTCCTAATGTAGAATCCACATTTGTTGGAAAGAGCACTCCAGCCTGTGTTTAAATGCCTTCCTAAATCAAGACCTTGTTTCCAAATAATGTATTTTCTAAGAGATAAGCCCCAACAAATTCTAATGGCTGTTCTGATCAGGCAAGAGCTCAGTTAGTCAGGTCTGCAGAAGTAGCAAGTATCCTGAATCCGTTCCCACTGCTTATTTTTTAATGATGTTTATAATGATTCAGAGATATTTCAGTGTAAAAAGGTACATTATAAAGTTATGGTAGACATTTTTACTAATGTGTTCCTTTTAATCACCACTTCACTTTATTGCATGCTCTCTAGGAAGGCACATGCAGCCAATATTCATCTGCAGATGGATGCAGTCCAGCCCATTTCAATAAAATTCATTCATTTATTAGGAGTATTTTGACTTTTAGGTAAAACCTAACTATACATATCCTTTCTGCCTCTGCAGTATGCTGTATATTTTTCTGGTAGCAATAAGCATCTGACAGTTTTAAAAATATTAAGTAGACCAAAATTAATAGGTAAATTTGGCTATTACAAACTATTGCTGCATGCCTCTTACTGTCTGTTGTTTGATAACAGAAGTATTGCTGCAGTGATATTGTAAAGTGTTTGCACACACACACATCTCCAGCTGGATTATTGCAGCAATGAACAATTAATTGGAGTTTGATCACTGAAATTCATTAATTGTAGCCCAATTTGCCACTAGTGAAAGCTGACAGAGATCCGTGAGATCAGCATAGTTCTGGCAGTTTATGCCAACAGTGGATTTGACCCATTATCTTTTCTTGTTAAAGCTTTATTTCTTTTGAAGTAGTTGTATCCTTTGTCCATAGTTAATTATGATATTAAATTGCAGAGGAATGTTTCCATTTTCTCCAGCTGCCTAATCTGAGCCTTTGGTCTGACACATCAGATTAGTTGAGATTTAAACCAATGACCTCCTGGCTCTGGATAATGTCATGTTGGTTCCTATACAAAATAACAGGGCTGTCCCTGTTCAGGTTACACTAAATCACAAGCTGATGAGAGGTGACGGGTTCTGCAGCAACTCTGAATCACATGTTGTTTGATTTCTGCTTCTCTGGGCCAAATTCCTCCAGATAAAAGGTACAGAAGGTCACCCCCCTGTCCAGAAACACTGTGCCGAGATCACAGCAATATTACAGCAGTATATTTTTGTTTTGGCAAGTAAAACAGCAACATTCTTATAAATGAAAACAATTGGAAAACAGTGTATAACAACACCAACCCAAACAATGCTTTTGTGTGCATCCTCTCTTTCATTTATAAATGAAATGGTATAAAGTGGTGAGATATTTTATGAAAAAACACTTTTAGACTTGGTTTTTTTGTATGTCATAGAATAGTCAGAATAGGCTGTAAATATATTCTGAAGACAGTGGCCAGTCAGAAGTACTTACATGCCAATTCGCAGCTGTGACGTGCTCAGAAGTCAGCGTTTAAGACAGCAGTTGGCACACATCAAGTGGGAAGTCTAAATGTCAGTGAGTGGTAAGTGTCTAAATCTCGATCTCTCAAGTTGTTAGATTGTTTATATGAGTGGTTGCCCCTTGAAGTGGACAGAAATGTCAGGAGAAAACTGTTCAAAGAGATGTTGCACCACTGAGCTGTTGGATAACAGCATTGTTGAGCCTTGACTGTGACTGTAGAATTGCCATAAGCATTTTAAAATGTGGTTTTTTAGTAGTCAACTAAAATAATTTTTTTTTAATCTTTCAAAGAATCCTAGAAATGTTACATTTTTAAAATTATGTGCAGTTACCAGTTCTTTGCGAGTCGTGCAGCAGAGAGGTGTGCATGGCTGGCTCTTCCTGTGGAGAGGGCAGGGAAATGAGTTCTGGGAGGAGACAGCAGCTTGGAGCTAGGAACCAACTCTGCATGGAAAGCAAAACTTCTGCAGGTGCAGAACAGGAACTGCCACAACAGGTTCATGCTCCAGTGAAGCCTTCAAACTCTTCAAGTCATATTAGTAAAACTTCTTAAAAAAGGAGAGGTTCATGTAGCTGGTTGTGTTCTAGGTATCAAGGCTTTGATTCTGTGGGCAGTTTCACCAATATGTCAGTGAAGCTGTTGAATGCTGGTAAAGTTGCTGTAAGTTTTGTTAAAGCAGTGGGGTAAAAGACTGTTTACCAGCCCTATAAACATTAGCACAGGAATTTGAACTCTGTTTATGTTAGACATGTCAGAAACCTCTCTGAGCTGTGCCCAGACACCTAAGTCTGCAGCCTGCTAGCCTTCACTTGTGATGGTTTTGGTGGAAAACCATGTCATTCTAGGATGTGCATGCAAGCGAGGTTAGGCACTGTGGGCTTTGGCAATATTTGAATCATGGCTTTGTTAAAGTATATTCTGTTTCTACCTCCAGAAGAACTTTGTCAGAAGACATAGCCAATGGATCACATCCCATTTTCATCAGAGCCAGGACTAGTCTGTGATTTTGAAGTGTTTCCTTAGTACAGGGCCCACAAAACTCACTATTTAAATAGGTTTAGGTGCTTGTAAGGGTGAGAATTCACTCTTTGTCTGGACTAATACAGCAGAATCACCCACTCACTATTTCTGTGACCTTCTTACTGGGATGTGCACACAGCATGGATGTGCTCAGTGATAGAAATCTCCCTAGACTATTCCTAAAACCTTGACTTCCAGACAGGAAAATACCAAGGAGATATGTTCCATTTCAGTCAGAGATAAAATGATCTTTCTGTCCATGTTAAATCTCCTATTCTGCCTACGAGGTACCATTCGGTATTTTCAGTGTGCTCAGGTTCAAAGCCCATAAAGGTCATGTTTCCTTAGGAGTAAAGAGAGCAATTAGGGCAACAAGTTTTATTTCATTTGATAAAAGTTCACATACTTTAATAGTCAAGTAATAATTACAGTAATTCATGCATTAGTCATCTAAAATATTAATTCATTTGGCACAGTCCTAGCATACACTGTCATAACAGTGCCTGACAGGACTAGCTGAAATCCTGTAGTTACCTTTTTAAATACCAAAGAATTTCTTCATTGTTGTGATAAAATACAGATGTGCCTTCAAATGAAACTTGCATGGTGAGCAGAAATAGAATATATAATTAGAACAAAGAGGGCTTAAATCAAATTAATCTTTATCTGACAGGAACATTTACATTTACATCACTGAGTGCAAAGTCATAGCCAAAATTGAAATTAGAAACAGATAATTATGATAAGAGAGGACACTTACACTGACTTTTCTCATGCATAATTGGAAAGCACACAAAATGCACTGCTTGTTATAATTAGAATTAGTGTTAAAAATATACCACTTTTGATGAATGCTGGTTCGTTGCAATAAAAAGTCGCCTAAATACTTGTCTGGTAGAAGCACGAGTTGATTCTGATTAGAAGACCATAAAGAGGGCAGATGGTTTAATATCTTTTCAAAAACAATAGTAATAGAAACAGACTAGGCAACTTATTCTAGTGCGCTGTAGATCTTTGAATGTGCAGATTTTTTGATGCAGGGCCTAAGTCCTGCTCCTTAAGTCCCAGGGCAGAAAATACGTTTTATGGGGTTGCTGCAAGAAAAACAAAAAAAACCAACAAACTAGCGTGAAGCCATGGAGGGTGTCAGTATCAGAACAAAAATCAACACTGAAAATTGTAATTCACTGGTGTTCAACTATACTCTTGCTCTACAGATCACTCATCCTTTTACGAATGGTTGCAAATTGGAAGGCTGAGTTCTCAGGTGCTGTAAATCCAATATGACTCGCTTGACATTGTCAAATGTGACTAATTTAACAGGCAGCTGAGGATCAGAGCCTGTGTATATATAATGCTATGGATAGACACACATTTATGGTGTTTGGAAACAGCACTGTAATTGCCTTCAGCTGTAAAAAAAAATCCAGATGTTTAAATTTTTAGATTTCAAAAGAAGTATAGCTGGAGCTCTAACGATGTTTGTCTGCTTAACACCTCCCTGGCACAGGGGAAGCTGTTTCCATGACATTAAGGATGATGGGAAGAGCTGGGATGTGAAGTTCAGCCTTTGGGTGGATTCTCACAGGCTGTGAGCAGTTCCTCCTTTGGCTTTCACTTGCAACTTTTATTAATGAAACAGATCCAGAGGGTCTCTGGGAATTCACCACCACAATAGTTTAGCATGCTGTCAGAAAGTAGCTTGTCAGATGGCTCTATTGTACTGGGATGTGATTTTTAGTAACATGTAGGATTAGGGAAGCGATTCATGTATTGTGCACTGTTGAAAAGAAGGGTAATTTGAGGTAGCAGAAAGGATTTTCAATGCCAAAACAATAATGATAATTCATCCTGTGGTAAGGAATTGTTATGACACATTTTCTATTATTAATTTGGTTAGAGGGTCTAGGTTAAATGACTGCAGTCGATTAAAAGATATATAGATAGAAAAGCTTTATGTACTTATTACCTGCTTAAAGAAAAGGGAATTTATCTGAGCAAATTACAACACGGAAGAGTGCACAACTGTGATTTAATGAGCTGCCTTTACATGAACATCTGGAATTACTATTATTATAATGATTATTATTTTACATAAAAACAAAATAGTGACAAATATGAATGAGAAGGGAGTTTTTTATGTTAGCTGTAACAAAAATAACCACTGTGGTTAAAACAAATGTAAACTGTAGCATTTCTATGGGCCCTGTGCTGCCATAACTGCTGTAAATTAGTGCTTTCTCTCCTGGGGAGTGTCCCACTTAAATCAGGGAGTGCAAAGACACTTGGTGCAGAGTTTGTACAATGTAGTCCCTAAATGATAAATATGAGCTGTGGTAATTTTTGAAAAACACTTTGCTAAAGGAAATAATCTAACAACTAGGAATTTCATTCAGCTGATGCCATAGGATGGTTTGTTGGAGATCAGCTCAAAGTATACACAGTGGTATTAGCTCACTGAGTCTGGCTTTTGTCAGGCACAGTGAAGCACAGTCTGGGCACTGCTCTTCTGTGTAAACCCAAAATTTACTCTTGCATACATATTATTTGTCCAAAGCCTAAAAATGGCCACATGTAAATATATACAGCTGCATGAAGGAGGGCTGTTCTTTCAATTAATTCTTATTTCCCTACATTTTCTCCCAAATACAGAACTTTACTGTAGCTATAAAACTTGAGTTAAGTCTATATCTAGGTATACTTGCTTGTGAAACTAACAGCTAATTTTCAGTGCCTTTTGTTGGTACACTGAGTAGAGATTTGGAGCGATTCTCAAGTCTTTAGAAGAGAACACTAGAGACAACAGCATAATTCTGATGAAACAGTCACCTTGAAGTTTTCTAAAGTGTAGCCAGGTTACAGCTGAGACCCGAAATGTAGGTATCCTTATGCCACCAAGAGAGTTCATTGATCAGAATGGTCTATTAAACACCTGGTTTTCTTTAAAGGAAAACCTGTGTTTGTTGACTCTTAAAATTAACCTTTCCAGGAACCCATATTTTAAGATATTCTATAAAGACCTAAGGAAAATAAGACAAATTTAAATGACACGCACCTAGAGTAAACATGAATGTTGCACCAAAGCATTCTTCTCTTTCTGTACTCGCTGGCTTTGCCCTGTATAGTAAACTGTTGTGAACACATTTCTTTTTTAGATGGAAAACAGGACAAACATCCACTAGGTTAATTTAATACCCAACGAATATCCCTTAAGGATAAATTATATGAATCTTTGTTACAGTATTTCACAAATCAAATTAGCGACTCAACATTAATAGATTTTGATTGACACATCTGATATTAACCACTAGAGTCTCTGTGGACATTAGCTCTTCCTCATTAAGTGAATTATAAAATTTCACTTCTTGATCAGAAGAAGAGGCTGTTTTGTCTTTTTTGAATGGAAGCAAGGGCAGATCTTTAGCTGACATAAATCAACCCCTTTCCATTGAAGCTGACTTGAGGCAAACTGGAGAATTGAACAGCAAATGCGTTTTTTCCCATGGCATTCATTTTGCAGGACAGGACTTCCTGATAGCACAACTGAAATTCTTGGGGTTGATGCTTATCATATACAGGTAAAATTGTGGCAAACAAGATTGTTGCCCCTTGGTTTGCACACCTCTGGCTGATTCTGACCGTTCAGTCTCAGACTGGACACTCCCACCGCTGGCGCCACTTTGGTGTTTGGCATCAAGGAAGTGACAGCAACTCCTTTGAAGGAATTCGTTGAACAGGAGAAAAGTGCAAGGGATTGCCACTGTAACGTGTCCCTGCTTGGGCAGGACAGGGACACCATTTGGTAGAGGATGGTGAGGAACCATCCAGCAATTGGAGCACTCTTGTGGTGTGGTTGGCAAAGCTTGGTGCTCCAAATCTCTTGAATTGAACTCAGAGGCTTGAACCTCTTTGCCAAGCGTGTTGGAACTGCTCTTCCCTGTGCAGGATAATTACATGTCAGCTGGGGATGGAAATTTGAAATTAGTTGCCCAACTCGTAAGAGACTATTTTGGCATCATGACTGGTCTGGTGTGAGTGTGAGGGAGCAATTCTCTTGGCTTTGTTCTGTGAAATTTGAAAATGTTTAGTTCTTAACTTCTCTAGAAAGGCACTTCAACAACGCTTGGAGAAAAAAAAGCAGAAGAATTAATAGCAATCAAGGCTCCTTTCAGAAAAGTGAATCTTGTTTGGATGCTACCTACTGGTTTGTGGAACTAAAGCCTGAAAGCCATGAATCTATTAAAGAGAAAAGATGACATAGGTAGGGAGAGAATCAATACCTAATTTCTTCCCTGGAATTTCTTAAGAAAAAGAAGGAACACAGAGAACAGTGTTGCTATCATCATAACCATAGTAAGTGTGTTTTTCTTAAAAGCCATCTATGCAGATACAGATATGCGTAGGGAAACAAACAATAGATGCTGGATTTGTTAAGCCTTTCTTTGTTGGACTTTTGAGTTACACAGATTCTGTTTCCTTGAAGAAAATTATTTTTGTTTTGATTTAGTGTTTGCCCAACCTCACCTCTGTGATGATTATGAAGGTGACTTACTCCCTTAGGAATAATGTCGTATATGACACCTGATGTGTCTTACAAATTAAGGTAGATAAGTGGGCAATTTATCTCTGCAGATACCTCTGCAGAATCATTTCACTTTACTGACCAATACTTTAAACTTCTCCTGCACTGGGTGGGAGGCTTCTCAATTTCTTTTGCTGTGAGCAACATACCGGTTAACCCAAAACAAATTTATATGATAGATGAGACTAATTCTCCAAAAAGGAGCTCAGCCTCACACCTGCTGCAGACAGGTTTGTGGCCAACCTTCCTTGACAGAGCTGGTATGAATTCAGATTCAGCAAAGAGACTGGAACATCTCTGTGCTTCCTTTAATGACTGTTATTTTTAGAACAGTTAAAAGCCTGCTATGCAGCGTGAAGGATATAAAGGAGTATGGAGTATGTTAGATAAGAATGAAAATATAATAACTCTGAAGGAGACAGAGCTGGGGTTTTGTCTGTTACCCATAAAACTGCCTAGTCCAGAAAGTATCTGTGTATAGATGTTTTTTCTCAATGTATGTGTTCTTTCTCTGATGGATACCTTAATCAAATAATATTTTAAATAATGTAAATACATTTGAAGATTAAATGCTTTGGCCCTGGGTCTTTACCTAAATGTGTGGATTTTACACCATCAACTCTGGTGACTTAGCATGGGTTTCTCATGATTTATTCCTGTGTTGCAGAGACTGCAGTTTGTTTCTGTGCCCCTTTCAAGGGTGAGACCCTTCACAGTGGTCATCTGGCTTAGCTCTGTTGAAGTGACTGCAGTTAGAACCATTGACACAGCAGCTCCATAAATCAGAAATGCATCTGCTTCCCACGCTGTTACAGTCTTCAGCAGTGTCGTGAAACTGTTTACAGGGCATCAGTGCTTCTGCTTCAGTCCTGTACACCTGTATAAAGGCAATACTTCTCTTTAAAAATCTGCAAGTTTAATTACAGACCCAGTTCTACTGGGATTGCCATGAAAGAGCTCTGATGACTCCATTTAATTACTTCTCATTAGACCTCTGGTGCAAGTGAAAGCAGAATCAAGCCCAGTATAACCCAAAAGGTTGCCCACAGTGATCCCAAAGGAGCCCAAATGGAGAGGCATTCTGAGAAATCTCTGTGATACCTGTGTGTTTTAGCATGCGACATAAAGCAGATCTTTTTCAACCCATTTGTTGCAGTGAGTACAAATGAGGCAGAATCTAAACTGGTTCAATGAGGTCCTCCAAGTATTAGAGGTACTTACTGAAAATGGAGTGGTTTAAATCAATCAAGAGGAGCATCACTCAGAAGTTAGTCACAGACAACGGAAGTTGCATGTTAATTTTCTTTTTGATAACTTCAAGTTAATGGTAGAAAATGTCACAAAAAAAAGAACTTTGGGATATTTACAAGATTCTTATTTGCCTTTATAGACAATTGGGTCAGATCTTGACCATCCAGTACAGATTTACCCTACTGAGGATCAGGTACTTTGTGCAGGATGACAGACTAATGGCACTTTGAAAAGCCCAGTAAACCAGCATGGTAATGATGCTCTTAGTGGATTTTCTTTCTTCTTTTCTGGGCTGTATTTGCTGTTTCACTGCTTATATGTAGTGTGCTCTTCTGCATAATTTTGAGGAGACATTTGTGTGTGTCCTTTACATACATGCGTCAAGTAAACTGTGTGGAAGCTAAAAAGACAGTAGCATGGCAGGAACGAAAAGGATAGATTGCATGTTTATTTGAAAAGGACACCTGCAGAATTCATGCTAGATTGGCCATTGCCATGAGCCTGTTGGCCCTACAAATGTGTTTTTTGACCCATAATAGGTTACAGCTTGATTTAATAGGTCACATTTCACTGGCTTTATGGACACCTTTACATCTTCTTTTCAGGGTAATTATCTTTACACACATCTGATGTGGCAACGTAATTGACTCCTGCTTTTGTACGGCTATAGGTTAATGAACCAAACTGATAATTTCTTTAAAGAGAATAAATCACTTGTGTATTGTTTTTGAAGTGACAGTGAAGCTGTATGTTTAGAGGGCTGCTTTTGATTTAGCAAGAACGCTTTGCAGAGAGGCAGCCACCATCTGGGGCTCTCTGCTGCACAGTGCACAATGCACAGAAGTGTCCTAGATGGTATTCCTGTCTCCAGTGGGCTAGATTCTGCAGGGCTAATAGCCCTGGAGCTGATCTGAAGGAAGTAAAATGATGGCGTTTTGCATCCACATGGATGCTGACCTGAGCACTGGCTGGGAAAAAGACCCTCTAAAAACCAGGAATTCATTTTTTAAAAACAAATTCACAGCACTCCTAAAAAGGCCTGAATACATTCCTCTTATTCCAAAGCCAACATTTTTCCTCAAAATATGCACCAATGTGAGTTCATTCATTTTTCAGTTCCTTGTGCAGTAAAGTGTGCAGTTTACCGTTTTGACGCTGGTTTGTTTTCATACAATTTGAAAGGAGTCTTTGATTAACAGCGATCATTTGGCATGGTTTCTTAGCTGTTTTAATAATCTGTTTGAACAGTGGAAGCACTCAAGCAGGAAATGCCAAGTTTGCAGGTGTCTTTAGCACTTTTCAGGATTTTAATGGACACTGCACAATGTCGTTACACCTCTTTTTTTTTTTTTTTTTGGTATGGCCTGAACAGAATCCAGAAAATCCTATTTGTTTTCTTATGAGAGAGGAAGGATGCATTTATGGAGGGAGGAAGGCATGCTCTGATAGGAAATATTCCTTTTCTCTGAGAATAGGCAGCAGTCCCAGAAAGTGGGCAGTGTCCATGTATATTAAATTTTAACTTGCAAAACTTCCCTGTATGGTTTTAGTTCTACATTACTGCTCTTCCTCTCTGGCTTAAGGCTCAGTTTTGCATCAAGCATTGGCTACAACCTGTACTCGTCATGTCCAGAAGCTTGTTAAAATCCGCATTAAAGTCCAGATGGACTTTAATGCAGATTTTCTGCACATTTGTTCATGTTTACTAAAACAGTACCTCTGTTTCTGCCTAAAGTATTTTGGGGTTTTTGAGGAGCTGAAGACAGGAACTAGGAGTCTAGAACATGCTTTTGCATGTTACTCACGTGAATGGGCCTATTAGCTTTAGACTGCCAGTCTGAGAAAAGACAACTTGTAAGCAAGGACGGTGCTGAGAGCCCTAATTAGGGAGCGTGTGAATGCAGAGCATGTGTTCCAGAAGCCCATTCTCGTTACTATTCAGGACATGCTGGTCTGTCTTAATAAAGATGTCACTTCCACTTTACTATCCCTAATTTACTTTATTACTGATTAAGAAATATCTGATAGATTAATGGTACATAGAGTGCCAGAGTTTGTCTGGCCTTTTGATCAGAAAGAAAATGCAAAAGGGTCATAAACCTCTGGGTCTGCCCAGCAGAGAACAGGTGCATTAAGTGGGGATGCAGCCAGGTTGGCTTTATTTAGTACCCTGGTAGCACTCGGGAGTGAGGGGCATCCAAGAGTTTTGAGGATGGAAGTGAATGGAGTCACAAATGGTTTATTTACACCTCTCCCAGCTGCTCATTGGGGCATAGCTGAAAATGTGGGCACTGGTTCATGCAGTCTGCTAAATATGCACTTCTCAAACCATGCTTACGGCTGAGCCACCAAATCCCACCACTGGGTGGTCGGTATGGGGATTATACATTCGGGGTGGGGGATGTGTTTCTGTGGTTTTTGCCCACCCAGCGCCTCTTGACCAATTTCCACCAAACTTGGAACAGATGGCAGCACTGTCAGAGGGGGCAGTTTTGTGAAGAGCAGCAGTCAGCTAGGAAAGAGAGAGCCCAGCGACGCTGTGGTGGGGAAGTGGGACATGGTATGAGTCCAGGTGTCATAATTCATTAGAGAACCCAGTCACAGGGGAGAGGACAGGCAGATGCACACTCAGAGCTGTGGGAAATTCACCTTCCTCACACTGATCAAAGAATTGGTGTCTGCAAGCTTTGAATAACCTCCTTTGTCTTAGTTTTTGTACTGTGGGATGCCTTCACATATAGGACTTAGGAAGGGTGTACTGTAAAACTTCGGTACGTAGTATTTTGGAAAGTAGAACTTGGAAAATATTTTCCATAAAAAGTATCCAAATGCAAATCCAGGCACTTTCTGCAGCCCTCCATCACACTCTGCTCTGTGCTGCAGTTCAGCTCTCTGAGCAGGCACAGCAGCAAGCCAACAACTTCATGTACAGGAGCAGACCTGCTGAGTTCAAAGGAGCTGGACATATATATGTAAATGTTTGCAGGATCAGGATCCTACGTATTGCATGGAATTTGGCCTGGCTTTCTGCTTCCCTCTAGGATTTGACCTATTGTTTTTAAACACCACTGTAATTGATGCATTTTAATATTGCTGTGATGTTATCCTGAAAGGCAACTGGGAATTAGCATACTGTATTTCATTATTTCATGACTTTTTATATATTCATATTTAGACTGAGTAGTGTTAAAAAGAATATTTTATTTCATTATGCAATTTTTAGTGAGCTTATTATCAGTAATATGTTTAGCATAAAATTTATTAGTGACATGCCCTTTAATTTAGCCTGCCTAATTGGTGCTAATTTAGTTAGATTGCATTAAATTACACCCTTTAATGTAGCTATGTGTGGGTCAAGAAATCCATTCCAACAGGTTAGGTAATTTTTCATGCAGCTGAACAGTAAAAATGGTATTAAGGTAGCTGAAAAATGCAATCATGTTCCAAAATAATAGTTTTCCTGGATATTATTATCAGGGAAACACATATTTCTGTTATAAGTGTTCTTTGTTTGAAGACTTACAGGGTTCATCTTCCATCTAAACTCATGTCCCCAAACTCCACAACAAAGACAAAGGGTGGGAATTAAGATCATTACTCTTATGTGAGGGGGAATTATTAAGAATGATCTTTATTTCAGCCTTCATTCCTTCTTTATCATGCTCAGCACAAAGATAACAGTGAAAAATATGTTGTCCCTTCTTTTATCTGAGTTTCTGCTTTCTGCTCCATTAGAATTACTTTGGTCAGATGGTTGGAGTGGAAAGTAATTGATTTGATCTCAGCAGTGTACAAAGAAGCAATCTAAGCCTGACAAAACAAAACAAAAAATCTGACCTGTAAGAGTCATCGATCTCTAGCAGTAAGAGCAGAGGGCACGGGCAGGACTCCTGGGGGCAGGTCCTCAGCTCCTGTAAATTGTCGCAGCTGTCACGAGTCAATGGTGTTTGAAGTCACTGACAATTTTGCCAGTGGAGGTCTCAGACCCTGGATTCGGTTCCCAATTTCCTGTTCAGCCTCTAGAAAACGCTCTGTTCTCTCTGGTCCCTGGATATGTTGCTGTCTCCGCTCTATGGAACAGCGATTGTCGTGTTCCTGTGCCTCCATTCTCTCCCTCTGTCCCAACTCACCTGCTAGGGATGAAGTCCTTCTGCAGTCTTTGGAGGTGTTTTAATTCCAGTGCATCAGGAAGCCTCTTCACATCTTGGTGCTGTCAGTAGCAATGGCTCCAAGAAAAGGTGAATCAGGAGGGAAAGACATTAAGGTTTTCTCTGAATAAATGTGTCAATCTGGCATATAGAGAATGTGCTCTCAAAGCCATGGAGATCAATAAATTATCTCCTCCCAACTCCTTTTTCTTAACCAGAGAGCTTGAGTCTTACATAAACATGTTTTGAATTTGCTTCTAGGATGGCCCATGTAGCACAATGGTTCCATGATCATTTCTGCAGTTGTTTGCTGAGGTTATGGCATGGTGTTGTCATCATTGCTGAAGGAGTTATGCTGTTAAACTGCACTTTCCAGTTTTATTGTCATCATCTTGTTCTTGTTGAGCTTAGTTTTACGATAGACTGCCTGCATAAGTAGAAACACTTGCTCTGTTTTCCTGTATAGCCCACTCCTGACAGAGCCTTTTCATTTATAAACCTACATTTGTAAAGGTTTGAGGTTATAATCTCGGGTGCCCCACATCCGTGGAGAGCATCCAGACCACCAAACACATGGGAACTGGGTGAGAGGGAGCAGTCAGTAGGAGCTTAGATGCTGAGCACCACTAGGAAGGAATAAAAGGGATATCAGCTGGATTTTTACCTCTGCCAGCATATATGATATTATTGCAGCTGAGCTACATGCTATTGGGATTTTGCAGCTAACCCACAGCCTACCCGCAGAAATAAAGCTGTGGCTCATTCAGCTCCTTGCCTGTCCCATATTTAAGTGGTTGCAGTTTTCCCCCTGCAGCACCGATGAGAAAAATAACTTGAAGGAACAATACTCGTAGCAATTTTCTCTTGCTACCTAAGTGCTAATCCATAGGGTATCTCCTTGGCAAAAAAGAGCCAGTTATACCAAAATACCAACCTGAGTTTCCTAACACAGCCAACTGAGCATTAAGAACAAAGTTAAATGCCTGTTAGGTCAGATCCAGAAGGCTTTTTAATTCCTTGGAAAAGACTGCCATTCAGATGTTACAGCAGTTGTAGGGGATTTAACCCCCAGATGGAATAGGAAGAGCCCTTTTTGAGACTGGGCTAAGCTGTTACCTGTTTGATTTTGGGAGAAATGTGAGATCAACTGCCTAACAACCAGCTGTAAAACTGGCAGAAAAAAAGAGCAGCAGCAGCCCAGTTGCAAACATCACACTGAGTATTATGTTTTGGGTAAATAAATATAGAAAAGAATAAGTGGAAATCTTCCTCTAATAGGAAAATACATCAGTGATACTGTAATTAGAACCAACATTATTCTACTGCAAGAAAGTATTTATTTTACTGTGATTACACCAGTTGTTTATTCTAGGGAGCTGTATCCAGAAGCAGAATAGCCAAACTGGATATCCAGCAGAATATCCAGCAGCTGTCTAAATCACATTTCTTAAAATTCTGCGTAGTGGCTCAGTAGATACTTGTCAGGAGAGTCCCAAGACAGTGGCCTGGGCAGGTCCAGCAGCGCAGCTGGGTCACAGCACAGTTACAGCCCTGTGCCTCGCAGTGGGTACCTGGGGAGGAACGAGCCAGCAGCTCAGGCAGTGCAGAGAGAGCAGCACAAGGCTGGTATAGCTGCACACAAAAGTAGTCTTTTCCAGCACTGCCATGGTCCTGCCTTGCATGCAGCCATGATAGACAGATTTTATCCCAGAAATGAAACTTAATAGCCTGGATGTGTTTTCAGAGCTTTAAGGAGAAGAGTGGGTTTTTTAAAAGATGTGTATTTATATATTGGCTTTCAATCTAGAACAATAAACACTCTGCGCACACTGGGGCGGAGCATCCTCCTTCCAGCTATTTAAACATTCCCAAGCTAAACACACAGTTCAGTCCTGTTCCTGTGCTCTGTCATCAGGAGAAAATGATCAGCTCCAGCAGCAAAGCCAAGTTTACAGCCAGACTCATGAGGCTGGTAACTTGCTACCATGTCCTGCTCTGCAGACCTTCCTAGAAGGCAGGAGCTGAGGAGAAGGGAGAGAGCAGGTATCTCTGCTTCATAGACTCCTGCCTGAAATTTGGAGATCCTGATAACCCCCAGTCATTCAAAATATTCAGAAACATTACCAACAGATATTGGATGTAAATTAACAGTTTAATAAAATAATATGGGTTAATTCTGAGGCTCCGTGTCAATGTAAGGGAAATTAGTCTCCCTGTGTCCTCCCCCTGTGCCCTGCTGTGAGTCTGGTGACTGGGCTGGTCACTCTGGGCCGTGTCCTTTGTGTCCAAAGCAGTTGGAGAAGTGATGCCAGCCCTGCCCGTTGCGCTGACCAGAGCCGAGCATGCTGGAGCTGGTGCCAGGGCTGTGCTTGCCAGCACTGAACTGCATAAATGGAGACACTGGGAGGTGATGCAGGGTTGTGTTGGGACACTCCTGCTACAGCCATCTAGGCCACCAAAAGTGTCCTCAATCTCTTGTGACAAATTAGACTTTGGGCTTTTGGTTTCTTGCTGTAAATCCAGAGCTCTCACAAGGAAATGCTCCATGGCTGGCTCTGTGCCTGCAACCAAGGTGCTGGTGTAGGGAATCGTGGAATGGCTTCCCCCTGTCAGATGTGATGCCTTGTTCCCCGAGGCCCTGTGCCATTGTTCTGGCCTTTGGGGAGAAGCTGAGGGGCAGCAGGGAGTGCAGTCTCCTGGTCTGCATGGGAAGCAGCTGGTAGAGCAGCAAGCTGAGGTCTCCTGAGAAGCCTGTGACACATGGCACAGCCATTCAGGCGTTGGGGCAGTCCTTGGGAAAAGCTGCAGATTGTCCTGAGTTGGTTCCTGTCGCCTGCGAGTAGCAGGCACCAGCTTCTGGCACTCTCCCATTGTTTTGAGTGCTGTTAGGTGGACACTGTGGGGGGGAAGCAAGCCAATGCTTTGTATGAAAATATTTAGAAAGAGATAAGAAGAACCTGCTTTTCATCTAGTCTCATTCTCCCCTGCCAGCCTGTGCTTTCTTTCAGCTCAGGAGACTGAAATCTTCTGTTCTCTTGTAAAAAGAAGTCACTCTGTGAGCAGAGGAGCTAATGAAGCCTGGCTTGTAATGTCTCTCTCTCATGTGGATCCTCTGATATCTTACAAAGGGTGAGCTTTATTAGCTTTTCCTGAAATGGGACAGCAGTAGGGTCCTTCTCCTGTCCCCCACTGCCTTCTTTTCAAACTCCGAAGAGTTTCCGTATCTTTTGACCTTGATGCTGGACGGCAGGGGTGAGTTGAACACCCTTTTTGTATGAGAGCACAAACATGTGCATTATTTCAGACTCCCATGACTCTAATCTGTGGGTGTCTCTTCTGTCAGGAATCAGGCTAAAAATAAAACAAACAAATCCCCTGAAAATAAAAAGAAGCATCAGTGTTCAGATGACTTTATGGTATAAAGTAAGGAATTGTCTAAAAAGGTGCAAAATAAGGCCTAATAAGGCCTATACACAGCTAAGCTGAAATCCACTCAGTCACAGCAAAAGGAGTCGATACTTTATTAGAGGAGTGGGATGTTGCTCCTGAAACTTATATATCTGTTAACACATACACAAGAAAACCTTCTCTGTTTAGTCCACCTGTCATCTTTTCCTTTTTTTATGGTTAGAATTAGTGAGGCAAGAAAAGAATAGTTCATCCCTGCCACTAACAGGCAGAGGGTGACAAGGGAAGCTGAATGGGTTAAAATCAGTGCTGGATTCAAACATCAGATTTTCCTTGTCAGTTTGTCATGAACACAACCATATTTAAATTCAGCTGCTTGGGCAACACCCAAAAGCTATCACTGCACTAATGCAATTATGATAGTGCATCAATTGCTGTAAATCACAAAGCTATAGATAGGGTGTAGTTGTTATGTTTGTGATTAAAAGATGTAGAATCTCTAATCACTGCAACAACAGAGTCTGTCATCGATAAAGGGGAGCAGGAGAGCAGTATTGATCGTGCCAAGGAATTTGCAAACTCTATTTCTCAGCTTTTGCACACTTTGAACAGCCTTTCAAGATGCACCATCAGCTTCTTACACACAGCCCCACACCCCCTGGGCTGGGGTGCTAAATGAGTAGGTTAACGTCTGCCTTGCTCTGGCTCTCTAGCAAAAGGTCATTCAGGAGATACGAATTTTTTTTAGCACATTTCTGTCCAAAAGGGCGTGCTTTGGGTATGTCAGAATCAGAAACGGTGCACTGCATTCCCACCTTGGGAATAATGAGCATTCCCCAGCACAGTCTCACGTCAGCTGGTGTGGGGGTCTTGGTCTCCCCAGCTGTGCTGGTGCCAAACCCGTGTGAGCTCCGTGTGACTGGCAAAGGCGAACTGTGGACCCCCAGCACGGCCCCTGTGCTGGGCCCAGCTGCAGCACAAGCCAGCATTTTCTCTGTTGTGGCTTTAAATACCTCCTTGAACTTCTGTGCAAATGACACGGCTCCTCTAGCTGTAACTGGGAATCAAGGCTTTACCTTGTGCCAAGGTGTCAGTTCTTATCATCCATGTTCCTCTTCTTTAAGAAAACAAAACCAAAAACACATGCACAATAGCCCTCCCAAAATAATTTATGGCCAATATTCATAAATTATTTATATTCACACTGTGGAATTCTAGGATAAAATTAATATTAAATGATCAAGTATGATGAGAATGGAAAGATAGTGCTGGATTGTCAGGGTGCTTGCTTGTTTTTCATGCATTTGGCTGTTTGTTTGCTTTCCTGTCAAAAATCTCCATGGATCAACACACGAAGAATTTATGTGATTTTTTGATTAATACGTAGCAAGTGGTTAGAAGGCTTTTATATGTTTATAGCTTTCATCCATAATCACACAGTTCCTTGTGTTGGTCTGTGTGCATATGGGTGTGTGTATATGCACAATTTCTGTATGTAAATGTTTTTAAACTAATATTCTCTGTATAGAAATACTATACCCTCGTGTTGCAATTTTTCTGGATTTCACCACTCTCTTCTTTATGCTTGGGTGGTCATATTTTGAAATTTCCCCAGGACCAGTTTTTCATGCAGTCACGTTTCTCATCACATCTGAAGGATGTTGTGCTTCGCATGGTAATTAGGTCCTCTTTGTTTCATCTGCTGAACCGCTCTCTGTTACTTCCTGCAGCACGCTCACGACTGGAGGCTATTGCTGAAATGTTAGAGCAGTGGAGATTCTCTAGGAGTAAACAGCTTCATGTTAACTTGGGTTTTTTTTGTTTTTTTCAACACTGATTTACATCCTGTTTAAACCTTGTGCAATTATATTTATCCTTCTTTCTTAGAGCAATACCATTTATTGAAATAATTTATTATTGCATTGTGTGGCTAGTGGGCGTATATGGAAATCATCTGAGTATTTACACAAACGTATGACTTTATATATAAAATCACACAAGTATCTCTCTCCCTCCCTAAGGCTTGGAAAAGGCTGATGGCTTAGCTGGGAGCACAAGCTGCTGTCAAGCGTTGCAGAGTTTATGCTTTCATGGCTGAAAAGAAAGCTCTGATTGTTAGTTTTTCTGACCCTGCCGAGGGCAGGCCGAGGGTGGCTTCGGGCTGTGTTTGGGGTTTGGGGACCCGAGCGGGCTCTGGGCAGGGGTGGCAGTTTGCTCTTTGTGGATGCTGGGGACAGCAGGGACCGGCAGCCAGCGCTGCTGTGAGCTTGGCCAGGCCATGTCTGAGAAAGGAGCTGCTGCCAGCACAATGTTATTACCTCCCTTCTAGCTGTTAAGTTACAACAGAAAATCAACTCCTAAGCTTTCAGCTTTTGTTGTTTAAAAGAAAACTTTCCAAACCTGTATGACCCCTTTTGCTGGTGCAGCCGGCTCTGCATTTTAGGGCCGGCAGGTTGGTCCAGCGGGAGCCAAAGGGCAACTCGTGTGAGGCAGCTCAGGTTGTGCTGCTGCACTGGTGAACCCTGATGGAGCTGGGGAAGGCAACAGAAACCAGGTCAGGTTTGCCCTGAGGCTGCTGGGGAACCCCTGCCTGGGGTCCCCGCAGAGAGACATTCAGGACAGGAGCCCTGGAAATGCCTGCAGTGTCTCACGAAATGTGAAGCAATCTAGTAAGTGACCCTGAATTCCCTTTGAGTCGCTACAAAGCTCTGGAATGCCTTTTTGCAAAACACACCCCAGTGCTGTACCAGGAGCCATCACACTGTGGGAGCTGCCGGGCTGCTGGAGGCCAGCGGGAGCGTGCACGGGCACGAGCCCCCCAAGCAGCTGGCGGTGGCAGGGCAGGGGTGGCAGCAGGAATGTTTTTCACCCTGTTTTGTTGAATAACACACAGAGCTGGTGCGTGTTGGGTGTGCTGCTGGCCCAAGCATGCCATGTATGAACATGGGGGTGCAGAAGGGCTTGGGAGAGATGTGAACAGTGATGATAGACAGAGAGTGCTTCTGCCAGCACATGGAATTCCTACTGGTTGATTGTCTTTTCCTTGTTTTTCCTCTCATAATTAATAATGCTGCAGTTATTCTGATTATAATGATTGCATATCCCTTTAAGTGGTATCTAGATTGAGGCTTACATGGCATTTTTCCCTTGTTTGTGTGTTCTGTGAGCATATTAACAAAGTCTCTAAAATAATATTACCAAACATCAAGTAAAATCCTCTCTCCTGAAGGGCTGATGAGATCATGTGCATATGACTGTATGTTATCGTGAACTGACACATGGCATTAAGTCTTGGACTATGCTCACCTAGGAAGACATCATTCTGCCAGCTTTTTCTCTCTTCTGGCCATTTCAGATATGACAGCTTCTTCTCTTCAGCCAGTTAAAGCAGGGCTGTTCTCTGGAAAAGCCAATGAGAAAAATCTGACAATTTGATAATTTCTGAGAGTTTCTTCCATTTCATTTTGTTGAGCTTACTGGTTGCACACAAACAGAAGCATTTGTGTCAAAACACCACCCACACATTTAGCCCTGCAACAATGCTGTGATTTTAATAAACCGAGTTGTATGTGGAAGGGAAACTGGATTTTCTGTTATCCCACTGGCAAAGTTGTTGGTGAGGAAAGCCTGAAATTGAGCCTTGCAGCTCTGCAACTTGGGGGACACAGTTTCTACAGTGGAAGATCAAATTTAGCAGTGCTGCCACTTCTCTTAATATTGTTTTATTTTATTGGGTTTTAAAAATTCTAGGAAATTGTGACAATCAGGAGCAGACATTTAGGCATTTCCCTAATTGGCTTTTTTATTTACAACACAAATTCTGTGTTGTTTGTCTCTGGAGCTCATGCCATTATTTTGTTTTGTTTCCTTCATGAAAGTGGTTTAACAGGTTGAAATCAGTAGGAAACCCCTCCATTTTGTTTTTATTTTTAAATCGTCAAATAATTTCAAAATTTCATCTTTCTGTAAGGTTTTTAAAATACTGTTTTAAGTCCAAATCAAAGCAATTCCCCTTCCTCCCTCCAATTCAAAGTTATCATTAGGCAACAAATTGCTCATTGTCTGGCTTAACATGAGTGGTTGGCTCTCAATCTTGCATTCAGATCTCCAAGTCACTGTCTGATGGGGAATTTATTCCCCATCTGTTTCCATTTCTACACTGCCGCGTTCAGCCTGGCACATGAGCCTGCTGCAAGTTGAGGGGTTTGTGATCCATATTTAATTCACCTAACTTTCAGTCTTTAGCTGAGACTCCCCAATTAAGCAGAGTGGTGACCCTGGCCTCTCTCTGTAGTCAGTGCAGGAGTGAGTTCACCCTGAAGGTGACTCTGCCCATGGAATATCTCAATTAAATGCCTAAAGAATAACTTCTCTAAGATCAAGCTGCTACGTGCTTTAAGCAGTTCCACTAAAAGAAACCTCGTTGGCTTACAGAGACATGCGGATAATGGGCTCATTGGCTTGTTAGGTCAGCCAGCAAACGGATGCTGGAGGTCCTTGGGGCTTAAGTACCAAGACAGCATTGTATTTCTGGGGAGATCATGCATTTCAAGGGTGTGATGTGAGACATGAGCCTGCAAAGTCGTCCCCAAACTGCATTTATTCCCCTGAAATGCTCAGTGTGTCAGACCTGATTTCAGTTATAAAATGGAAATAATAGATAAAAAAGGTCAAACCATTTATTGAGGATTGACATTTACAGCAGTCAGGGATCTCCAGTCGTATACAGCTTTGTGTATATATGTCACTCCTGTATGACACCATCCTGCTGAGGGTCTCCAAACCACTGTTTCCTGCTATACCTAGGTGATGGCAAGTTATCTGTTCTTGTGTTTATACAGAGGCCTAAACACAGAAACGCACAGTTAAATAACTTGCCCAAAGCTGCAGTACACATCTAGCAAAATTAAAATTCCCAAATTCTCTCTGTGGCTTCAACATTCTTTTATCTTTTACTGTAATAAACTTTGACAGAATATTTTTGTGAAATAAAACCGTTTGAAACTGTTTTCTTTGAAAGCTGAGTGTTAAAAATAGTGCGTGTGTCCTGATCCTGTTGGAGGCAGGGGAGTTGTGCATTGGGTTATGGATGGAGTTTGTGGGTTGAGTGCAGTGCAGGAAACTAGGTTGCAGGTGATAGCCCAGACAGGGATCCAGAGAGCAATTGCTTCTTGAGTTGCATCCAGGACCTGGGCACAGACTGCTGCAGGAGCATCACACTGTGTGTGTGAAACAAGCCTAGCACTGGTCCAGGATCCGTAAGCTTTGCCATTGAGATCTCAGGAGGAGGAAGGGGAAGGAGAAATACACGCTCAGTTCCGTGCACAAACACCCACAGGCACGTGCAGAGTAGGACACACCTCAGATGGGCTGGCAAGAGCAGAGTAATTAAAGGTGCTGAAGCAGGCAGTGCCAAGTCACCCTCTCCAAGGGTACAGAAGGGTTGCTAATGTCACTGCTGAGGTCCCAAAGGTATCTTGCAATTCTGGTATTTGTCTCCAATGCCCTCTGTGAGATTTGCATTGCCCTGGTGTGTTTTCTCATTGCCTTAATGGTGTGACTTTGAGAGCTGAGCCTCGAGATCGCTGTGCCTCAGGGAGACCCAGCGCACACCCAGTCAATGTGGGCTGCAGGGCTGTTTTCTTCCCATTGCTCATTGCTGCAGAATTATTTCTCGGTGCTTTGAATTAACAGGTTCATGTCCTGGCACTAAGGATTTAAAGGACCTTGTGCAGATAAAGACAGTATAATTTATGGAGCAAATACAACAGTAGTCTTGAAAGCATTGATAAAATGACTGATCACTGCATAACAGGTATTAGAACTGGTGTTCCTTTTTCCCCTTTCCTGCTCCCAAATATGAAGCTTTTTAGCCTCTGGATAAGATGCCAAGAATTACTAGTCAACCCCAACTTCAAAAATGAAGAAAAAAAAAATGTTTAGATTTAATGAAATGTGTCTTCTAAGTTAACTTAAATGCTTGTTTAGATATCTTTTGAGATTAGTCTAAGAATAATAAACTGCTCTTTATATGTAACTTCCTGGCCGAAGACCTCTGGGCAGCTCTGGAATACCAGAAGAAAGGATTTGCAGCCCACTGACTACTTAAGATGGTGATGTTATTTTCAGATTCAAAATTTCAGATTCCTTTTTCCTTTATGACAACTGCTGAAGAGGAGAAGTTGTCTACTGATCCTTCAAGTTCTGGAGGTACTCTTGATAGTGTGGTGCACGCAGATTATTTAGGTTGAATTTGGACCTTTTACAGATGTGTGATGTCTTCTGTGCAGATTTGTTTTCCTGCTTATGGTCAGAATAAATGGAGGGACGGGATCTTCTCTGGCTGCCGTAGGGGATTTTCCTGGAATATCCCCAGTCTCCCAATAAATCAGTGTCTTTCCTAGTCTGTTTCTGATGGGGTTCGGCAGCAGGTCAGCATCCTTAGGTAAAGAAAGGTTTCCCGAAGTGAGCAGCAGTCACAGAAAGTAAATTAATGGAAGCCGGCATCTGCTGATCTCTTTGACAATAAGGAATTTCACTGCCAACATTTAGAAACCATTGGAATGGTCTCCATTGGAAACCAGATTTCGACTTTCTGCCCTGGGCTGCCAGAAGTATTTCAGCATAAAATGCTAAAGTAAGTTGAACTTTCAATTATAATTTCAATGACTGTCGAGTGAAATGGATTAATGCTCTGGCACTGCACCTTTGAGGCTTTGGCTCGAATCTTGTAGGATAAAAATCTGTCTGCTTTGACAGTTGAAAAGGTCAGAAGTGAAATAATGTCAGGTGGTCTTAGCCCAATTCAATGTCTCGATTAAGAAGTAGATGTATAAGTTGTTGATGTGGGATATCATATCAGATAGTTTTCAAAAATATAAATATTTTTATTTACATTTTGTCTTCAAAATTAGATGCAGACAGCTGCATTTGGGAGAACTGGAGCTTAGTTCACCCTTCAGGAGCATTGGATTGCAAAGTGAGCAAAATGCAAGTTACAATATGTGGTACCTTAAGCTCAAAAGCTTGATTTCTATCAACTTGAAATTGATTTCCTGATATTTGACTGTGTCAAGGATAGTTCACTTAAATATTTTTAAAGTATAATTTGGGAATTTTTATTAGCTGAGAGTGTATAGAAAGACCGTGTTTTTCTCACTGTTGAGGCAGGGCAAGAGGACTCTTCAATTTACTTTTTGAAGCTGCCGCAATTCAATTCCTAAGCTTATTAAATAGGATTGTGGTTAAGGAGCAAAATATGAATATTTGCAGAATGCATTTTTCTCTTATTTGAATACATACTTATATCATTTTAGATGATGATAATATACAAATATAAATTGCTTCTCCAGACATCCCTGCAGAGAGGTCACTGTGTAAAAATTTGCAGCAATAGTATCAGGAACTTCTGTTGGGAAAAAGGAGCAAATTCGGGCTTGGGGCTGTGTGCCTCAGTGATGGGGACAGTGGCTAACAGCTCCAGAGCACCTTTGCTGCCTTTGATCCATCCCAGCCTCGCTTCTCCCCAGCCATCCTCGTATGTCAGGCAGCCTTGGCACTGCTCCACAAGTGAAGTTGCAGATTTGCTTTACTTATTTCAATAAGAAACACACACACAGGGTAGTGCAAATTGAAAATCAGCCGTCATGGCATGCTCTGTAAATTACCTGGTTCTGGTTGGTAATCCATTACAGGTGATTAAATAAATGAGTGGTTGTATCCTGTTCAGCACCGGTAAATCTTTGTTTTATTTAATTCCTTGTTCTTTGTGTGTATGTGGGGTATCATGGGTTTTTTTTTCCAGTTGGGTTTACATCTTAAGGCAAAGAAACCACAGTCTCCATGCAATCATGATGCAGTGCAAGAGCTGGTGGGACTGTCCATGTGTTGTAAAGATTAACTGGCATTCAGTTAGGCTCCATAAAGCAGGGCATTAGCCTCTGCTTTGCCTTCAGTTCATGTATTGGACACAGACAAAAGTCTGTTTCAAACGTGTTACATGTAGTTTTTAGCAGGCTGATCTTCCCAGTTGCAAAACCTTAGAAGAGCTTCAGAGATTCAGATACAGCTTAATGTGGGGCAGTCGTAACACCGTCTTGCTTTTCTCTGCTGAGATCTGCTAAGTGGGGCCCAGGGGACCATTGAAACCACAGAATTATCTTTTATTTGTTCTATAGATTTTTCTGACCAAAAAAAAAAAAAGCAATGCATCCACCATCTTCACCCTTCCAAGACATGTGGTTTAATTGTGGTGTGGACCCAGGGGGGCATCGGTGCTGCCCACGGTGGGTGCCAGGGGTGGCAGAGGCCGAGTGCCCTCACTGCAAACCATTATTTATAAAGGAACAAAGTGGTAATTTTGCAACTATCACAGCTCAAATATGGGACCGTTTCCCTAGTAATAAAACTATTACTCTGTAACTGTTTACTTATCAGGAGACCATTATGTGATTGATGACCTGAAAATGGAGGTTATCTTTCAATTCATTTGAAATGCAAACTGACTAGAAAATCTATAGTTATTGCATCGTATTTTTAAGCAAAATCAGGCACCTACATTGACTTCCTATTTACATTTCTTTGAGAAGAAAAATCACATAAAAGCTATCAAGAAACACATTTCACAGCAGGCAAATTAATTGGTTTTACTGTATTTGAATGGAGGGTTTGTCAAATAAAACATGCCATGACAGTTAATAGTGTCATTTAGAGGCAGAAAATTATTGGCTTATTTGTTATTGGATAAAAGGAAGGCAAACACTTTGTATTAGGAAGTTTTAATGTGTTTAAAATCCTCATTAGGGATTTATGGACATTCTTGCTTAGCATAGCGCCTCATTAATTTGAGGCTAAACAGTTACTTCTGTGTTTCAATTGCAATTTTTTTTCCCTTTTCTTTAATTAGATCTCGCATTAGAGTTTGGTCTCTACACCACTGGAGATGTAGAATTAATTAATGTGATTTATAAATCTAATGGAAGTGAGTTATTCTTAGATATCTTTTCATTTTAGTGAGCAGTTTAACTGCACACAGCATAAGTGCACACAGATCTAAGAGATTTGGGGAGCTCAGGAAAAGTATGCAACTTCTGCATTGAATACATTTAGCGGTGTCCCCTGACATTAATAGATCAAAGCATTTTAATTAGAAATGTAACTAAAAGAGAGGCCATAAAGATCCCATTCAAAATCAGATTTGCCTTGTTCTAAGTTCTGTACTGTCCAAAAAGTGTTATTTTGCTTCCCCTTTTGTAGATAACCATGACATTCATTGCAGTTGGGATAATTGTGTGTCTTACTATTTAATAAGATCTCGCTCTTAAAAAAATGTAGTCTGAGTTCATATGTGATCACAATAAAAATGGATTCATTAATTGAACTACTTTGTATAAATAAAAGGAAAATAGC
The DNA here is from genome assembly GCA_013400915.1 of Pardalotus punctatus. NCBI lineage: Eukaryota > Metazoa > Chordata > Aves > Passeriformes > Pardalotidae > Pardalotus > Pardalotus punctatus. The sequence goes on from VZTX01014535.1 coordinate 763,590, forward strand.
TTTTATTTCCTATAGGAGTTTAATTTATTTGATTGAAGTTTATGTTAAAAATGTATCTATGTAGAGTGGTTATGCTAACAGGTAGAATTGATATGTAAACCCTAAGATATTTCAAAATACAGTTGTTTTGTTTCCCCCAGAGCAGGAATAGGGCCTTGCCCTTTGAATTCTGGCCCTCTGTTTTGAAGAGTCTGAGGTCATGACTTGCAAGTTGTGGCTGTGGTGGAAGGATGTATGAAAACAACTAATTTGCAAACAAGCTCTGAGCAATTAGTTTGGGTCCCAGCACTGGCCTTGCAGCTGTGAAAAGTGCCATACAAATTATACCCAGGAGTACATTCTTCTGTGAGGACATGCATACCTCCTTTAAAAAGCAAGAGTAAAGCAGGTAACCAACACAACCACCCGCTGTAGAGGTACTGTCAGATGTAAATACACATTTAAGAAGGTTCCTCTTTAAAACCTCTGAAGAAATGTTAGAGTCTGAATTCATGGGGTCAAACAATGCTTCGGGTTACACTGATGCAACTTCACTGGCATCGGGGGAGTTTTAGTCCTGTGGCCAAGGCTACAGTCTGACCCGGTGACTTTGCTACTATTTTAGCAGGAATTTACACAGTTCCTGCCTGACAGTGCCCTTGTGCTGGCACATACTGGGAACAGACACCACATTTCACTAATGTGAAATAGATTTAAAGTAGATCTAATTCCAACTTATATTAAATTTAGACAGCTGTGTCTGTATAGTAAAGGGATTTTGCATGATTTCCAAGAGGTTCTAGTCAAAGGGTTACACGGAGAATAAATATGGTGTCTAATTTACATCCCCTAACTGAGGACAAATGGACTTGTAAGCCAAGCTCCTTTCACATGCCTTTGATACTGCTTCGTTGTCTTAGGAGAAGTTAAATTTCATTCACATTGGCAAAAGGAAGACAAGAAACAGACACTTGATCATTATTTCTGCCACACCACATATCTCACCGCAGCAGAGGGTTGCACAGTCTGTTAGTCAGGCTTTGATGTTTCAAGTGGACAAGTGCACGGTGGCATTTTAGGTCAGGGCACCTTTTATCATCACTTTAGTGGAAATGTATAAGGTAATGTCTTCCAGAATAAGGTGAAAATGCCAAGGCACATAAGAAAATGTACGTATTTTATGTAAGTAAATAAGTACTTGAAGTTATTGGACAAGGAGGAACAGAAAGAGGTTAAGAAAGAAAAGTTTGACATTCCAAATTTCCTTGCTCTTTGTCATTATTAAATGGTTGTAACAGCCTCTATGCCAGCCAGTGTTTTGGTCATAAATTAAGTACTGCAAAAGCCACTTTTGTTGGGGCCTGGATTAATACTGACATTAGCAGATACTCTGGTATCATCATTATGGTGAGATTCTAAAATACTGCATTCAGAATATTCCATAAGTAAAACGTTCAGCCTTACCTACATTAAGAAACTCCCAGGAGACCTTGAAGTGAGAGATCACTTTATCAGTCTTCTCCCTCTAATAGAGTTTAGCAATTTACTGCATGAAAATAATGGTGAACCCTTGAGTTTAAATTGAACATCAGCATATTGTGCTTTCATGGAGGGTGTTTCATGCTGATCAATATTGAAATGGTATTGTTAAAAGAAAACACAAAAGAAATGAAAAAGAAAAACCTGGACTGAGTACAACACATACTGGGAAGAACAAGAAAAGTTTAATTGTCACATCCAGGTCAGTCTGGTTTAAAAGTTGCTGTAGCAGAAATAAATGCCAGTGGAAAAACATTGTCCTTGTAGTTGGGCTTGCTCAGACTGGCAAAAAAGGTCATCGTAAGCTGAGTTCTTTGTAGGGAGATGCGGCTGAATCCCTTCCAGTGCAGGGTTATTCCCCCCTCCTGGTGCGAGTGCACAGGTTTGTGTGGCTCTTGGTGACTGGAGAGGAGCGTACAAGAGTCATTGGCTTTTGTGTGAAATGAAAGGTACCCATTGTGGGCAGCTGTGGCTTCTGAACTAGAGACCTTTGGGGAAGGTCGCTAAAATCAGTGAGAGTCTGAATCAGTCACATTTTGGACCACACTAGTAAATTGTTTTTCCTAGCTTTACTTGGGGGGAAAGGCATAAACTTCTCTATGCACCATTGGAAGAGCAACTCTGACTGCAAGCCAGGCTGCCTTAGCTTAGCGAATGAATTAACTCACTGCTTAAAACTCATTTATGTTTTCAGGTTCTCCAGTAAATGCATATATTACACAGCTTCTGCAGTATTTGTATTAAAGGAGAACAGAGGAGCAGCTTTGTGTATTTTGTTTTAGGCAATAGTTTTTCTTTCTCTCTTAATTTTTTGTGTATGTAAAAAGTATATATTTTCACAGACATTTTAATAAGCCCCAGGAGATATTTCTGGGGTTAAAATAATGGGAAATGTAGTCTTCTCATGGTATTTTGGTTCCAGGATGGTGGAGGCACTAAAAGAAAACAGTGGATATACATTATTTAGGACCCACAAATGACTCCCTTGAAAATGAATAAGCCTGTGAAAAATACATATATGTATGTGAATACCAAGGGAGCAATTTTGGGTTTGTTTTTTTTTAATACCACCGTGTTTGACTTCATTCAGTTTCCTCCAAAATGCAAACATACAGCCCTAAAGTATGTTGGTGATATCTCCACAAATATCAAATACACCAGAAAAACCCTACCATCAGCTTGCAATATTCATTCCTTGCTCTTTTGTTGCTCTCATTCTTACACATTTGCACTAAAGTTAAGTAAGGAAGAGCCAAGAGCCTCTCAGATAGTGAGATTAGCTGTCATCTATTCCAGGTGTCTTTAACATGAGTGACACTTTTTGGACACAGTATTGAGCTAGGAAACAGAATCATGAGCTGTGAAACAATCCAAGGAGGTTTGAACAGTGGGCTCTGAGCAGCAGTGTGAACTTTACTTGAAGTAAACATGGAACAATCTTCTCAGGAGGAGAAATGCGTAATCAGATGGCAGCTGAGGGGAATGTTGGGAGCAATTAAAGTGGGGAAATGAAGCCTGAGCATGCAAGGAAATACTGATGGCAGTCAAAGGAAAAGGTGGTGTTGGAAGGACCTGGCTGCATACTCGAAGTGTAGGTGGAGTATTTCATATTCTCAGATTTGTAAAGAGCATATTGCAAGAGCTGAACCATTTGGAAGGGTGTTCAAAGATCATCTAGACCAATGAGTTTGTATCTGGAAACTCTGCTATTCTTAGTACTGCCCCATCCATTTCTCACTTGTATTAATCAGAAAAAAAAAAAATCAGAGAAACCAAGCACCCTCTGTTAATGGGAAGCCTGGCAGGAGCTGAAGGCACTCAGAGGATGAGGTTTCTGCTGACTGTCCTGGTTTTGCTGTTTCTGGTTTTCTAAGTGTTTTCCTCTTATCACTGTGTGGTGCACCCTGGAAATGATCAATCAAGGCTCATGCACAGGATCTTTTCATGCTGGCAAGTGAAAAATCAATTTGTGTTCGAAGGAGTAAACAGTAGCATGAGCTTCATTTCCCCAGAGTCAAAATGGATTCCTTGATAAAGGAGATGACAAGGAAAGTTGAGCTCGTGATGTATAAGCACATAGGTGCTCAAGTGCAAGAAATGAGTGGGTTCCTACAGTCATTTGACATGCTGCACTTACCTTTTCAATAAAACAAAGATAGGGAGACAAGATTACTTGTTGAATGCCAATTGTGCATTAATAAAACCAGGGGATTGTCCATGAACAGTTTATCCAGATGAAAATGTAGTCGGTCAGTTCTGGCAAAGACATTATTCATGGTGTATTTTTGCTTTATGGCACTTCATCTGAATTTTCAGAACTATTCTCACAAGTCTGTTGGAAGATTGTGTTGCTAGCATTTCTGAGAAATGTCTGCTGTTGGATGTAAATTACAGGGAAAAGAGTCTTTATATGATATTTCTGTGCCACAAAAACAAAATCTGATCTCATGCAGGTTATAAATTGTCCAGGAGGTAAGAGTAGTCAAGGAACTGTAGAATGAATAAATGGAAGGTTAGATCAACGTGACTCATCAGATATTGTAACCATTCACCCAATGTCATTTGATCTGTGTAACATTAAAGGCTACTATTCCCTCACTCTTAGATTTCTGCTCTCCTTCCCTCCCTTTAAAGTTCAGCACTGAGCCACCCAAGCCATACATTAAACCTTTGGTTCCACATCATTTAAGCTCTCTCCTCTCTCCTGTGAGACCGAAAAGTGAAGAAAGCTATAGAATACTGGCTTGTATTAGGTGGAATATTTTGACCATCTGACCTTTCCTTTTTTCATCTTTCTTTTTTTCTTTTCTTTTTTGTCTTTTTTTTTTTTTTTTTAGCAAGCAATATTTAAAAGTAAACATAAAGCGTTTTGATGCAAAAGAGTTTTGCCAGATTAAAAGGAAATTGGAAGATGAGTTCAGTGGAGCATGTAGCTGTTGTGAAATCTTCTTGCTTTGATTGAAGTTTTATTACCTCAGGACGTCTGTCTGCAGCTTATGTAGCATTCACTGTTCTTCAGTCTGGGGTTTGTGAAGGCACTGCCGGCCGAGAGAAGAGCTCATGATGTGAATTGCAACCACTCGGTCTTGTGGAAGCCAAATTCCTGGAATCTGTCCTTTCAGCTGAGTTAGACCACGCTGCTCACAAAGGAAGAAAAGCACCAAAAGCATGCACAAGTGCAAGCTGTGCCCTCCTTTTTAGACTCTGATTAGTGATGAAAGCTGAAGAGGAGGGAGAGGGGAGGGAGAATCACATAATGGATCCAAAAATGCTTGATTTTTATTAGTTCAGCAAAGTAGTAGTATGGGATGAATGTCCAGTCTTGACTAAACTGCAGGAGGAATGTGGCAGTTTATTAATGGCAATTCTAATAACAATTTGTTACAACGCTAGCACTTGAGAAAGTGATGAATATTGTATCTGCTCTGTTTCGCTCTGTCCCGATGAATCTATGCTTGGATGCCATGCTGTGCCATGTGGGCCCGCTCGCACTTGTTAGCTGAACGCGAGTGTTTATGGACAATTAAACTCGCAATTTTTAATTCACACTTTGAAAGGTTGAGAGGTTGTTTCTTCTTTTTTTTTTTTTTTTCCAAGAGAGACTAAATTTCTAATAGATCTGTGCCTTTCAAGTCTCTTAGAATGTGCAACTGCAGCATGAATTTAGAAAAATGGTCTCATTTCTTTAGAAATCCATTAATAGTAATGTACTGAAAGACTCTTACATTGATCTTCTCTCTGATAGCCATGTTGTAATAATTATTCTTTTAATGTTTGCATCAATCTAAATGTTTTCCTCTTTGTGCTCACTCCTACTTGGATCTCCCTATATGACAATCACAGCACTTTGACATCTTGCATTACTTTAATGCCAGTGATTCAAAACAAAGCAATGCCAAAGGGAACAAAAGTTCTGTCAAACCATTAAAATCTTCTTTGCCATTAACACAATTAAATTGATGCATGAGCATTTAAAGTTATTACCAAGTGCTGCCAGCAGAAGCTGGTTGCAATTGCATAATATATAGTGGGCTTTATTAAAGTTAAATGGTATGTTTATTGTTATTATCATCATTAGTTCTGAACTAACATAAACTTAAACAGGGCTGTGAATTGGGAGAGGGCTGTGAGACAGCTAAGAGCATGTTCTGTCCTGTATAATAGTCAGGGACACAGTCATCACTTTTCTAAACAAAGAAATGGATGTGGTACCTTGGCTAACCATTACAGCTGGCATGTGTAATGGTAGGGAAGGGTGTTAAATAAAGAGAGCTTCTGTACCTCTGCTGCTCTCAATCTTCCCAGTCTGACTCACTCGGCTGGATTTTGAGCTGCTCCTGTTTCTGTGGTGAGAAATTTTGTGGCTGACACCATAAGCTTATTGGGGGACTGTTTGTTTTGTTTTCTCATATTCCAACATATTAGTTTTGCAGCGAAAAAAGAGGTGTGTATTAGAGACACATGTTCTGTCCCACTGCACAGCGCAGTAATACCCCTGCTCGCTAACCTTTTGATTAACCATGTTCCTCACTGAATGGGGAGCTGGTATGAGGAATGGAAAACACCGATTAGCAGAGAACTTAAAAGGTATTGAGAGGGAAAACAGTGATTTAAGTGAAAAGTAGGGAGATAAAGGAAGTTGCATGAAGTCCAAGTCCTGTGGTGTGAGGGTGGACTGTGTGCCTGTTGGAGCTCATGCTGACAACCAGCAGTTCTCAGCCAGGCTTGTTAGGTAATTTGAGCTGAGTAGAAACTGGGGACAAAAGGTAAGGCACTTTTTTGGTTGTTTGACAGTTTTAAAGTGATAATATGGAAAATTATAATCCATAATAGATAAAAATCACTAATACCCCTGCAGTGTAGTCATATTCACTTGGGTAATCCTTTACCAAGATACTGAGGAACTTTTGGGCATTCAGAGAACAGTGAAGAAATAAGCCAAAGGGGAGGAAAATCTTGTTTATCAGGAAAGAAGGTAAAAGTTGAACATACAGCATTTGAGAAAAGTGGAGTATAATTCTGCATGTCTGTGTATGGTGCAAATGTGAAGGGAAGTAATGAATTACTTCAAGTAGTGGGAAGAGCTCTACAGAAAAGCTGAGGTGACAGTGAAAACAAAATTTTAACCATTGTAACAAAGAAAGTACCAGATAGTTTACAACACTCCATATTTTATTAAGGGAAGGGTTGAAAGACCCATTTCCCTCTAGTTTTTGGTCAGACTAGCTATAGCACTAGAAGATGTGGGGAAAATGTGCCACATTAGCAGAGCATGAGCTTGGTGATGTAAGAGGTCTCTATGGTCTTTGACTTTTGTAGCTATGTGGATTTATTCTTGAAGCTTAATGCTGGCTGAAATACAGGCACAAGGCCATGGTCAGTGCTTTTGGTCAAGCTCTATAGCAGATTAGGATGACAGGGATTAAGTTTAGTCATGAGTATCTTTCACCGAACTAGTTACAAAGGGCAATAAGGTGGAAGAATCAGGCAGAAAGTCTCACTGAATATTTATGGCACAAAGGGCTTACCTGTGCTTTGGTACCTTCCTGAATATTGTCTCTTTCTCTCCTGCTTTACCCCATGATAAGAGCCCACCTCAGCTGTCTACAAGTGCTACAGAATGGTTGTTCATACAGGTCACGTCTGCCTGTTGTTTCTGTAATTGTTCACAGTATTTAAAGGTTTTGCGCTCTTTCATATCCTTAGGATGAGAGATTGTGGCAAATGCTATAAGTACCATTTAACAAGTATTTTCAAATGGAATATATTAGCAGCATCACCGTGTGTGTGCGTGGGTGTGGTTGGGTGCAGAGATATATTGCATCTTTCTAAGGGGAGAGGGAACAGCTGTCAGGCCTCTCGGGGTGGATGGCTGTGTGCTGTGCAGGCTGCAGGGGACACTGAACCTGCAAGAGGCTGAGCAAGTGAGGGACAACAAAATCAGCAGCCACCCTTACAGTCCAACCCGTATTTTACTACAGTATATGTTTAAGTTTTAAGAGCTGTCTGGGCTGTTAGCCTATTAAGCTGTAGGATAAGATAGTTGATGATAACAGCTTTCTCCTAACTGTTATCACCTCTGTCCTTCGCTGCAGCATGTGGCAAGTTAAACCAAACCTCGCCCTCTCTGAAGGCTGCCGATAGGAGTAACAGTGGGATCTTCTTCAATTACAGAAGTTTCAGGCAATTCTAGTGCCAGTTCTCAACTGTGAGGAAATCAGAGTACTTTATTGCTTCTAAAGTGTCGTTAGTAACACAAAGCAGCATGGAAATAAAAAAAAACAACTTTTGACAAAATGGGTCCTGCTGATGATTTATGTTGATCTGAACTGGAAAATTTGGTAGGCAGCAAGCGTGGATACAGCAGTCTTCAAACAGAGGCAGTTGCTTGTTAACTGTTCACCTGTGTGGTTGTAGTCACTGAACTTTGCATCCAGCACCTGACTAAACATTTCTTTTTTTCCTTTAAACCTAGGTTGCCCTTCCCAATGACTCCAGCTGTGTGGAAGAAATACTGCGGGTAAGTAATACCCTTTGCTTTTTTATCTCTTGTATAATTGTAGTGCTTTTATTTTCATCTTCCAAGGAGAGGGCTTATAGGGCTGTCTTTAACATTGTAGTTAAATAATAACATAACAGTGGGTCTGTGTTAAGAGGCACAGACAAGGGGTAGGCCCAGGGTGCTCCTTAGTAAGATCAGTTCACCTAATACTCTGCATCTGCCAGCTTGTTTCAGTCAGGATTTACACATGTTCCTGTTTTCAAGCTCTCAGTCTCTGTGAGTCTATCCAGGACACGTTTCTCTCCTACCCTGAGGTGGAGTTGCCTTAATTCTCCCACTCACAAACTGATCTACAGTCCTCCTCCTTTCCCCAGACTACAATTGCTCATCATTCATGGTTTTGTTAAAGACTTACAGACATTTTTTTCTGTGATCTTTGGTCAGTGGTTGAATACAGAAAATTGCAACTCCAAACTGAGAAGGGCTTAATTGCAACAAGATCGTGTAATAAGAAAAAGGGAGTGTGCACAAGTTGTATGCCTTACTTTAAGTGTAAGATGGGCTTTTCCTCAGACACCCCAACATTTACTTTCAGCTTTCAAGGCAAGCAGAAGTTTATTACCCATAGAACACTAAGGGAGCAAAAGCAAAGGAAATGTCGAAAGGCTGTGAGAAATACTTGGTACATTTTAAATGTCTTCTTCCCCGTTTATATATCTCAATTAGGTTCATTACTATATTTGGAATGAATGACTTGTTGACTGGGGAAAGCACTTGTTTTCAGTAAACAGCATCAAAAGAAAATGTGATGTGGTGAATTTCAGGGATCAATCATCCAGGTGGCAGTTTTAATGTGGGAACAGAGTGTATAAATCACAGGAAGCAGAAATGTCTTTTTTCTAATCAAGAGTGGTGACCTTATTTCCTACCCCATGACTGTAATTTGAGTCAACAAACAAGCACAATATGCTGGGCTCCCTTCTGAAACTTGTCGAGATTGGAGCAGGACTTTGTGTTGCCCTCAGAGGGTGGGGATGAACTGCAGAGTCCCTGCTCCTGCCACCAGTGTGCCATTGAACTTGGGGACACTCTTGGGGTGGACAGAGTAGGGATTTAGCAGGTTTCCATGTCTCTGGGGATCTCACACAAGGACATGGAATGGACATGTAAAGAAGGGATACAAACCAGCAGATCTTTCAGGACTGCTGGCTGCAGGTTCCTGGAGTACACCTGTGACCATAGCTGCTGGCATAGCCAGAAGGCACCGTGAGCACATGGCACCCGTGCTGGGGTGCAGATGCAGGCGTGGCACGTGGCCCTCAGCCCGGGATGCTCCCTCCCGCATGCAGGAAGGTGGTTTTGGTGCTGCTTCACGGTGGCTCTGTGCCCTCAGCATGGCATTGGGCTGTTCTGGGCACCCACCGGCTGCCCACAGCCTTTTGTAGCCTCCTGCACTGGGCTGTGTGAGCACAGCAACCACAGAGCTGCTTTGGGGCTGCCCAGCAAAGCCCCAGCAGCCCCAGCCCCAGCTGGATGCCCTCAGGGCAGCAGCTTGGGATTCCAACTGCGTGTGGTGCTGAAGCACACCTGGTGATAGAAGTACCTGGGTTTTGTCAGTGTTTTACTTTGTTCTTCCCAAATTTTTGTTTCAGAACAAGCTAGCAGGAAATGTGTTTTGGCTGCATGCAGAGTATCATATTCTGCTTGACAGGCAATGGAGAGAAAATAAGTAAGAGAGTGTGATGCCCAGCAGTGGTCAAAATCCAGTCTTTGGGCTCCCCATGGAAGCCCCGTGTCAGAAGATTCAGGCTGGCTGCTCCAGATGAAAGAATGACCCTTGGTTTCAGCAGAGATTTGCACTTTGAGAACCTGGATTAAGTTTCCAGCCCTGCCAGGTACTTTTTGGCCTTTCAGGGCCATTTACATAGGCTCTGATGAACTTTTCAGAGTGTGGGTCTCAGCTCCCTGACTGCAGCTTCCCTGGGTAAAAAAATCAGGTTATTAACACTTCTGTCCTGTCAGGGATGTTACAGAGGTAAACACAAAGGATCTAAAGGTGGACAGCTGGGCTGTAATTGTACATTTTGCCCAACCAAACCATTGGCAACCCTTGGCAGTTTCTGCTCTGGGCCATGTCTCTGCCAGGCCGTGCTCCCCAAAGGGCTGGGGAAGGGTGCTATGCCTGCAGTGCATGCCTTGAAGTTTGCCCTTTGTGCTGTTTTTATTTTTTATTTGTTTTGTTTTTTTATGTTGGGGAATTGAGTGATTTAATTCAGTTGCATTCTTCAGAACGATGCAGTAACTCTCGAGGGTTTCTTTGCCAGACTTTACAAGGAAGAGGTACTCATGCAAAGATCTGTGACCTCTGATTTTACACAGCTCTTTTTTCAAACTGAACTTGATTAATGGTTTCTGTAATTGTAGAGGTTTGTAATTCCTAATCTGTCTTCTTTTTTTTTTTTTTTCCTATCTTGGAAAAAAAAGAGGTCTAATTGAATTTATATTCTAAAATTTTCAACTGAGTGAGGGGAAAGGTCTTGACTCCATTCAGACCCCTGAGTCTTCAGAGACAAAAGTTCACAGTCCTTTAGATTTCCTGAAACACTTAGCTACTTATGTCATCTTGTGTAAATGCTGTAAGGACTGCTCCCAGTACTACAACCAAAGGTTAATGGCAGTCCAGTCTCCTGTTGATTTTACTTTTCTAACCAGGATGGCTGAGAAGGTTGTGAAAAATAATAGTAAATAATAGTAATAGTAATAGCCATCATCATCTCTTATATAACTAAGGCCAAACAGTAATGATAGTACAGATTGCATTTAACACAGGTTGCTAATACCAAATTGAAAGATAAAGGCAAATACCTGGTGGTCTATACTCTCTTCTGTTCCAAAATGTGTTTGTTTTGGGTTTTTTTTCAAGCCAGTGCAATGGTTTTGAAAGTGTGGATAACATGGAAGACAGGCACTTAAAAGTATGTGTGTGTAATTCACATTTTATTAATACAGATTTAAATTAAGTTGTCACTTGCTATGTGCATCCATTGAAAAATGAGTGCATTGAAATGTTGTGATCCAAAGTGCAGATGGGGCGGGAGAGCTGACATTTAAAACCAGTCTCCAAAGCTGTTACTTGTGCCACTTGTACCAGTGCTTTCCATCAGCGTGCCTGGCTGTCAGTGCATGTGATGGGAGCCGTGTGCTGGCCCAGGCAGGGGGGTGGGTGGGTGACACTGAGGGTGAACGAGCAGGGATCCTTTTCCTGTCTGTGGAGAGCACAGAAGGGACCTTCCCTAGCATTGCTTTACCTCTGGCTGAAGAGGTGATAAGCACACAACATTGCACGGCAGAGAAATGAATTTTATTTAACTCATTTTCTGGAGGACTCGCAGTGTAAGTTGGAAGTTGGGCTGGATGTTCAGACAATTGATCAGGCAGCAGCGAGATTTCACAGACCTGGTCTGTGCTCTGCAGCTTTCGTGGCTGTGCCGGAACCATCTGGGCAGGCACTGCTGTCTGGAAATCTGTCCCTGCTTAGAGGAACAAAAGAATTCTTGTACGTGAATATTCACTGTAGGAAGGCATCAAGTAACTAGAAGGACTTCTGATGTTATGTGGACAGCTGTGAGACTAATTAGAAGCTTTCTAGTCTGGAAGCAAAACAGATCCCAAATATAGTTCAGATTGTAATAAGTGTAAAAATGACTGGAGTTAAATGAGCAAAATCTGTAATTTGTATGGCCGTCTTCTGATGACTAGCTCCTGTCTAATGACATTGGAGAATATGTAAATTGATCAGCAGGTGAAAATGCCCTTGACTCTGCAAATTATGTGTCGGATTACCTTCCTCATGCCAATTGAAAGCACTAACGGATTTAATATGTCTCATCCACAGCTGAAGTGAGCTGTTCACATAGCAAAATTAGACTGTAACAGATGTAGCCCATTATTTGCCCCTCAGTAATTGTTTTCTCTTCTAAAATACAAACCAACATTGAAGAATGATGCTAAACCTAATTGTAATAATTGTAATTTGAAAAATACAGGTACGCTGTCCAGTGTGGTTACTAATGCACTTAGTAGCTGACGGGTAGTTTAAATATTTTCATGTGGAGTCTGGGGGCTTGCTGGGGAGGACATGATGTGAATTTAAAATAATTATCCAGACGTCATTGGACAAGTGAATAACGAGCTGACTGGCCTAGTAAATCATGTGAACCCGTCAAATGTGGGAACACGTTGGGGAGGAGATGATGTCAAGTAACAGTAACTTAGCAACCTGGCATTTAGCTGTCCAGAGAATGAGTAAGAGTAGCCACTTTTAAATAGCTGAGTAAATAAATGAATCCCTATACGTCTTAGGTGTGCTATAAAAATAGCCCGGCACCGTATGTTTTGTGTCAAGCTGCTTCTTTCTCCTGGATAAGGTGATTTATTATTTCCATTGAAATGAAAAAATGGATTGAAAAGTTAACCCACGTGTAAATGTGGATCTGTGGCCTTTGTCCCTGCTCTGGCATGCAGCCTTTGAAAGCATGCAAGGAACGTGTAATAGCCTGCTTTGAGAGTTGTTTTTTTCCTTTAGACTTTGCTTATGTACACAAAGATTTGGATGGATAAAAACAATTAATTTCTTAGCAATTTCTAAGCCATTGCATTTTCAAGCTTTTTATCAGCATTTTCTCAATGGAGGCAGAACTAATTTCTGCTCTCACATCAATATAAATCAAGGGGTAATTCCACTGACCTCTGATCTCATTTGAGTTCATTGAATTCTTCTTCCACACTCGTATAAATTGGCAGCAGCTTCACTTATGTTGCTGCTGCTGTTATTAAATAAAAAGGAGCTACCTCTGCATTACTTTAGGGGTACATAAAAGCAGAGACCAGTTCTTAGCTCTGATGACTCTCTAGATGTGGTTTCACTACAGAAAATGGAAATGCTGAGTATTTCTTTGAGAGCAGCTCCTTCCTGGTTTTGTAGGTGATCAGCTCAATTCTGGTCTCAGTATCACCACAAACATTATCACCACAAGCATTCAGCAACAATTCCAGGAAGGTCAAAGGAAGCCTTTTCCCAGCATTTTGTGCACTGTCCAGTATACACAGAGGAAGGGTGAGATCAATAGCTGGAGTCATTTGAGGATAGCCTGCTGTAAGCTTGGAGTGCAGAAGGCTCTTTGGGAGCTGGAGAAGGCAGTGTTAGATCTCCCAGCCTAGAGCACACCCTTGGCCTCCGTGTGCCGCACCTGAGCGTGGCAGAACAGGATGCTCCAAGTTTTTGGCCATTCACCGTCACAGTGACAACATTATGGTGGCTCCTGTGAGAAAGGCAGCTCAGGAGCAGCGTCCCAAGGCTGTCTGCATTACCTTGAGGGTGCAGCATGTCGGAAGCTCAGAGCTGACGTTGGGCTGGCTGAGTGGGAAGCTGCGTGAGCTGATGCCAAGTGTTTGGTTCAGGTGGTTGTTTGTGAGCCCACGTTGCACAGCTGGCACGGAACAGGTTACATGAGAGGGGAGCGATGCACTTGTGATGTAGATCTCTGGTATAAATCTGCTTTGTGCTGCCAGCTGAAGGCGAGGCAGGCTGCATGCTGCTGGGGAGGTGACGGGGAGGAAAGGTTGACTGTCTGATCTGACAAATGCGTGTGGGTGTGCAAAGTTTCCTGTATTCGAAAGCTGGTGTTCTGCACCTGCCTGTTACAGGGATAAATGCCTCATCAAGATGTAATGCAGCAAAAGATTAAACCTTTGTCAGGACAGACAAGCAAGGTCTGATTCCAGCTTGCAGGCACATTTATCAAATAAAGGTTTTATTTTCATAGCAGTATTAAATAAATTATTTAGCAAAGAACTTTGAAATGTAAAATCTGATCATTATGTGGGTCTATTGCAGCCTGTCTACACTGTAACAATAAAAAAAGATTACAAAAGGTATTCAGGAAAAGAGAGAGAGATTGCTGTGCACCTATATCAAACTCTCTATTCAATTCTGTTTTCTTATCTTCTTCACCATAATATTTTAACACATATTTTTGTACTGCCAAATTGAAATATTGCTGATTTCAGTAGTATTACATAATTCTGCCATCATTGCCAGATTTACCATTGCTACTAAAATTACTGTAAAGGGAGCTGACATCACACGAGTTTGGACATGTATTGCTGCTCCTGGAGAGAAACAAAGTGCTCCCATGATAAATGATAAGTGAATGACTGCCGGTGAGGAAGTTAAGTTTGTTTCCCAAGCTCTTCAGCATCTCTATTGCACCGAAACAACCACTTTAGTTTTTCTTCCTCACTGACAGTCATCTCAGAAACAATCCACTATGTATTGCATTGTTACATGCTCAGCATCCTCACTCTGATTAAGTACTCTGTTATGATAAAAATAATTACCTTTTATGAGACTATACAGAGTAATTGTTTTAAAGCCAGTTCAAACAAGAAAGTAATTGAAGCAAAATCATTGTCTTAGAGGGAAAGATAGTAAGTTTCACAAGTCTTGTGGAAGATCAGATGCACTCTCTGCAGCATTTAAAAGCATTGGTTATTTTATATACTGTGTTTTCAAATGCCACTAAGTTTTGCAGTTCTGAAAATAAGTGAAAGAGACAAAAAATGTGGGAAACAATTTGGTGAAGTCTTGTAGTTGAGTGGAGAATGTCATAAAACTAAGATTCCTACTCCCAATTTGGAGACCCATGGGACCTGAATTCCCATCCTATTTCATCCTTGTAAATAAAGAGTAACTCCCTTATCTTGGAGTGAAAGTGCAAAAGAAAACAGACCCAAGGAATCTGGCATGTCAGATCAACTCTGACCTTTTGTATGCTCCCATGAACAGAAGAAGGCCCCAAGTGCTGAACTGGAAGGAAAATTTTAAACACTGCTATAGTGTTAAAGTGTTTGGCTCTAGGTGTACCAGGTATGCTCCCCTAAGGCCCTTGTGGGCTGCATGAGTTTGTTGTATAAAAACTTGATTAAGGACTTCAGAGCCTGTTGTGTGTCTGTCCGGGAGTGCTGCTGCTGCTTCCAAAATGACACAGTCTGCAGTGTGGCCAAGCAGAAAAGCCACCTGAAGCTCCCATACTCCACTTACACAGCTTACTGACAGAGCATTAAGCAAAAAAAATCTAGTCCTATTTTGAGATTTAGGTAGTAGAATATTTCTTCAGTCTCAGATTAATCATTTCTGTTATTTCATCTTGTCCCGTCAAAGTGAAACATGGTTAAATATGGGCACTGAGTGTTTAAACTGCTAGCAATGTTACCTTTCATTTAAATAGATTAATAATGTGTACTCTACATAACAAATTGCTTTAGGCACAGAATAAAGACATTGAAAACATAATAAAATTGAGTTAGGCTTTCTGAAAGGAATGCATGCTTTAGAAACAATTCTGGCTTGAAATGTCTGTAACATCTTCTGTAGCTCTTTCTAACAAATGGGAAGAGTTCTGTTTTTGTAGCCCTGAGGGCAAGTGTTGTGGGGTTTAAATCCTGGTAGAAAGCTTTCCCATAAGCCAGCACTGCTGAGGAGGCTCATGGGGTCCATGAAAGGTAAGTTAGCCATAGGTGATTAGTCAAGACAAACAGCCCAGGAAAAGGCTGGGAAGCCTAGCAGTGTCCAAGGGAAGACTGGACTGGGAGATGTAACTAAATGAACCTTCAGAAAGAGTTTCCAGAGCTCACCTCTTTGAAATTCTCCTCTGAAGTTTTAGCTGGCCATGACAGTCAAAAAATAGTTAATGATTAAAAGCAACATATGTAAGGAAAAAACTGGAGAAATTAAAATGATGGCCCAAAAACACGACAGGTACTTGAGGCTCAGCCTCCCTGCTTCATCTACATGTACATGTTCCAACTTTTGATGCTTTACTGCTTTGTGCTCCTAGAAGGAAAGTAAACAGGATAAAGTTGACACCTGGAGCAAACCTGAAGTTTCAGCTTTGAATCTCACTGTTGGTCTCAGAGGAATGGGAGGAAGTGTTCTGTTTCAGCAGATACCAGCAACACTTGTTGCCATTTTCTTAATGCACTGCAGTCTAATTGAAGCCACCCCTAACTTCTTCTTAAGGCAAGAATACAGACACCAACTGATGTATGGACCAAAACTTATTTTATTTCCTCCTGAGAGACCCCTTGGACAAGCAGGTGGACTTCTCCTTGGGAGGAGTCATATGGTGACACACAGGCAGACTTGCCAGCCCTCATGAGGTTTGTGGAAGCAGCCTTCATGGGCAGCCAGTTTTGTAGTCATCATCTGTCTTAAATTCAAGTGGTTCCATGTTCTGTAGTGGGAACAGTTCTGGAAGCTGCCTTTTGGGGAGGAGAATTCATGTCTTTGCTGCGTGCCATTGGTCTGCCATGCACCATAGTCAGCAGAGCTCGTTCTGAAGGCATCTTCCTTCTTACCTGTGGAGATTGTTGCAGCTCTCAGAATCTTCAGAATAAACCACTTCAAACCTGCCCCTGAAAGACTGGTATGGTTCATCTTCTCACGTCTTTGAACACCCTCTCAATAAATGCTTGAATACATAGATTCAGATAAAACATCCTACCTTTAATCTTCCTGAATAACCTTGAGATGCCCCTTTGCTCCACTGTGTCTCCTTCTATGAAATGGTGAAATAGAACCTCACCCATGCTGCCGTTGTTAAAAGTTAAATTAGTTGTTAGCAAAATGCATTGATGTCCTCAGCTGGAATTATTGGTGTGATAATTGGGCAAAAGCAAGGCTCAATCAGATATTTAAAATTATGCTACATACTGTGGCTTATCTGAATTTCTAACATTTCTTTAAAGAAAGTGTGTCATTGAATTTAATGTTCTGAGAAACCTTATGAACTTCCAATCTATTTTAGCTGTACATTTCAAATTGTGCTTATCATTGTGTTTTTATTGAATATGTAAGTTCCTTTCAATTTCTTATTACACTGCATGGGTTTTAATATACATTTGAGAAGAATGTACACTGTGGATGGGTGACACTTTTGAGTGTTTTCAAATTGTCACAGTAAAATTGTCACATTTATTTAATTAGCCTGTAGATCCTACCACACTGATTTGTCAGCAGTGTAACAATGTCTTTGGATAGCTGGAAAATCTGACCAGAATGGTTTTTGTATTTTCTTTTTTCTCTTCTTTTAAATTTTTTTTTTCCTCAAGGAATTTCTCACATTTCTTTTTGATTTAAAAGCAGTCATACAGGCACCCAGCTTTGCAGAAGTCAGCTGAAGAAAATGTCAGGTTCTAGCATTAGAAATGAAGATGATTTTATTAGTTCAAGGTACTGAGGTGTTAGTTGACCATTGTTCAGAGGCAAGAGAGAAAAACTGTCTCCAAATACAAATCCAAAGGTCTGACCCAAGTGCTCAGCTTTGTTTTTTCAACAGTCTGCATAACCTGTGTATTCTACCTGCTGCAAATGTTACTGTGTGGCTTTCCAGAGGTGCAGGGGCCAGGGCCCTGGTGTGGCTGTCATTAGAAATCCTGTTATCAACACTTTACAGCTCTTGTTTAGGTGTTTTCTCTATTCTAGCATCTCTGTGCCATGTGTAAGCAGGTATTGGCTGGGGGAGGTGGAAATACCTACTGGTATTTTGCAGGGTGAAACAGGAGCAACATGGCCCCACAAGGGCATAGCAGACTGGCATGGGTTTTTAATGGGAGAAAAAATGGGCAGAGTTGTGTTCATTGTGTTTGCTGGGGGTTGATTGATGGGTTTAAAGCATGGACCAAATTTCACCTCTGGAGACAAGCTGGAAAATGGCAGGTACTGATCTTTTGTCAGGAATGCTTTGAGATCTTCTGATGGCATTTTTTACGCAAGCACTGAGTGTTAAAGGCCCCTTTGGGCTTTGTAGTTTGTTAATTTCTTTGCCATGAGTATATCCTACTAAAGAATATGTTGTGTACACCAAGGTACAGTAACCTTTAAAAATACTCCTCTGAGCCTCAGGAAAAAAACACTTCATCTTTGGTTTGTAGGAGAACATTCCCAGTAGTGATTTCTTTTCTTTTTTTTTTTTTAAATCAAGCCAATTAATCCCTTCCCACTTATTCCTGTATTTTATCATTTCTTGAGTCCCTAATCTTTTCAACAAGAGGTTTGAACTGCCAGTTTATCTGAAAAAGTAGTGTTGTACCAATCAAATGAAAACTGGTGCTCAGAATTTTTTTGAAGAGCAGTCCCTTGTCATTCCTGAGTTCAGACAAAAACAAAGAACACAGCTTCAACAGTGAGGCGTTCACTGGAGGCTTCTTTCCATGAAAATAGTTATCACTCCTTTTTTTCCTTGGCAATTGAGTCATTGTTGCTTTTAAAAGAGGTTGTCATGATCTCCTCATTACCATTTTTCTTAATATGATAAGTGTAAACTACAAGAAAGCTATCACGTTTGAAAGGATACAGGAACCCTAAGGAATGTTGCACTAACTGCTTGTGTTCTTTGAAAAGGCTTAGACTGGGAATTTGACTAAATGTATCATTCTGTCTACTTTGCAGCAGCATTGTCATTTTCTAGCGTCTTTCACTTACAACACAAGTTACCCTTCAAAAAGAATGCCATGTTACTGCATCCAGCCTTTGTATGTCTCCAGCAAAGTGAGATCAACAGCTCCTTTTGGTAGTTTCTTGAACATAATAATACATTGCACTTTGTGCTTAAAGAAAACCACATCTTTTGGCAGGTTTTCTCCAGTTCATCTTTGCTTGGTAACTGGTAATTGTCAGTGTTTGACACCCACTGGAGCTGTGACTTGCTCGAACTGCTTGGAGCTAACCAGGCAGCCGTGGGTCTGCTGGGTGGTCTTTTTTTGGGCTCGCTCTGAGTTTGTTCCAAATTCCTCATAAGATCCCTGATAAACTGTTGCTAATGAACAGTTTGCTATTCCTTTTGGGCCATCTAGAAGCAGAAAAGACAATACATGTCATCGTCTTGTAATGCAGAGATATGATTTTTAAATGCTGGAGCACCGAATTTACAGCATTTCAGTGCTGTGGCTTTTGTGTCCTATTCATTGGTTTTCCTGTGGGAAAAAAGTAGTGTAGTGCTTTGAGACAGGAAGGTTATGGACTTTGCCCTTTTTCAGCCCTCTTTTTAGGAGTTAGTTTGTTTCGATGTAGTTTGCTGTCAGAAGTTTTCAAAAAATGCAGACGCAGGAGGCTCTGTCAATCTGGTGCACAGTCAGAACACGCTGATTTCCAACATTGGGACCGCTCTGTGTGGGACCAGGCATCCTCAGCTGTCATATGTCTTAGTGGCAGCCCTGAGTATTTAATGTTCCCAACCTCCAACTAGCTTTGTAAGAAAGAACATGCTGGGAAATGAGGAATCAAATGTATGCAACAGTGGGAATCTGTCTACCAGAAATACTCTGAAGCCTCCATACCTTGAAGGAGATCAAAAAAGACCTCAGCGTGTTTTGGCTTCGGTTTTCTTTACTGTTTAAGCTGGCTTATTTGGGTGAGGCTGACATGCCAAAAAAGTATATGTTGTATCAAAACATCTTCTATAACATACATCCATTTTTTCTACACCTGTTAGCAGGAGTGGATCAAAGGGGAGTGTTGGCATGATTTACAGGACACACAGATGCAGGAACAGACCTGCTTCAAGGCACAAGTGAGGAAAAGGAAATTCAGACTGAAATGTTTGTTCTTTTCTAGAGGCTAAAATTGTTATAATAAATGCCAGGTTGCGTGAGAGGGTTTCAGGTGGCTGGTTAGGTCTTTCTGTAAGAAAACAGAATTAAAGGGTTGAGCATGAGAGGCAGCAAGGACTCTGTCTCTGTGTTACAAATGAGGATCCATCATGTATTGTTTGGCAAAGCTTTTTAACTTTACAAAAGAAACTAAGGTGACAAAATTAGAGGAACCAATGATAAAGCTCAAGTTTCGAGTTCCTTTGTACATCCAGGCCTTGCTGAATACTGACCAAGCTGCCTGAGTTGTCCATATATTTTGGACACATCCATTGCATTTTTTAGCCCATAATCTCTGTTCCAAATTTCCAGCCAATATTCGGAAGTACCCCCACTGCCCCAGACATTGCATAAGACAAAAAATGAGACAGTTTGTACCTCCCAGAGCATTCATAGTCTGTGAAACAGGCACTGGGAAATAACCATGCTACATAGGGTAAAGTGAATTCTTCATAAATGAAGGGAGAAGCAAGTTCTCAACTGAGACACATGGCAGGGAGACCATCACATAGACAAGGAAAAGGAATGGTGAAAAAAGACAGTTTTGTAAGGGCAGGTTTCAGCTTTTCTAGGTGTTCGCTGTGTCTTTACTTCAGCCTCAGAGTGCTGGTTTTACAGTGGAGGTGTTGATGAGACTGTGTAAGAGCAACATTCAACCCTGGCACACCCACGCAGGAGAACCCTGCTGCAATACTGCTTGTGTGGTAAGCAGAATAAGAGATCTGGCAGAGTCTTGGTTTGGAAGGCAATGAAACAGCTTTTGTAAAGGATTTCAATGTGTATTGTACAGCAGCGTGTGGTAGCTTCACTTCTTTGTATTTGATGAGTAACAACTCGGAGTCCAATCTTAATGAAAGCAAATCATGGCTTAAACAAAAGAATTGGGCTTTAAACTCAAATGAGTTGCCCAGCCTGGTTTCTTAATTTCCCCTATATACTATTTCAGATAATTAATGCTCCTGTTTTAAGGCCAAAACTGGTGCTTTCTGGCGCAAGTTAATGCTTTCAAATTCCTGATGATTTTTGGACTCAGTTTCATCATATTGTCAGGATGTAAGTTATAAGCTGGTTACATGGGTCTAAAAGTTATTTCACAATGTAAAACTTGCACAGTTCCTGTGCTAAGCTTACAGAACAAGAAGTTTTGTAGTTTAGCAGTCTAATTTTGCCTGATATTGAATTTGGAGGTTTTATTTTTTTCGCCACATTGCCATAAGTTTCTCCAGAAATTTAATGCAATGTATAACAAATTCCATTGATAAGGTCTTGTTCTGTGACTATATAACTCTGTGTTGTATTTTGTATGAAAAACCCCGTGAATTGATTACATCTGGCAATGTAAAGGAGATGATGTAATGTATTGTATAAATGTGCACAGTGGAGTGCCTCAGGGTAGGAGTAGTCTTGTTTTGTAACTGTAAATTATAGTTCTGCTCTCCTCTTGGTGTGAACCCTAAGTTTCAGAGAAGAAAACAGGCGATTCAAGACATGCTTTCTTGCTTGTGAAGCTCAGGATGGATGGAACAAATTACCAGATTCCCTTCAACAAGTGCCAGCAGTGAATAGTTTCAAAACACAGTTGCTTATTTGCTTGGAGAATGGGTTTTTTGCCAATGTTTTTTAAATTGCAGAGATGAAATTATATGTTGGTATTAGTAACTTTTGAAAGAATTAGCTTTTTATGACTTATTGTGCCTTTGTTTATACTATATTGTTGTGGTGCCAGGATGTTATGTTGTATTTAACAGTTCAGTGCATACTTCCTACCTCGTGGGGCCCTCGTGAAAATTAGATGTGCCATCCCTGGGGATGGTTACCAACAAGGATTATTTTGAATAAATAAAATCAATGGGATATGGCTGTGCATCTCAGTGGGGATGAGAAGCTGCCAAGAACAGGAGGTATTGTGTTGGCCATACTGTCCACAGCAGGACTCTGGTTCTGGGTATTGGGCAACAGAGCCTTTGGTTTAGTTACCAGGACTGACAGCTGAAGGATGCCTTGCTTCCTGGAACTGGGTTTAGTACACGTGACTGCAAGTACCTGAATATTTATGGGCATAGCTTTGACTTCTAAGACTCTAAAACTGGTGTTAGCTGGTGTGAACTGAATATCCACTTCTGGATGCCATATTAAAAAGAAAAGGTCTCAGCGCAGCTGAGAATTCATAAGTATGGAGGATGAGGATTTTACCTTCACGATTGCTGTGGTGTTTCTGAAGTGCTCTGTGAAAGACAAAGCACCAAACACTCCAAACCCTGTCTGTAGCGCCCCAGAGGAGCAGGACCTCAAGTCTGACCCGCTCTGACAGTTCCATCTTCCTGACCCATCAGTAGTCTGTGCAGAAAAACACTTATATGGAAATAGAAATACATCCCGCTGCCCAGCATCTCACATGTGCCTGGCAAAACTTTGGTCATCCTTGCCTTGCACACAACCATTATGGCCTGTCCTTAACAAACCCCACATCCCTGCAGCTGACAAGATTCCTGCTGCCTGTCCTGGCTGGGAAACAGAGTTAGCACTCCAGTCAGTGTTGGTACTCATGGTCTGTACATGCCTGTGTTTGGACCATGACTCGTCACAAAGACAGCACTGGCTCCTGCTCATCTCCTGAACTCTGGGTGGAAGCTCAGACAATGGTGTAGGACAAAGACATGGTGGTTCAGAGAGGCCGTCATACATGCAGGGTGTATCTACCTTTGACTTCATGCTTTCCAAGGCCCCTATTTTCCACTGAACACTTAATTCTCTCATTGCATAAAAATTGTTAAGAAAGCTGTCCCATCTGCTTCCTGTCAGGTCCTGCTTTATTTTTGACTGTGTGATGTTTTTCTGTTGATTATATTCTATGAACTCCCTATGTCCTACATGCACTTCACTCATAGAAGGAGCCTAAGCCTGGCAGTAGTAGGGACACAGCTACTGCAGATCTCTGGTTCTGTGCAGCTCACCACAATGATGTTCCTATAGTGGCTCCATAGGGGACTGTGCTGCATGCTCCTCAAAATGCCAAGAACATGTTAAAAGGTGCTGAAGAGGACAAAACCTGCTTGGTATTGAACTGAAGGATTGTCCTAGGCAGTATAAGACACGTTCAGGCCAGGTTTTGACCATATAATCTTCCTGAGGTGGACCCTGAAGAAAATTACCTTGATCCACCTTAGAGAAAAGCGTTAAACCTGTTTCACAGAGGAGCCTGGCGAGTGAGCTGTTGTATGCACAGCGTGGCCCATTTGGGGCCAGGGCCCAGCAGGGAGCTAAATCCTTTGACAGGGTACACAAACTGTTATATAGGCTGTGCTTTCCTTTGGGATTGTAGCAGACTCGTGAAATTGAATCCAGTGGTGGGTTCATGTGGTGTAGCTTCATTACTCTCCCTCTAAAACAGCCTTTTGAGCTGAGATACCTTCTCACTGCAATGGAGCATTGTTTTTCTTCACATTCACAAGATTGGTTAGCGCAGTAAGTGCATCAATCATGATTTACTTTTGTTTTTTATTGTCTTGTAAATGCTCTAAGCAAAGAATATGAGTGTTATTAGTTATAAAAGCTAAAGTTATGAGGAAAATATATTGAAAACTTTGAGGTATACAGGAGTCATAGAGTACTGAGAAACTCAACAGAAAAAGAAAATACCCATATTTCTTTGTGGATTTCCAAATGTTAACAAAGTAGAAAAGGAAAACATATGCTGTGAAATTTATAGTCAACCACAATTGGCTTCTAAAGCAATTTCTGTATTCATTTTCATGGATTATAATTTTTGTCTGTCCCCTTCTTGTTAAAATGGAAGAAATATTAATTTACCATGGGATGATATGGAAAACATCCCATTCCCCAGCTGGCAAAGGGAACTTATTATTCATCATTGATAAACCCACAGGTGAAACTCTGTGGTTTAGGCTGTGGTCAGAAAAATTATTGCTTTTTGTAGAATAAAATCTAGCTTTTCAACAACAAACTCAGGCACGTATGCACTGTATTTCCAGTTGTCTTTCAAGCACTTTTTGGGACAGTAACAAGATAAATTCTAGTATGACAAAGACATCATTGTAGATGCCACCTCATTGTTCCTCAAAATATATGTACTGGGCACTGGCCACTCATAATAAATTTGCTAGAACAGTTGCATGAGTAAAAGGTTTTTTGCTTTAACATTCATACAAGGAAAAATAGCTTTCTTTGGAGGTCATCACTGGAGTCTTTTGGATTTTTTTTTTCCTCTTACAGGGAAAAAGGTGTGGGATCCCTTTGATGGTGAGATTTTTTTAAAAATGCTGAAACATCGTAATCAAATGAATATTAACTAATTTATCTATCATGTCCATGTCAATACCAACAGTGTATTAAAAATCCCTTCCTATGGAAGCTTCTGACCCAGTATAAAGCAGGCATATTTCTAACGGCTTGTGCAAATTATCCATTCCTTCATAAGGAATGTGAATGGAAACAACCCGTAGGTTTATTGTCTTTGTGTTCCTTTAGGCTTTAGTGCCATTTGCTTGTCATTTCCATGTATAAATATATATCTATATATTCATTCTTTCCTTAGCCTTTCCCCCAAAGATGGAGCAGGCTGAGATGGTTTTTAATTCAGTATGCATCACACATAGAAAGTGTGGCTGCCCCTCAAGCATTACTGGCTTCCTAGCACAGAGTTTGATCAGGTTTGTATAAATGCAGAAACCAGAAAGATGCTGTGAAACAAGACAGGCTTTTTACTAAGGTTGCATTGATAAATAGTTAATAAAACATTAATAAATCATTAATAGAGTCTTTAATAAATGGTAAATCACTTGGCTATTCCGTCAAGGCAGTAGGTTGCTTAGCACCAGCTCTAGCATCAAGTTTGTAATAACCTTAGAACATCTCTTCATCATGTATTAATTTTTTCTGAATGCAACTTTAACATACTGTGTCTCCAAAAATTGGAGAAAGTTTAAAGCACCAGATTTAGCTAAGATTTAAAAGGACTGAGAGGGACATTTGACAGCAAGAATGTCACAGATAAGGTCTCTTTAGAAGCAGTGGCCTCAAATTGAATTTATTGCTAGTGATGTGTGTGGGGCTGGTCCTCCTCCTGCTCCACTGGCTGCCATCTAATGATGTGGGCAAAGTGTCAGTCCTGACACTGCCTTTGTGGCCGCAGAAGAGAAAACTGGGATTGTTGCTTTCTCCTGCCTTTTTGTGGACGTGTCCACAAGAGAAGCAGTAAGGGTAGGGCTTGGCCAAACCAGTTGTGATCTATCAAAACTAGAGAACGAGAAAAAGGGCTGGGAAGGACCTTAGAAATCTCATCTACTCTGCATCCCTGTCCCAATGTGGGAATCAATTCTGCCTAAGCCATGCCTGACTGATGTGTGCTGATCTGTTCTTAGGCATGTTCTGCCACAGATGGAGTCCGTGCAGCCCTCTGAGCAATCTGTTTCAGTGTTGCAAGACCCTTACCATTAAAGAGCTTTTTCTTACATCTAACTGAAATTTTTCTGGCTGCAGTTGAAGTTCATATCCTCCATAAAACTGGAGAACAGCTTATTCTCTCCTTTAGGAACAGCTCTTCCTGTAACTGAAGGCTGTTCTCATGTCTCCCCTCAGTTCTCCCAAGGGAAGTAGCATGAGCCCTGTGTCTTGGGAGACTTCAAATTAGATCAGGCTAAGCAATTTAGAGTGCACGAGGAAGGGAAGCTGCCTCAGTAGGAATGCAGAGTACACAATCCTGCTTCTTTTTTCCATAATGACCTCTTACAGCCTGGCTCAGTGCTTTTATCTGTACTTAAAAACACGGCACACTTTCTTTTGAACAAGAAGGAAATGATGGAAAAATGAAATACAGAGACAGGAAATAAATCTTGAAGGTGGCTATTAATTTTAGGGACTGGTTTTGTAAAGCTATTTACCATCTGCCCCATATCCCCTGCACTCAGTTCTCTCTCTCTGACCTTTTCCTTAAAAAACTTGCAAGTTTAAATCCTTCCCCAGTCCTCTCCTTCCATTTAAATCATTATTTGGCCTTGTACCTCTGTATCCCTTAGAAGGCTTGCTTGGGGTATTTGTGTTTTGGGTGATTCATTGGATTGCATCTGCATGTGTCCTTCTTAGTTACTTACCTGAGGGCTTTTATAGCTGAAAAAACCAGACTTAGCTGAAGAGACGAGCATGTCTAGCTCTAATAAATAAAACACATGGAGTCAATTAAAACAATGTTTAAATAATGTTAAGAAAGGAGGATGCTTGATGTTACTACATCAGAGGACCACAGTGACTTTTAAGCCAACAAACGGTGCAGGTTTACTTTCTCATTTAATCTCCAGGTCTATTAAAAAATGCATGCTTCCATAGCAGTCATCTACCCACTCCAACAGTTAACATGATTTTGGAATTATTTTAAGTCCAAACCATGTGAAAATAAATCCTAACTCAATTTTGTGGGATTACTTTGTTTCCATTAAATTCCTCTTTAAAGCATTTCATATGCTTGCTTTTATTATTTTTACTTCCAGGAATTTCTAAATACTTCCAAATTTGGATTGATTAAAGTATTTTAGCTTTTCCTGGAAAAAAATATGAATTCAATTCTCTGTCTATTTTCCCAGGTATTTATAAACTAAGGTGGTTATAGACACATCTTAATGCATGCATACACAACACACACACTGTCTGTGTGGCTCTTTATAGTCTAAACGTATTAGAAGGTAGATATATCAGATTTCACAAGCAAAACAAAATATAGCTTAGCGAGTACTTAAAGATGAAGGACCTCCAAAAGAAATTGGGGCATAAGAAAGAACAGTGAAGTCATGTGGATGATTAAACAAATGACATCTTTTCTTCTGATGCTCCAGAGTAACCTATCTGTATTTAAGGAACAGAGCAGGAGCAAGCTAAGCAGTCAGATCCCTGCAGGATGTGGGGCTGGGATTTTGAGCCTTCACTGACAACAGTGCAGTGCCATTTTTCCATGTCCTTCTGGGGCTCAGTTCTGAGTGAGTGGAGCATGCAGCCGTGTGGTGCTCAGTGTGGGGCTGCTGCCCAGACATTTTGAAGTGACATTTTTCTGATGAGTAAACTCAAAGCTTTCTCTACCACCATTCCAGGTTCCTTGGTCAGTGGTGCTGTGGCACCTATTTGCAGGTAGATGTGGGTAAATTTCTTTAGCTAACTGTATACTTTCTCACTCCTTACACACAGTGTTTGTTTATACACTGAGCTTTAAATGCTAGTGCCATTAAGCATGTGTGATCCTATCTGGAATTTTCTGTCCAATAATTTTTATTGCAGTGAGAATTGAAGTGAAATGCTTCAATGTAGCTAGGTTGTACCTTTGTAAGAGATTTTGGTGCTCATGAGGTCACTGTAAACACAGAGATTGGATAGTCCTAACCTCAGTGGAGTCAGGATTTCTTACCTTGTAATTGAATTTCCTCATATAATAGCAGACTCCTTTTCCCACTGTTTTATGTTCACGTGGCCCCTAACAGGGAGATGACTAGGTTTGCTTACACTTCAGACTGCCAGGTAGGTAGGCAGTGGATACTACATGTGTTTTGACAGGCAATATTCTGAAATGTTTGCTGGCATCACCCTCCCATGAATCTCAGGCTCTCTGTGCAGCCTTTTCTGTGTGGACAGGAAGAGACTGAGGTCAAGCCTATAATTGTAGTTCTAGAATATTCTTCATTTCTGCCTTCAGTCAGACTGCCCAGCCCTCTTTTAATTATGTGATACAGTCTCTGTTTCATCATTTTGCTTTGAAGAGATTTGCCACAAAGGAACCTCTGTGACATAGGCTTTGGCAGAGGCATGCAGGAGAGAAAGCAGCAGTGTCTCCCATAAAACACACTCATTAGAAGGGCATTTACAATTGCTGCCTAAGCCAACACTTGTGCAGTTCCCTGGTTTTACTGATTTTCCCCCTGCTCCGAGCACAAGCCCCAGGCTGCTCCCGTCGGGCTCTCTGGGGCAGCAGTTCCTGGCAGTGGGAAGGAGCAGGTGTGCGCTGCTCTTCTGGTGTTTGATAGCCATGGGCACCCAGGTCGTTTCTTTGAAGATAAGCTGGGACATGAGTGTACGAACGGTGAATAAACACGCTGACACAAAAAGTGGATGGCTTGTGTAGATGCTCTGGTAGGCAGGTTTCACTGGAGACTTGGATTTCCTGGTGAAGTAACAGACCTTCTGTGTAACTGTGCCATTCACCTCATTTCTCAGCCCCTCATTTTAAAGTGGAATCAATAGTGCTCTGAGGCTGTGACATTGCTCACCACAGTAAGTGCCCATGGCCAGTGCTACCAGAAGATGGTGTGGTGCACTGGGCACTGTCCCTGACCTCTGCTCCACCAGGCACTCTTGCTGCAAGCCTGTTCCAGATTTTTCTAGGCCTGCCTCTTGTTTATTTTGGCACTCTGCAGTCTTGAATAGGGCTGCATCCGGCCACCATGTACTCCTCTACAGGATTGCACCCAGTTCTGTACAGGGCCCCCTCCTGCTTGGGCTTTCCAGGTAAAACCCTGCTCTGTCCATACAGATTGGCAGGCTGAGCACAGAGGTGGAGTCAGCTGCCCCCTGATGAAGACAGGGATGGCCTCAGTTTTTGAGCATAAAACCTGTCCTCACTTTCATTCTGAGGCAGTGCTGCCTGTGGGGCTGTTCAGGGGTTCATCTGTGACCTCAGGGTGTGAGGTGGTGGGGTCGCTTCCTCGAGCAATTGCATCTCCAGGCTCAGTGGAGCGTATGTGGTCATTTTTAGCTCTCCTTCTTCTTTATGTACACAAATTTGTTTTCTAACTTTTTCTTTCTTCCCCAGGAGATGACCCATTCCTGGCCTCCTCCTCTTACTGCTATTCACACTCCTGGCAAGGCTGAGCAGACCAAGTTTTCTATCCCAAGCAAGGTACAAGTGGGCTATTACCAGTGACCTGATTAGCATTCTGTTCTGTTGAGTGCTCTTCGCTGGAGAGTTTAATTTTGCAATTGGTCCCACTTAAAAAAAATTCTGATCCTATTTTTAGTTGGAAATTCCCAATCAGACTGTTGCTACTGGTAGAACTGCGTAGTTAAATCTGCAGAAGGTCCAGTGGAAGCAAAGTGAACTTTTATCTCTGTCATTATAGGAGTCTTTCTACATACAGTAAAATATATTTTCTTAGGTTTTCTTCCATTGTTGTTATTTGTGCAATGAAAATGCTTGAAATGGTCGTTTTTCCCCTACTTGCTGATGGATTGCATGGTGAGGTTTAGGCTGCGTAGTCAAATTATGGTGACTGAAAAGGTCTCTGCATGTGAAGAGCGCGATGGCATCTGTCTGTGTCACACCCCAGAGGGAGGCACAGAGTCAGGCAGTGTGGTCCTCAGGACTGGCCTTGTTAAAGGCAGACACTCAGCACTTGCCCAGAGAGTGCCTGCTGTTCATTTAACACACACTGAATTGTTCAGTTGTATGATCTGAAGATGCCTTTAGCCCAAATTCAATTATTGCCTTCTGGCTATGATTCTGGTAGCACTGCTACAGATCGAGCTTGTACCTGGGACAGGTTCTGCCAGAGGTTTCAAAAGCTGAACAGCCTGAAAACTCTGAGCTGATGATGTTTGGGTAAGAGGAGAACTTCCCCATGGTGGGAAATCTATACCATTCTGTCATGGAGCTACATGAGAGTTTCTTTCTAAAGGCAGGACCTTGAAAAATAGCTTGTAAAACTGGTACTTCTTGACATTATAGTTCAAGCAATCATATCCTGATTTAGAAGCTGGAATGTGATTTTCCTCTTACTGATCTCCCCTGTCTGAAAGATAGCCACCATACCTAGTTGGAAATAAATGAAATTAGCAGCATTTGTGGCTTCTTATACAAAACCAAAGCCCAGAACACCTGATTTTAATGGAGTGTGGTTGTTACTGCTCTAGCACTGCCCCTGTCACTGCAGTTTCCTGCTGCAGTGTGAAACATCAGGAGTCACAGAATCAGAGAATGGCCTGGGTTGGAAGGGACCTTAAAGATCATCTGGTTTCATCTGGTTCCCTGCCATGGGCAGGGACACCTTGCACTAGATCAGGTTGCTCAGAGCCCCATCCAGCCTGGCCATGAACACTTCCAGGGATGGGGCATCCACAGATTTCCTGGACAACCTGTTCCAGAGCCTCCCCACCCTCCCAGTACAGAATTTTTTTTCTAGTATCAAATTTAAACTTACTCTCAGTTTGAAGCCATTTCCCCTTGTCCTGTCACTACATGTGCTTGTAGAAAGCCCCTCTCCATCTTTCTTGTAGGCTCATAATTACAAGGGCTTAATTCTCATTGCAAATTGGGTAAAAGTCAGTTGAACCCTTTTAGGTGAATTGTGTGAGTATAGGTTTTTACCTGCTGGAAGCTGGGTTTTTTTAATTTATACCACCTCTTAATTTAGTGTTCTGTTTCTGATGGGCCCTACAGAAACTGGTTTGAGTCCTGCAGACTGACACTATCTCCACTGGCAGCAGTATAAGCATAGGTTCAGAGAAGCTAAAATTTTGGTTTTGCTTTTCTGTTTCTATTAAATTGGCTTTGAACTTTTAAGATCCACATCAAAGTTAATTTCTGGGCACATTAAATGTTGATCCTAAAATTCTTAACCATATCACTTCAATATAAAATATAAATTAGATTTTTTTTTAAGCTAGCATTGCAGGAAATAGGCAAGCACATAAATGTTTCCATGTTTGCTAGTCTTACTTAAAAAATACAACAGAAATTTCTCTTCAGAACATCACTTTAAATTAATTATGGCTGGCCAAATTATACAGCTAGGACATAATGTGGCTAGGTTGTGCAGCCATATAAACAGAGACAGGCACTATTAGAAGTTTTTAATATAGCTATTAAAATAAAGGTATCCTCATGAGAAACATATATTTTAAAAGTGTGATAAAAGAGGTGGAACTTATCAGAACAATTTATCTCTTTGACATTCAAATTTAAAGTGCCATGTTTACTCTTAGGGCATTATTTACTTCACAAGGGACTGACTGACAGCACAATATAATATTAGGAACTAATAATGCCCTAAGAGGAAGTGCAGTGAGGACTTTAATGACTTTAACATCCTACAGAACTAACACTTCCAGCAAAGTAGTGCCTGGCTGTAAGATGAGGTTGTAAATAACACCTTAATTTCAACTGATCAGACTCTACTTGGAAGGAAAGCTGATGACAATCACTGTGGACTATAGAGCCTAGAGAAAAACTACGCCAGAAAACACTGTGACATTAAGGAAGCAGCTTAGTTATTGTGAGCCAACAAGAATCCTGGCATTAGCATTCTCAGTGTTGCAAGCCAGATTCTTTGTGGGTTTAGAGTTGTTGTACTTCCATTGATTTCATTGGATTTGGACCAATTTCCATCAGGTGAAGATCTACTTCCCACGTCTTTATCAAGTCCTGTGTGTCACAGTCCAAATAAAAACAGTGACTATCAGTAAAAGATTACTGTATTTCCAGGCAGTGAGATCAAACAAAAGAAAGGCAATGGCACTGAATTTAATGCATAGTTGCCTCCGTGCTGTGTTCTAAATTGCCCGTCCTGGATGGCTCATGCACACAGCCATGGCCAAGCCTGGGGAAGGCTTGGGCTGCTGCTGGTGTAAATCTGTGCGGTGTCTCCATGGAGGGGGGCAGTGGATTTACAGCAGCTGAGGACGAGCTCTTGCCTGAGCTCTGAAGGGTCCCTCAGTGGTGCTCTGTCTGCACAGTTAATGCTTTTTTAAACTAATGTCACTGGTGCTGCCTTAACAATCCCATGATCCCTTCCCTGTGCCATCTCCTTCCCTGTTTGTGTAACGCCAGTGCCCTTAATCTAGCAAGCCAAGATATATCTTACCTTCTTCATCTTATTTAACTAATGCTGACATTTTGTGTGTTCTTCTTTGTAGGACTCCCAACATCTGACCTCAGGATACAATGTACAAAGTAGGTCTTTATCATCCTAGTCCTAACAGTCAGGGTTGGGTGGGTTTTTTTTTGTCTGCTTAACGTCATTAAAACAAAGGCTAAAAAATTAATTTCTGTGGTGCTAAAGCAGATCAGTTCCAGTTTTTATTACATGTTATGCATTGTGGCATGTTGTGAAACCAAGTATAATTAGATGGGCTGACAGCTTTGGGTGCATTTTAATTCTACAGTAATCTTTTGACATTTGAAAATGTGTTTCCTTTGTTTGCAGAGTGGAGTGATCCAGCAGGGAAAGTTGCAACTAAGTCAGTGCCACAAAAGTCGTAAGTATTATTATTTCCAGCTTTAAATCTCATTTTAAATTTATCATAAAGAATGAGCTTATTTCTCCAAAGGTAACTAAAACCTAGCTCTGCTCATAATCTTGTCCTGGTGTTCAGGTGTTCTCTGTAGTCCTTAAAAATTAGCCATAAACCAGTTTTATGTTTTCAGTGCATATTACGGTTTCTTCCTTTTAAGCATTAGCTAACAGAGGTATGTGTGAAAGATGAGTTTATTAAGCAGAAATAATGCTGATTTTAGTTCTACAGCTTGCCAAAATTAAATCACTTTTATGCTTCTCTCATCAGATACTAAGCCTCTTACAATAGAAAATGCAACCCAATGAACAGATGATGCAGGAATTTTAACATTCATACAGTGAGAGAGAGTAAAACACATCATACAGAATGATTCTGCTAGCTGGTGTTGAAAAGCTGGTTGTGAGTTTCGTACACTTTGAAACAGCTGAAAATCACAGATGATCTATAAATATGACAGTTGAAAATTGTGAGAGAGCTAATTCTCCATTGTGTTAAACCATTTTTCTTTGGTGCTTCTCTGGTGTAAGGCTGCAGTGGTGTAGCAGTGAGTGGAGACTGAATTGCTTTTTACTATTATCCCAGGTTCTCAAAGTAATTTACAAACAGGAACTAAATAGCAACTTTGAAAAGTAGGTGATTGTTTTATACTTACAAAATGTGTGGGTCTGATTTCAGTTCAGAGCTGCTGGTTTTTTTAGTGTTGAGTGTTTTAAAGTACTGAATGCAAAACTGCACTAGCTTAACTGACAGTTGTGTAAATACAATACGTTCATTTAAAATTACTTCAGAATTATTCTAGTGGTTGCCCTTAATCTACTAAAGACACAATTTAAAAAATCCCTATAGGGGAAGAAAAATCAATGCAGAGATACCTAGACAGGTTTTTTAAATGAATTTAAATACACTGATTCTTAGTGAGAGTTTGTGTACACGAAAGGACTTGTTGGAGTTCAGTGATGTGTCTGTGACTAGACCAGGTGTGGGTGCTGAATGCAGTGACGTCCTCAGCAGGCTCTGAAGGACCAGTTCTTTACCCATAAGCACAAGTCATGGAAGTACTCCTTCAAATATAGTTGGTTGAGTAAACCTTTACAAAATCGTGGCTGAGTGAATGATTCAATTTTAAAACTAAATAGGTTTTTTTTCAGGTTAAATGAGAATTGTGTAGGAATGCTAATTGAGATTCATCTGCATGAATAGCATTTATTTATTAAACTTAGCAATAAATTAGTTTTTGCCCTTTGCTGTTTGGTTTCCAGTAATAGCTTGGTTTTTTGTGAAGACTCTAGCCAACTGTACCCACAGTTCTTGGTACAGAATGGGTGCATTCATGTTTCAGAGCATCTGAGTGATCCAAATCTAACATCAAACATGTTCCATAGTGGAAAAAAAAAAGGAAAAAATATTATTGCATCTTAAAATTATTTTTCTCTTAAAGCAAGTGTATTTGGATTCCACTGTGAAAAATATTTTAGTGAGTCTACCATAAAATACAATATTTCAATAGTTTGTAACCAACAGTAATAGACTTGTCAATCATGGTTTATAGTTATAAGCTGAATTTCAAAAGAACAGTGCTTCAGAGCTCAGTGGTATATAGTGCATTTAATGGGACCAAAGCTCTCTATAGGAAGCCTGATATAAAACCCGAAGACAGTGAGTACATTTTATGAACCAGTTGTTCTCTGTTCTGCTGCTTGATCTAAAGTTCCAGTACTATCAATCAGATTTCTGCAGCAATGAACTGCCTTCTTACGGTAGGTGATAGATTTTACACATGAGAGATCAGAGCTGCAATAAAGCTACTTTTATTTTTAGCTTCCAAATGAAGATCAGCTAACCCATTACTATCACTTTTTCTCTTTTACTGCAGAAAAATTGTTAAGGCAGCTTCTAAGAATTTCCACAGGGCTTTGGGAGGTTAGAAGGCAGTCCACTGTGAGGCTTGGTATTACGAGGCCAATGTGTTTCTTTAGATCTGTGTGTGCAGTTACCACCACTTTCACAGGGAATTGCAGTACTTGAGCACATAATGAAATTAAAGCAGGAGTGGGGCAGAAAGACGTAATGGTATCAAGTAGAGCTGGATAGTGCAGTCCCAACAAACCCTGATAGGTAGACAGCTCCTGCAGTCATTGTGTATTTTAATAATATAGTGTTTATCAGATGGCAGTTGTATTAAGAAGGATTTAGTCTATCTAACACTGGTTGGTTTCAGGGATATTGGAGTGTGTAAGTGAAATTACAGTCCAGCTTATCCCCAGTAACATCTGTTGCTACACTCTCAGCCACACAGCGTGATCGTACTGACTTCAAAACTGTATCCCCCACCAGTTCCTTATATATTTTGTCAATAGGATCTGTCATCTGTGTTTCAGTTTGATCAAATCTTGCTGAATTTGACTCTGTTCATCGGTATGCTTTGTCAGAGCCCTTTTAACCTGGATATGTTTCTAGCTGTTCCCCAACTTTTTTTAAGTTCATGTGCAATTTTAAGGGAAACCTAAGTTATTTTTACTATTGACATTGGTCCTAGTGGCAGTCCTGTAGATTCCACTGGCTTTGTTAGAAATCCATAGGAGTAGGATGGATCTATATCCATTCACGTGCTTGCATTCACCACATCGCTGAGTAGTTATCCCATGACTGGTTGAGGGCTGAATGCCGAACAAAGATACTTTCCCTCCATGATGCTGCATCCTGCTCCAGCAGCCAAGCTGTCTGTATGTCATGGCAGAGTTCAGGTTAGGGACATTGCCATCATGGAGGATCAGACCAAAGGGATGTATGCTTTTTGCAAGATAACTTTGCAGGTGCACACTTCTGGGGGAAAAATGAGGACAACATACTGCAAGGTGGATTAATTTACCAACATGCTGCTGTTGTAGGGGGATGCAAGATGCATGGTTTCTTGACCAAGTGAAGCTTTCTGAAATACAAATTTCATCCTTTTTATAGTATTTCAATATGCTTGGTACATCCACATGCTGGAGAAACCCAATCCCCAGTGTTCTGCAGCAGATAAAATAGAAGATTGAATAGTTGGCATTGTGTCTAAATTCCGCGCCCATATTGTACATGAGAACGTGTGCATATAACTAACCTCAGATCCTAATTTATACTCAAAAATCTTGAAAATTAAATTCTGAACATTGATGTGCATGCATGTGTACTGTGGTGAATTTTTATAGCTGAAATCAGGCTATGTAAAACTGCAGCACTTGGCTTCCCTTTTTGTAATTTCAAATTCACTGTAAATCTCCGCTGGGTGTTGTGCGGTCAGTTTTCAGCCAGTCTGCTCTGATTAGTTTATTATGAAGCACAGTAAGCAGCAACAGATAAGGTGCAGCCAATTGCACTGCAAAGGATTTTCTGTCAGCTTCCATGAATTTGAGGGGATGGACTCAGCTCATGACTTAGGTTTCTGTTACATAATTGCCATTGCAAGTATGTCATCCTCAAACATCCAGTCCTTTTGTTCTGTTTCAGTTGTTAGCATTTGGCCTTTGTCCAGTTGGAAACTACCCAGAACCTTTTTAATCAAGCACATCCTGTGTTTCGAAATCATACTGCAGAGTAGTCTTGGGTAGTTTCCATAAAAGCCTAGCTAAAAAGAAGCATGTAATCATAATGGTATTCTTCTCCTCTCATAAAATTACTTCCTATACTTACTGTATTAATACAGTATTAAAAGGCCCTTCTCATGGGCTCACTGAACTACCGGAAACCATTAAAAACTTAGAGCAGCAAATTTTTATGGATCAGACAAAACCAACTTGTTTTATCTTTATGGAGTTTTTGTTATCCATCATAATTAATGATACACAACCTGTGTGGGGACTAGAGAGCAGCTAAATACAGTGAGCTCAAAACTAAAGCAAGCAGCTGAAAATCTTTCTGTGACATTTCAGCAAGGATTTTTCTAAGTGTTTTCACCACTGCTTTCAGTTGGGCCAGGATTTCACTTTACGGTTCTAAAAGAATTCAAATAAATGCCAGTACTTTTCTAATCCCAAATATTACCATAATACTTGATGGAAGCGTGTTTGAAAATGGAAATGTGCTTCTCAACATCTAACTACTTTTCCTGAGTATCTAATGGCTTTTTGGAAGATCTCCACTGTGTCAGGGACAGCCACCTGGGAACATAGAAAACAAAATTTGGCAGCATGTGCAAGCTATGAATTAAAGGTAATTCACGGTTTGAAATGAATCAGCATGATGTCCTTATGAAGAGTAATCAGACATCAAGAGGATTTTACACCAAGTACTGGATATTGCGACAACAAGTAATGTTGTTATTCAGAACTATTCAGAACATTCAAATCAAGAAGCACAGATGAATTCTTAACCTGGAAAGAAATCACTTAAAAAAGAACAACAACCAAAAAAAGGGATTAATTTGATGTTCATGCATAATTTCCAAAAATGTACCAGGAACCAAAACTGTAAAACTCATCTGCAACTGGCATAGGAAGCATGTTTCTATTTATGTGTCGACTGTGTATCAGTGTTGCAGTCACAATGCAGCCCAGGTGTAATACCCAGGAGAAGCTGGGATGTTCAGATTACTGATTACAGTTTTAGCTGACCATAATAAAGCGTGAGAGCACCAGTTGATCCCGCAGTGGTGACAGCCAGCTTTCTGTCACAGCCTACCTTCACATGGGCAGCCCCAATCGTTACACTGAGTGCTGCCTGGTTGTTAGAAGCAGGAAGTTCCAAAGATATTCCCTCTGGGTAAACTGGGAAAGTCACGACTACAAGGGCCTCGCACTGCCATGTACAAATTATAAGTGAAACAACAGTGGCATGTAATTGGAGCACCATTAATCTTTAGAGAGCTGCAGTGCACTGGATTAAAGAGACAAACAGCAGATGAAATTGGAAGGGTCTCTTTTGAGAAGATGTCACTCATCTTTCATATTTACTGCTTTGTTTTGTAAGTCAGAAGTTTTCTTTGAATCCTTTTGCCTCATAAATTCTTGGGTTTGAAGCAATGATAGGCAGTCAAGACTGTATTGTTTTCTTCCCCACTGCTGCAGGCTTTGCCTTTTGAGCAAAGCATGAAGTAATTAGGAATAAAATATACTAGTGTTTCCTATAGACAGTGTCCTATAGAAGGAACCTTGCAAAATATTTCAGCTGATGTAAAATATGTGAAAATCCAGTGTCATAATTAAAAGCCCTGTATCTTTGAAGATAAGCCCATTATTCAAAATAATTTCTAAATTAGACTTTTAATTTGTTTTCATTATTCAGCTGGCTCACATACAGTTTAACCTCCCTGTCAAAATAAAGTTACTTCCTAATACATTCTTTTCCATTATCTCGTTCTCCTGGCATGTTTATAAATCAGTTTAAAAAATTGTGGGAACAGAACTAAATTAATTCTGTGATATTTTGCTGATCAATTTTTAATAATTTTTCTTGCCTCTCAGAGACTTACTGCCTTTAAAACTGCCTGAAACAAGCTAACCAACTGCATTCTTGCCAGCATTGCTGATTGCAACTCAAGTGAGCACTGAACCATTTGAATTTCCTCTGATACTGTATAACCCCCCATTAAAAATTCAACATTTATTTGCCCTAACTAACGAGTAGCAGTTGAAATACTTTGTTCTCCAGGAGGATGCACTACTGTGTCATTGCCAAGTGCATGCAGTCACTGAACTGCAACCACTGAAATGTCAGCATTAATAGAGAGAGGTAAACGATGCACAGTAACATGTTTGGATTCCTAATGTATTTCCCTGTCCGCTACATATCACTTCCCATTTTGGAGACTGGTTAGACTGCAAATCTGCCACAGGTTTCCCCGTATTTAAAGAGCTTTTTCACAGGCAGCAGCATGTGTTATGCCTTTATGGCTTAAGGCCAGTCTCAAACTGACCTCCCAATTTACATTTCTGTGGGATGGAGTCACTTCCGAACTTCAGTGCAACTTCAAACGTTCATTTTGAAAAACAAATGTACTCAGTAAATCTTAAAATGTAAATCAGGATAGAGCAGAGGAAGCCACCACACTCTGTCCCTCTCCCACCTGATTTGTTTTGTGACCCACACACTTGCTGATAAAATACACACAAATGAACTTTTCTTGGTTGTCTGGCTGCCATAATTTGGACCTCATCATGCTCCCTTTGTCTTAACTCTGACCTGTCAGTAAATTTCTGGTCCAGAGCCAGGTCATTTTTCTCTCTGGCTTTTTTCTTCCTGGTGCTCTTTGTTCCAGTCCCTCTCATTCTTCCTGTCATGGCTTACTGGCTTTGTAGACTTCAGTAGCCTGAGACAGAGAAGATTGTCACCCAGATTCATCTGCACCATGCTGCAAAATAGTCATAATCGGAAATGGGTGGTAACTTGGAAAGAAGAATGGATTTTGCCAGAAAGCTTGGCATTCATAATACTGGAGAGGGCTTGAAACTCACAATTTGTGTCCTAAATACGCTAGGTAAGACTAACAGCCACTTTTCCTAATATCCCAACTTAATCCTTTGCATCTTTCCTCTGAATCCCTCTGACAACCTCAATAATCCACCACATTTTTCTCAGCTTCACACTCTCTATCCAGAGGAACTTATATTGCTACCATTATCCTTTGGGCAGAGGGCTCAGCAGGGCTCCAAAGCCTATCAATTTTCTGGCCAGAGGGCTTATTTTTTATGAAGTGAAGTTCTCACAACACCCCACGGGGCTAGGCCACGCTCACTGCATTATCCTCAGTCTTGGATAGCCCTTGGAGCCACAGATTCAGAATAGTTCTACCTTACAAATACATCCTCCCAAACGATGAAAAAGGAAAATATTCCCCACTGCTGGGCTAATTACTGCTTTAAATTCCCAGAGGAAGAGCTGCTTCCCTCACTTGTGTCCATACATCTCAGAAAAATGCATTTTGAGACTTCACTAATGCCGCAAATGCAGCTTTCCAAGAAAATGATGTAGCCCAGGAGGAGGGAGATGTCTGTAGCCTTACTCCAGTAGGTACAAAACAATTGTTTAATTAATATCCATGTTGTGGAACCACAGGAGGGGGCCTAGAAAACTGGCAAATAACTGGTTATTTTCTAATTTCCACAGGAGCTTTCTGCTCTTCAAGTTAAAAATAATAAACAAAGCCTGAAGGTGGTTTAGCTTTCACAAAACTGTCCCTTACTGGGAAGTCTTGTTTAGTCAAAATGCTTCACAAAAAGATCTTTACAGGTTTTGAAAGAAAGATGTTGACTCACCTACCTCATATTGTCAAGAAAGATATAAGGGCAGCTGTCAGGCTCACCTGAGTCTGCAGAAGCAGTAAATGTCTGCAGTAATGAGGAGATTGCTTTCACAGCTATTTACCTGTTAGACTCTGCTAAGTATTTGCTTTTTGGGTGTCCCTGCTTACTTACATGTATGCAGCTGTGTTTTAAGGACATAGATGTGTTTTTTTCGCAGAGAGAGGAATGCGAATCAGTGCTGCCCATATTTGATTTAGCATGAATTTCAATAGTTCCAGACAAATTCGAAAGCCTATACAAATCATAGAGCTTCAAGTCTGGCTGTGTGCTAGACTGGAATTTTTTGTTAGGTCAGACCTTTATCTCAGCTTCTTTTTGTGGCTCCTTATGGGGAGATTGAAGAGGAACTGAAACTGGTGACCTGTCTTGACCTTTAGTACTGGATTAAAATTCCAACTTGCTGCCATGGCAACGGGGCCTTGAAAATTAGATCCTGACAGAAGCAGGGAGAAACTTAAAACTGCAACTGCTGCACTGAACTGAAGAAAGGTTGCTTACAAATGTCAGTGACAGGCTCTTAATTGAAGTAATCTGCCCTTCCCTGTACCAAAAAAAAAAAAAAGAGAGAAATTAAAGGCAAAAACAAACAAGCGAAAACAAAAAAAAAGTTACTTGATTTTTTTTTTAGGCAAAAATCTGTTGCAATTCAGTGCTCATGCTGCTGAATCCAGCAGACTCTGACATTTGAGGTGGCAGCAAGAGAACCTGCCTGGTGAGACGGGAGCCAGACATGCACTGGCAAAGGTCTGAACCCCCTGGACCAGAGCAGCAGCAGGAGCCAGACAGTGGCCAGTGTTGAATCACAGGTTAACTTTCTATTTTTTTCTCCTTTAACCTGACACCAGGGATCAAAAGAGACATCACAGTGTCTGGTCTGACTCCAGGGATCCATGCAATTATCTGTTCTGTAGATGGAAAGGGATAAACATAAGCTAGATAGTGCTATTTCAGATCAAGTGTGATAAAAGTTACTCATTTTCCAATCTAATCAATGCAACAGTCAGAGGGAGATAATAGTGCAAGTCCTTCACTGCTAAAGGAGGTTAAGTTGTTTTTTTCCCCATGGAGAGCAGAATGCAGTTGTAGCCTGAAGGGAGAAGGTGCTGAGGGTCACCTAAAGGATTTCCTGCTCTTTTGCACTTTATCTGGGAATCCCCCTCATCCCAAAATCAAATAATCTTGAAGATTAGGTTGCAGCACAATCTCATGTAAACCTGTGGCTCTCCTCATGCTCCCCAGGGTCTTGAGGATGCTCT
This sequence comes from Pardalotus punctatus, assembly GCA_013400915.1. Lineage (NCBI taxonomy): Eukaryota > Metazoa > Chordata > Aves > Passeriformes > Pardalotidae > Pardalotus > Pardalotus punctatus. Next base: position 804,140 of record VZTX01014535.1, read on the forward strand.
GAGGGCCCTGCTCACCTTCCCAAGGTCACAAGGAACCAGAACAAGTCCCCATAGCACAAGGGAATGCTGCCTCCTAGCAGCCACTGGGCCTGTCTTTCTAGAGTCCTGGTAGGGATTGCTGGCTTCTTCACAAAAAGAAAAAAAAACCAAACAAAACAACAAAAAACCCAACCAAAAAAAGCCACAAAAAACCCCAGACAAAACAAAAAACCCCATAAAAATAAAGATTTTTACATGTCATAGAAAAGGATAAATGGATTTATCTTAACGGATAAATAATGTTGAATTGGATTAGATGTTCTGTAGAGTTAGATAACTGCTGCTGAATCAGATTAGATTATATATAGCTAGATGAAAATTTAACAGCTACGGGTAAAATTTTGGAAGAGATAGTTTTGCCAACGCTTAGTGTCCAGACTTACTGCAAAATCCCAAGACCGTGTTTGGAGTCTGAGTTCAAGTAGAAGGCATGCACAGAAAAATACTACCTTTAGTTTTCTTTAGATTGTACTGCCCAAGTACTGGATTTGTCATGTATTGGTGTAGTGTAGAATTATAGGATCAGAGGAAATGTTGCAGATGTTCAGAAACACAAAATTTTGCCTAATGTGGTTTGTATTGTTCATTTCATGGTTTAGAGATAATGTTTATCACTAACAATGTCCATTATCAAGGCAGATTAGCATTAAGCAAGTGCAGGTTGCATTGTATTATCTTAACAAATAATGCAATATTGTCTTAACAAAACACCCATTTCTGGAGTAGACGCTTGATATGTGGTGGAAAGTGAGTGAGTAGATGAGCAGTTTTCTAACGAAGGAAAATAAAAGCCACTTAACATTTCTCAGGCTCTGAGTTATGTGCTTCAGACAGTTAAAAATAGGGGCCATTATTTCAAATTTCAAGTGTCGAATTAATTCCTGGAGTAAGTTAGTTTCTTCAGAGGAGTTGCTGTCAGAGATAAATTTGGCCCATACAGCTCTATACTTGCCACTGTTACCATTTCCTGCAAAACACCACTAATTCTGCCTTAATTACTGTCAGGCTGGACTATGGAGCCCTGGAGTATCTGGCAATAAACTTGTGTTTTGCTGGGAGGGAAGGTAAAGAACCATTTAAATAGGTTTTTGAAATAAGCATGAAATCTCTGAAGATGTACTGTTGTAGTGCAGACTGTATATCAAAATATATAAGCATCTAGTTGCAACAATGGCTTTGTAAACACATTACTGAGCAAACTATGAAAAGTAATCCACCAAGGGGCTGTTTCCCTAACTCATAGGCATGAAGTTAAGAGACCAGTGCCATAAAGTAGATGTGTGCTGTTAAAAAATAACTTCCTTTTATGTGAGATTATTTTGTGTTAAACCCAATAGATGATTCCTGTTTTATTTTTAGATGCATATCTTTTAAGACTTGAAAATACTTGTGTTTAAGGCAAAAGTCAGCTGTCCTCAGAAAATCTATGAATAATTCATTAATATGTGAGCATGGGGCAAACCACGCTTGAGGGTGGGATGAAAGTGCCCCCGTGCACCTCACGTGGGCAGAGTGCAGCAGCTCGTGCAGTCCTACCACAGCTATCCACCGGCTTTTTGTGGAGTTACAGTATTGGGAGGGATAATGAGAAAAGCCTTCAGCACTGTCATTCCTTTCAGCTGCCTGCAGGCATGGCCTGAGGGTGGTCAGAGCCCCCTCCTGGGGCAGGCAGAGCCTCCTTGCTCGAGCCTCCGTGAGCTCCCAGCTGCTCCAGGGCTGCTTCCCCAGGAGGAGCGCAGTGTCTTACAGATGTTCTGGAGGCCACAGTTCCCAGCTAATCTTGGCACATCTGTCAATCATGTGCGCATCACTCGCCTCCATGTCAGAACCCTGAACCAGCTGAGAGCTGCAAATAGAAAAGGCACGAGGGAAGCTGTGCTGCAGGAATAGTTGTGAGCCCTTGCTGGCATCCTGCCTGGTGCCTGGCTGGGGAGCCTTCCCACCGCTCGGCGTCAGGGATGATGTCAGGAAGGAGCAGATCACAACCAGGGGGTGGTCTGAATCGTGGCTTCGTGAGCTTGTCTGCATTTACCCATCGTGTCTTTCAAAGCAAATAGCAGTGCTCCTGGTGACAAGGGGAGTTTGCTCAGAGAGACTGCAGCTCACTTTCAGAGGGATTTTGTTCAGGAAATTGCAAAACTTGAGTAAGAAGGGGTGTTAAGTGAATTATATACAATCTGGATATGGAATTAATCTGCTGTAGCCAAAACTCAGTAAGAGCTCATGTATTGCCAATTGCTGACATTTCTTCCAGTTTTGTAACTTGTGCAGCTACGCAAACACTGACCTAAAAATCCAATATCACCTTCCTTTTCCAAAGGACAGAACTTTTCATGCTCTTTTGCTTTAGCCAAAGTGTTACCCACTCTTCTTCTTATTATTAATTGACTCTTGTGAGTTAAAAAAAACCCAAATCACGCAAGGACTGATGTTGCTTGGATCCTTGGTAATATATGGTACACAACTCAGACTGATTAATACCAACGAGAGAGCATTCATTGATTTTGTTTGCTTAATCTAAAACAGTAGAAAAAGTACCTGTATAGGAGATTAGGGAAAATTTATGTAGTTGAAGTCTCAGGTGTGTTTGGTTGAGGTGCTATCCTTAGAAGTAATGGAAGACTGAGACTTTTCAGAAGAAAGGGCAATATGCCTGGTTGTGAATATTTTGCAGGACTCATTTATTAGTATAATGATACAGTGTTCCAGCACTGTTGTGTTTTTGGAGTCTGGAGGCCTTAATAATCAGCTGCTGTTCATCTGTACTAAGTTTTTTAAAAGTCCATTCTGATAGGTGAAATTACTTCATGTGTAGCCTGCAGAACATGTGCCATGCATTGTATTAAAAAAAAAAATAAAGCAAACACAATGAATCTGTTAAATCATAATGTCTCCCAAACGTGAAAAATTTGCAGATTAAAGCTCATTGAATACACATTTAAATGATAAATGATAATGGCTTGGAAAGAGTCATTATGATCTATTTCATCAATAATCCACATTTTTTGCCTTGTAACTACACCAAGGATGAATATAATGAATACTGCCTGATAAAAAAAATATTTTGTTTATGAAAGAGAATCAGAGAAAAGAAATTTTCATATTAACAAATTTAAGTGGTTGTTACTGTTTGCTTACATTGTTTATACATAACAGATTGTTCCCATTATTAATATTAATAATTTAAAACTTCAGAGTTTGTGCTGAGGAAAAAACCCCATGTTTAGTCTTAGTATCCAGATACTGAAACTGGAGTTGATTTCACTGAGTTTTGAACAGCATAAGTAAGCAGAATGAAGCAGGGATGCAGAATTAAACATTCAAGGTTTTCAACTGCAGATTGTTCAGTGCACATGAACACCAAGTCCCACAAAGTTTGTGAGCAGAGTGCAGTAGGTTTGTCACAGATTTGTCATGTTTCCCCTGCCGAAACGCGTGCACATTTTCTTAATTTATTGTGTGCTGGGATTTGCTGTGCCTGCCCAGGACAGCCTTCAGGGTACTGCAGCAGTTCCCAAGTGCATTCACTTCAGTCCAGATGGTGCCAATGTGTTTTGGCACTCACAGGCATGCACCTGTAGGAGACCTGGTGATGTTTTGTCAAGAAAATCTTCACCTTGTGCTGAAACTAAATTTCCTGCTGAGGAAAAAGACCCAAGTGTGCTGTGTTGCCAGCTCTTGGTTGTAACCTCAAGTGCATGTGGTCTCATGCCTGACTGGGTTTGGGCTTCAGTGGCAAGAGCCTTTAGGGTTGAGTTCCTGGAGGCTATTTATAAAGCAACAGCAAAACTCTGTTTGGGATGAGATTTTGACAAATTGCTTCTTTGTGGTATTATTCTGACTGAAATCATCAGCTAAAGCTGAAATGTTTTAAATTGAGTTGTTATTTTCATATGTGACACCCCAAAGCTGTATCTGCTACAAGTATAAACTGTGGTGGTCCTACTGTGTTGCTGGATAAACTGGATGAATTAACAGTGGAGCAGGATCCCAGTATACTTAGTCATAAAAGTCATCTGAGTGAACTTACCAGAGTCATTCATCTGAACGACATGAAGGTCCTTTTCAAGAGCCGCGTTTATCAAGTGCTTCTGGGCATTTTCTGTTTTGTGGTAACATACCACTGCAGATTAACACCATGGAGCTATTTAAAAATAAAAGACTGTTGGAATGTCATCTGCAAAAAAAGAGCAAGATCCAGTACTAGGGCCTAGATAGCCCTCTTAAAAACATCCATGATTTAGGTAGTTCTCTAAAAAGAATTACCTGTTTTGCTCTTTGATGTTGCATAACACACAACTCCCACTCTTTCTCTTAGATATTTTCACCATTCAAGTGGCTGCAGTCTCAGGCAGTGAGTATCTGTATAAATGCAGCATTAATAGCATCCTGTACTACCACAGTGTTTTGAATTATAGAAGTGGAGGGCTTTATAACTCTGACCACATGCTTTATGTAAATACTCAAGTAAAACATAAGCTTGCAATGAATTTTTGTATCCCTTCTCCTCCTGAACACCATACGCCAAGTTATCCCTAAAGGCCGTGGCTGAGCCTCTGAGGCTGGGGTGGTGTCCCAAAGTGCCCATGAGGATGAGAGCCATGGGAAAAGCTGTGGTGTCCCCATGCATTGGAGGTTCTCAGGGCAGAGCTGTGGTGTCCCCATGCATTGGAGGTTCTCAGGGCAGAGCTGTGGTGTCCCCATGGACTGGAGCTCCCCAGGGCAGAGCTGTGGTGTCCCCATGCATTGGAGGTTCCCAGGACAGAGCTGTGGTGTCCCCATGCATTGAAGGTTCTCAGGACAGAGCTGTGGTGTCCCCATGGACTGGAGCTCCCCAGGGCAGAGCTGTGGTGTCCCCATGCATTGGAGGTTCCCAGGGCAGAGCTGTGGTGTCCCCATGCATTGGAGGTTCCCAGGGCAGAGCTATGATGTCCCCATACATTGGAGGTTCCCAGGACAGAGCTGTGGTGTCCCCATGCATTGGAGGTTCTCAGGACAGAGCTGTGGTGTCCCCATGCATTGGAGGTTCCCAGGACAGAGCTGTGGTGTCCCCACAGCCCACGATGGCCCAGGGAGCAGGACAAGGCGCTGGGCTGCCTGTGGTCACTCAGCACTGGGTAAAAACACCCTTTTGGGACCCCAGGACATGCTGGGGACACGGCCTTACAGCCTCAGAGGTGTTTGGTGCAGGAGAGGGCGATTCCTGCTCGTCCCTGGGCGCCCGTGGGTGCTGCTCCCACAGCCCCGGCGGTGTTTGGATAACCTGGTCACTCCGTGTGTGGCCAGCTCCAGCCTCCCCAGTCCCTGCAGCAGAGCCAGGCCCCGTTATGGCCGGGCTAATGACTCAAAAACTTCTCATTAAATACTCCTCTTGGCAAAGTTTGGTTCGTAGAGGGTCTCAGGGAGGAAAGGAGGAGGGGCTTCAGTCCCAAGTGTTAAAAAAGCAGCTTTATTTTTAGGCCTTTTTCCATAATAAGATTTTCTCAAATGACTGCCTACAATAAATGATTCTTTTTGAAATTGGAAAGTTCAGTTCTAAGTTCAGGGGTAGCCCTTAGGCACTGGGGTGGAAGATCCCTGAACGTATTACAGAGTGATTATTGACAGAGTTTAACTGTATTGACCCTGCTCTCCTAATTCCTAAGAAATTTTCTAAATGTGCTCTTTAAAATCCCTACACAACACTGCAGATTTTGGGTAATTCCAGAGCAGCCCCTGATATTATTGCTTTATTACCTTCTCTCTTTCCATCCCCTTTCCCAGACTGACCAGTCCTGTGACATTTCTTTTTCAATATATTCTAAGCAGAACGTGTGTGTTTGTCCTTCCTACAGCTTTCCACTTAGCGTTGATCCAGCACGTCAGATCTGTTCTGTTGATTCAGGCACTTTCCACTCCTGCTCTAATCCCTTTCAGCAATGGGCTTGCCTATGCTAAAAATAGTAAAATAATTTTCTTTTTCAGCAATTTGATGGCTTTGCCAATGGGCTCAATGAAGACAGATGACATGTTTATTCTTGTATTGACAACTGAGAATGCTCTGAAAGTCTGTAAACCTTCTACCTCTCTGACTTTTCTGCATCTCCTCCTCCCAGCACCCTCCATGATATAGTTTCTTGCTGAAGGTTGACTTGACTCATTTTCCCCCACTGTCAAGCTTGCACAATTGAGGGATAAAAATCCTGCTTGAATTAGTAAAGAAAAACTGAATATTTAATTTCTGCACAGGATTCTGGGGTTGATAACTTATAGCTACTCATCATATAAATTAGGTACAGTTTGTGCTTAAGTGGTTTTTTATTAGGCACTGGCGAGATTGTTAATAGCAGGTATGTTCTTCAGGTATTAGAGAAAGTTACTTGCTCTGAAGTGATTGAAAATCAAGTGATCTGTGTATCTTTAGGTAGGTAAGCATTCAAAAAATTAGAAAGAGAGATGGTTTTCCTTATTTATTGTTTCCATCTTCCTTGGGAATAACTATATCGCATTAATACTCAATATACACAGCAAATTATCAGGGCATTTTCTTTCATTTCCATCTTTTGCTCTAATGGCATATTAGATGCTTCTTTTAAGGGTTAACCTTAATTCATACAAAGTTTTACAGTTCTCTCATATGTGAGTTAATGGAACAATATTGTCCATAAAACATTACCTATTTTTTTTTATTTTTGTCACAAATTTTCACAGAACATTCACCTGAATATTGGAAGTATTTACCGAGAGAAAATAATAAGGTAATTTGGGAGTCTTCATGCCTCCTTTTGCAATTGTTTCAGGGAAAAAAAAAGCAAAAACGAACTCTTAGGTTAATTAAAGAAATTCTCCCTAATTTTGTCCAAGAAGGATGTGTTGGGAGGCACAGAAGTGTGCTGAGGAACTCCTCTGGGTGGTGGTCGTATTTCAGGTTGAATTTGGCGGCACAGGAGGTTTGAATGTTGCCTGGATAGCTCTCACAAGCGTCATCATGAGTCAGATGATGTTCAGAGAATAAAACAGGGGAAAGCAGGAAAGAAAACAGGAAAATCAGCTTAACTGTGCCCAGCCAGCATCAGCTCTGCTCTGTTTCTGTTGCAGCTGTCTTTGTGAAATTGCCCAAGGCCAAGTTCACCAAGTTTAGGTGCCTGGTATTGGTTATTGTGCAAAACTGAGCTGTTGCTTCCTGATGCACCAAAGGCTTGACAACCTGATCCATGCTCTTCACAAGTAGGCTTGTCCAGGTGTGCAGGGAGGGTGTGTGATGCTTTGAGTCAAACAGATATTAATGATATCACAGTGTTTAGAGAGAGATGTTTAAATGGTACAGAGGTGAGCGTGGAATACAGTAGATGAAGAAAAATGCAGATGTTGGGGGAAGATGAATTTGTTGTTGAGGCATTAGATTGGTGCTTAGGAGAATTTGATTTTAATTCCAGCTTTAACAGGGACTTCCTGTATGACCTTTAGGAAATTATGTCTCTGCTCTCAGTCTGTAAATAGGAACAATGTTTTTGTCCATTCATTCCCTGCCTTTTCAGTTTAGGGAGTAGAGTTGCTAAAGCAAGGACTGCTACACTCTGTGTTTGTACTGACCTCGCACCAGGGCCCACGTTCTCTCTCAGTGCAGTCACATGTGTGTGATACTGCTCAAAGTTGTGCAGAGGGAGAGGAAAAATGTAAAACTGCAGAGAGGATATGCATGTCACTGGTTAAGAATTTACAGAATTTAATATGGGATGAGTAGAATAAACCTAATGAAAACATTGCCTGTTATAGACTAAGGTTTTTGTAATTTCTGTGGACCTCTGTACTATAAGAGGCTTCTGTAAAAAAATCTGTTAGTTTAATCTCTGTTAAACTCTAATAGGACTTTTTACATAAGCTGGTGTTTAGCATGCATTTGGGATGAGTGCATTACCCACGAGTAGTGAACTCACAAGTGAGTTATGCGGGTAATCCCAAATGAGTGCCAATAAAACTTTTATAATGCATAGCATCATTAAGGAATTCGTTTATGCCACATATTTTACGGGGGAAAAAACTATTTTGGTCATATATTACGGAGTTTATAATTTTTTTTTACTGGTGCTGTTTTTCACATCCCTCTGCCTCTAAAGCCGAGCCAAGTGAATACCAGCAATCCTAGAAGGAAGGGAAAATTAGAACAAACACATGTTTGAAATCTCTCTGAAAATAAAGCAAGGGCCAGATTCTAATCTCCTTACTCATACCAAACATCACTGAACCCCCTGAATAGCTCCATAGATTTCTTTGGGACCATTTGTCAAGTGAAGTGCTATTTGACATGTGTGGCAATACCCAGAATTGGCTCAATCTAAACTAGCTTTTTCCATTTAAGCCCTCCAAAGCTTGCTGTCTTCAGTGGTTAGAAACACATATTTACGGTTTTTATCGCATCAAAAAGAATTCTCACACTGCTTAGAGGGGATTTTTCAGCCCCTTTTTTAGCAGAGTTGGGTGATGCAAAGCAGAATCCCAGCACTTTTCTAAGCTGAGACAGAGAAAAGCCCTCCTAAAGGTGTGGCTGGCAGGCTGAGCACACTGCTTCCCACCCCATTTGACAGGTCATGTTTGGGCAGCAAAGACTGAGGAATTTGGGCCTTCCACTCTCACCTGCTGGAATCATCAGCTTTGCAAACCACTCCTCAAACAGCTGATACAAGACATGTAAACCTGTTGCACTGATGTAATACCCTTGTCCCCATCACTTCAGCATGTTGGCTGCTGTGTCCCATATCCAATTCCCTTCCTCTTGGGAGTTATTTCACCTCAGACTTGAATCCTCTATCATTCTTAGTGTAAACACAGAGCATACTAAGAGAGAGTTTCTCTCTCTCTCTGTTGTTTTCTGTTGCTGTGTTAATTTTATTGCCAAGATCAAAGATCCTGAACTAGTAGGCATAAGTCAACAGAAGAGCTTGACTTGACTTTATTGAGAGCAGGATCAGGCCATAAACATCCTGGGTTTGTTCTTTTGTCTCACATAAAATAGCTGCACCGATAAAATGCACTCTCTGATGATGGCTAATCAAGGATTGCTGCTTAAAGCTCCACATGTAACCTAGCTATCTTCACATTAACCTCCTGCTTTCATTTCCTTGGTTATGTTGAATAGGAAACAGTTATTGAACTGCAGTGTTATGTTCATAGAAGCCATTTGATTAATTGACTATGTTTTGAACTCTTGTGACCCAAGGCTGAAATGTAGCTCAGACAAAAGTGACAGAAGCCCAGCGATGTGCTGGGAGTATAAAAGAGCGCCAGTACACTGTCCATGGGCAGCCCACATTCATGTTCATGTTTATCCTTGTAGAACTTGCTAAAAGTAAAGACAGATGTCCAGCTTATCTCATGTAGTCAATATCAATAATAAGCACGGATGCTGCTCACTGCGAGTTGAGCCTACTCCTGCTGTCACTCTGTCTTTATGTATCCACAGGGAGAAAACCTGGAAGGCAGGCAAAAAAAAAAAAAAAAAAGGTAAAAAAAAAAGTATTGCCAGAAATCCCTGTAGGCTATCTGAGAAGGAGCGGATGTGTAAAGCATTTCTTTCTGCATAAACATTTAGAAATCAAGCTCTCATAAGTCAGGGATCCACCAAATGTGGTGTGAAGAGGCAGATGAAGCCTGCCTTCTGGCATGCCAGCATTTGCTGATTGATTTGGAATGCAGAAGGACCCTTTTTATTTTTATTTTAAAATTTGAACCACATCTTAATACAAATCAGGTGAAAAATAAATTGAAAAATAGCAAGCCTGAGATTACAGATGTGCCGGCTTCATATTGTTCAGTTTAGCTGAGGTCATAGTCAAGCCCATCAAGTTCACATCGTTTAGTGTGCGGCCACTGAGGTAATATTCAAACAAAAGAAAAGCAGGCAGAATGCTGATATGCTCCTATTTTGCCAGCTGGCCTCATTCAGCTGTGCAGAGCACACTGGCTTCAGCTATGTAAGGAACTTAAATCAGTAAGGAATACAGGTTTTTAAAAGGGTGTGCTGTTCCAAACAGCCCATTCGTGCTCCAGCTCTCTGACTTCAGATCAGTCATAAAGAGGAAATACCTCTCCTAATATGCAGTTTCATATTCTGAAATTTGGAATGTAAGAGCTGTGCTAATGATGATGCAGTTAATTTAGATGGAGGAATTTGTCAACGGGGGACATTTGTGTTCTGCTCAGTAGTTAGAGAAAGCTTGAACTTCCTAGAAAGCCTACAAGTAGAATTACTGGCATCCATTCCTCCTCCATACTGGTGATGTTACCGTGCTGGTTCCCTGCACACAGGTATAGATTTATGTAGATTAATTTGGTATAGTACAGTGAATTGCCACTATGATATATATTTTAGAATTACTTCCTAGCACAGCCTAATGGCTGGAATCAAATAAAACATAAAAGTAGATTTATATAGATTGCTGTATAAATCAGATAAAGCTTTGTGTTACCTAGCATTGGTAATGGAAGCTTTTCCTGCAAATAATATAGAAGTTTTTCATGTAATATTTTCATTATTTCAGTGAGAGTAAAGCAACAAAAAAGAAGAAAAGAAATAAACAAGTCTATCGGGCTTAGCCACCATTAAACATCATTAACTACAATTTTGCCTGACAAGTTCTCTCATCTGGTGATGGGTGAAATGGTAGAAAAGTAGACTGAACAATTGTATAAACCCAAATGAAATATGCCCTTGTATTCTAAGTGTGCACAGTTCAGTCAGTTAAAATAGAGCAATTTATTATGCTTTAGCAGCTTGAGCTTAATCTAGTTTTAAATAGATCTCTTTTTTTTTTTACTTCTTGCTGAGATTTAACTGGTTTGAGAAGACACATGATATAGTGCTACACAGTCTCTGCTCTCTCTCTCTCTCTCTCTAGTTTACTTTGAAATAACTTTAATAGAGTGCTGGTGATGAAAATAGCTCACAGGAAATGTAGATGAGCCTTTAAACAACAGTGAATATATTTGTTTTGTTTGAAATGAGTGGATAAAGGCTTAAAGGAAGATATAAGTATACAGAGTGGAGTGATCAGCAGCACCCTCCTGGGGATCTGGGGACTCTCCCTGGCAGTGCCATGTCCTGGGCATCCCCTTTCCACAAGCTTCTCAAGGTTAATAGCCCTCAGCCTTTTGGGCCAGCCTATCCAATTTCTTACTGGTCCGTTTTTAATATCAAACTGCTACTGTGAACCACAGTGAGCCACTTTGCATATTGGCCACCCATTGTCAAAATAGGTTGGAATGTTTATCAAAATCTCCTCACATAATACAGGCAAAGCTCTCACCTTCCAGCATTCAAAGTGTGCTCTGCTGTTCCTCAAGGCAGGGAGTGTGTGACCTTTACCAAGTGGAATATTTTGACTGTAGACATTTTGTTTGATATTATGCTGTAGTTTTTCACTTATTCATTAGATCCCTCAGCCTTTGTGGGTTTTCACAGGTAATTCTGTAATTATACCAGCTGTGATAAATACTTTCTTGAAATCTTGCTTGAAGAAATTTAGCTCAGTCCCTTTGCATGTGGGAGGAAATAAGCATCTAACTCAGTGTTTGCGGTGTTGATTGATACAAGCAGCCATGCCAGATGCACATAAACTCATGTGTTTATGTCAGATCCCACAGGGATGGAAGAGGGGGGTGTTTTCAGGGAATTCTATGGATAAAAAGTTCAGCCACCAAGTGACACCAAATTCTTGGTGTAAGGGGTACTCTGGCTGGCACGGGCTGCTCTGACAATAAAATGATGGATCCCTTCACCTTAGGGTTACCAGTTGAAATTCAAGGCAGATTTGTGGGGAACAAAAGTCACTACACTCTCAGAGCTGTTCCATGTCTCTGTCAAATGAAGTTCCCTGTTGGAGTCTGATGGACACTTGTCCAAATCCAGGAGCTGTAATGCTAATTATTGATAGTGGTGGCATAGAGGCCAAGGGCTCAGTGGGTACAGAGATGATTTCCTCTCCTTGTCCAGGGCTGGGTTAAAGACCAGTAGGATGTTTGTGTTAGTCTTGCACACAATGTGAGTGTTTTCTGAGTTGAGAAGGGACTGCAAACTTCAAAAGCATTCATGGAGTCATAAGGCTTCCAAAAAGCCCTAAGCTAAACTTTTTTTTTAATTTAGAGAAGAAAAGTTGCTAGCAGTGTTTGTTGAGCTGAAGCCTTGACGTGTCTTGAGTAAAAAAAAGTAGGGAGAAAAATGTTTTAATTAAAAGTCAGAGAATACCAGGAAAATCAGTAGAGAGACTGTGTGTACTGTTCCTTCTCATGAATGACTGTTTAAACAGAACCAGATTCTCTGGTCTTTAAAATGTTTTTTCCTAGAAGAAATGTGCTGTTTCCTTAAAAAAAATAAAATTAAAAAAAAAAAAAACAGCACCCCCCAGCTGACTGCCAGCAGCAGCTCTATGGCCATGAGTATATATTGTGATCAGAGACCATATATTGCTAAAACTCCTTGATGGAATGAGTTTTAATTTGGTTTACAGAAAGCTTTAGGGGATATGGCTCTCTACAAATTAGACCACAGGAGCTATAAAATGAAGGATGTCCTCTCTAATTAGAAACAGTGGAGCAGTCTGGTGTTCTTCCTAGTTGTAGCCTCGTGGGTACTCTCTCACAAGTGAACTCTGGGCAATAGATGTTTCTCTAGTAACTATTATCTGCATTTTACTGGAGTTTATGTGTCATCTGATTTTCTGTCTCCATTTCTGTACACACCTTTCTATATAGTTCTGGTAATTTCTTTGTGAGGTTTTGAATGGCTGCTGCAAAACAAGAGTTCGTCTGTTGCTCGGTGATTAGTCACCACTACCAAAGTGACTTATTTATCTTAAATACCAGGAAATGATTATCAAACTCAGGTGAACGTAAAAGTTAGTTTAGCGGGTTCCTTTTGCAGCATGCAGCTCAACCAACTCTGTTTTCTCATGCCTCTTCTGATGAAGTTAACTGAGAGTTAAAGAAAGGCATATAGATGGACTGAAATAAATTATGCTTTATGATAATAAAATTCAATTTTCTAGACTCATTTTTTAGCAACAAAGCATTCATCAAACTGGGAACCAAGATTTTGGACAAGAAAATAATGTTATTTAACTGGCTAGGATAAAAATGGTGCCTGGAAATCTAATGGGGGATGTCTACAGCTTGTCGTTTATGCCAAATGATAAAACCAGATTTAAGCTTAAATGCAAAAGGACATTAGGCATAAATGCAAAACAGTTAAAAATCAGCTACAAATGTATTTCCAAAGCGTGTATGAATGGAAAGCTGAGTGTGGAGCTGAGCTGGGAAGTATTCAGAGGCTGTGCTTAGGCAGCTATAATTTGGCTTTTTTAATTGTCGGTAATGGAGGACATCCAGGCTCTTAATTCATCAACGTCTTTTCATGTAGACTTATAAGGAGTAAGACCAACAACTGGTCCAATGAAAGCTTTAATTTACTTGTGGCATATTGTTTCCACTAGGAGCTGTTGTAGATCAATCTGAGAACAATTACTAGGTGAATAAAAGGGGGGGGGGAAACGCAAGTATTAGTCTGGAATGTAAGTAAAAAATGTAAATTTCGAATTAGTCAAAATATTTATTTTGCTGCCCAGCATGGGGTATTACTGACAGGAAATAAGTATTTTTAAGTGTGATTGCTGTTTAGATTTTGCCAGAATATATAACTGAACATGTCTCATGACCGTCTTATTTTCATGTAGTATTTCATCCTCCAGCTTTGTGGGGGAACTTTATGCCAAGAGAACTCACTGGAGACTGAGTGACAGATCAGGCTGTTGTCCCACATTCCCTTTCTACTAAATCACAGTTTTCTTTAGATGGAAGGTGGCTATTGTGAAGCTGTCAAACTGAGGAAAGTTAAATGGGCTGAAGTGAAGGCTCCTGCTAACAATAGCAGCTATCTCTGTCAAATGAAAGCTCAGCAGACAGTTACAAGGCAATTCGGCACTGATGGGTGGTCGATTAAAAACAACAAAAGGCAAGATGAATGAAAGGGGAAAATCCCTATTACTTTGTGGTAGCAGCTAGGGGAAAACCAAAAATAAAATAAAAAGCCCACCTCACCCAACCCCGTAGCAATTGGAACAGACTTGTAGTTAGCATGACCTTCATCATCTCAGATATGGCACAATAAAACTGACAAGATTATTTTCTCTTCAAGCAGTGCTGAGGTATTTTCATTGGCAAAAATCTGGAAAAGTAAAATAAATGCAGAGTTCAAGGCAGCCGAAGAATTCTTGAATCTGATAACAGCTGGAACATAGTGCCACCAGGAAAAATAGCTAGGTTTTGTGCTAAAAAATTATGACTTGATCATTTTTTTACAGTGTCATTTCTGAGATTTTGAAGGTTACCCTATAGACAACCAGAAGAGGATTAGAGAGAAATTATCTTTGAGCTCAAGGGAGCACCAATTTAAATTGGATTTGAGATATAACTTCTGCATTACCTTAGGAGATGAAAGGTAGTGTTGTGCCCTGATAGTTACCCAGCTGCCTAACCCATATGTATCAACTGGATTAGTCTGTAGATTAGCAGCTCGTGCACCAAGTGCAGGGTGTATTGTGCAATTTCCTCTTCGTGGGACTCATCCTTTTTCAATTGAACTAACATCAAAACTCAGAAAACGTGGGGAGGGCTTTGCAGCTTGCATGTCAAGCATAAGGTGAACGCACACACTTGTTCCTCAGAAGATAATTGTCACTAAGACCTGGTCTTGGTACAGCAGGTCTGCAGAGTAAGATGAGAAAGTACAAAATAGTCTAGGAAGAAAGGTGTGTTGTGTCCTTATAACTAATCTGATAGAAAATCAGGTTTTGAAATTTGATGGGAGGCAAGCACCTAGACCCACTTAGATCCTATGAAATTCCCATTTATTTTCTTACAATTTAAGTGTTAGGATACAAAGGCCAGGAAAAACAAATAGGTTCTTACACGGCATACAGTTAGAACTCCTGTTGCTGCCAACAGTGGGCCCAGGATTCAAAGAAATTCTGAAAAAAGATTTTAGTGAAGAATTTGGGAGACAGATGTGCTTCATGAGCATAATGAACCAGTGTCTCATTCCAGCTGTATTAGGAAGAATAATTCAGTACTAACAAATTGTTCCATTGAGCAGCCTTCTCTGACAAGATGCAGAACCAGATGTACCACAGACCCAATCCAGTCTGACAATTTTGACATATTATTTTTCTATTATTTGTCCTTGTTAAAATCATGATATCATTAGACTTTATCAATTTTATGTGCTAATATTCTTGTTTATTTGTCTGATAATAACATTGAGATACTTTAGTCACGGACAAAGAAACCAAGTGCCAGACATGATATAGATCTTCAAAAAGAAAGGCAAAAAGTTGGTATTCTTGAATTGTCTTTTTTAGAATGTTTTTAGCACTGAGGACCATATTTTAAGGTTTAAGGCTTTTTTCCATGGTAACATATATCTCATCTCATAATTGGTATGAAAATAATATTAACCTACCTCTCAGAGAATCAACAACAATGTTCCTCAAAGGCTTTGTGGTGAAGGAGGACCAGGGTGGTCTCAAGGTGAATTTGGGAGAGAGATGTTAAAGCAGAGAGGACAACAGGCAGTGGGCACAAACTGAAACACAGAAAGTTCCATCTGAATAGGAGGAAAAACTTCTTTAGTGTGAGGGTGATTGAACACTGGAACAGACTGTCCAGAGAGGTTGTGGAGTCTCTTTCTCTGGAGATATTCAAAACCTGTCTGGATGTGATCCTGTGCAACCTGCTCTGGGTGAACCTGCTTTAGCAGGGGGTTGGACTCTATGATCTCCAGAGATTCCTTCCCACCCCAGCCGTTCTGTGATTCTGTAACTGGGCAAAAACGGTGTCTGAGGGTTTCCCTCCTGTAGCCATTTGACGCAACCACTGAATATTCCTTTCTTGGTTCCTCACAGCTTCATTCTTCCCACACTGTAGAGGGCTCTGCAAGCACAAATTAGAAGAGAGCTCAGAAATAACCTGGGCTTCCTAGGGAATATAAAGATTGGAAAGTGTGTGGCTGTGGGGAAATGCTGGTTTCTCCAGAGTTGCACCATTTGCAGTGATACTGAAAACAATATCCTCTGCAGTTTTCAGGACAAAGAATGGTTTAACCATGTGGTAAAATTTATAGGGTAAGCAAACTTTCAGTAAGAGCTAACTGCATCAGAAGACTTCTGTAACATGCACAGAAGGCACTGTTAAATTATTTCAGTGCCATAATTCAAAATGCTGAGGAAAAATTCTCCTGTATTATAGCCAGAGTGAGATTGGATCTGTAGCCAAGTACATCAACATAAATGTTCAGCTGTCTGGGGAAATACAAGTCTTACACTGTTACTTAGGGGAAAATGTGCACAGACATGGTGGAGCCCCTTATGAAACAATCCTCATTTTGTTAAACAATAGGATCAAATTTTCAATCAGGTTATCTAGCATATTGCATTCTTCAAGCTTGCCAAGCAAAGAGAACTATCAGCATGAAGATGGATATATTTTTACAGAATTAATGATGTATGAAATCTGGAAGTGGAAACATACATTTTCATTTTATCCTCTAATTTTTCTTTTTATATTATAAGTGAAAGGAAATGCTCGGAAGTATTTGCAGTTATTCATATCTGTTTATCTTAGAGTGATTATCAGAGCAAACAGTGTCAGGCATTGTGTTTGGATCTGAGCCTGAAAAATAGTGCTTGCAGGAGCAAGGATTATTTGCATGAGTCAGTGTTTTCAGGACTGTGCCTGGTACTTGATTTTCTCTCATGCATATGCAGTGCCTTATAAATCATCCAGATTCAGAAATCATTTAAGTATTTTTTTTCATTTATCCCCTCTATTTATATTAGTTTTAGTCTTGCTTGGATTAATCTGTTTATACATTTTTAGACTGATCAAAGGAATGTTCATTTAGGGGTGGAAGTGAACAGTCTTACTGAAGATTCATTTCTCTTTGCAGTCTCTATCAGATCTGTGGGATGGCTGTGGATTCTCGATGTAGGATTTTGCAGCTACAAAAGTGTCTTTAGAAACTGATCACAAATTAGGGCAGTGAAAATGAAGATCACCTTATCTTTGCTTTCTATGGGGATTTTTGCTGGTGATCATCCCTGAACTACCCTGTGTACCAGGCATGGTCCAGCAGTATTTTTCATAAAGGTGCAGTGCCTTTGCAGCCCTGAAAGCCCTGGTCAGTTCTGCCAGGCACTCACAGGCCCCTGATACTTGCTCATCTTCTCTGGCCCACCCCTGCCCTTTATTCACTGTACACCATCACCAGGCCAGTGCACAGGACTTGGATTCCTGCTTGGAATTCTGCTTTGGTAATGCACACTCCTGGAAATCTGTAAGTCAGGCACTAAGCTTAGAGCATTCTTTAAAAATCTGATGTGGCAAATTTCACTTTCCTTCATATGCACAAAGACTTTCTGAAACTAAAACTCCCATTCTCCACTGGTATCGCTGAAAGCCATGTCACAACTGCATTGTGTTGCCTTTTCATATATGCAGCTGGAAGACCTCCTTCCACCAGTCTTTATTAAACATCTCGAGTCTTCCTTTTGAACAAGTAAATAATTACTTCATAGTTTTACTAAGTTGTTGTTCATTTGCAGTGAAATGAAGAAGCCAGACCCCTTTATTGGGTCACAGGACCACTCCCCCCTAACTGTTCAGTCCTGAGGACTAATTGACTCCAGGGATTTAAACACCCTCAACCTGAGGTCACTGTCAGGGGCTCCTTGTTGCTATTCTGCACTCATCTGGTGATCTGCCCCCTTGCCTTATCCCACAGCAGGCATGGAGGGGTTTTTCTTCCTCATCACCCCCTGCCCAGCTCCACATAGCCCTGATGTCAGAGGAGCAGAGTTCATCTCAGCCTGTACTGCCTCTGAAAAAGAGTCTTGAGGACTCAGTGTCATTCCTATCACTGACACGGAAGTGCAGTCTCTCTCCATGGCACTGAACTTTGTAGACAGCAGTTGGAAGTTAGAGGCAAGTAGTTCAAATAGCAGAAGGCAATGCAAAAATGCATCAGTATAAAGGTTTTCATGAACAAAAAAAGCTGCTTCCACTCCAGAACAGGTTATTGAAGCTTCAGATTTCCCAGGCACAACTCATTTCCAATCTGCAGAAACAAAAGAACTCTACACTTCAGATACAAGATTAGTCTAGGAAAGAGGAAAAGAGTGCAGAGAAAGATTTGCAAATGTCATGTTGGTACTGACAGCTCATCAAACAACTCCTTGAAGGACCCACTTTGTTACCAGATTAAAAAAAAGGAATAAAATGAAAGATAAAAGAAGGTAATCAATGAATAAAACTAATGTCCTTCCATATGCACTGTAGAACATTGGATAGATGAGCCAGTCCTGTGTTATTTCATTCCTTGTTGAACAAATTTCTTTAATATATTTTCTGGTATGATTTTTTAAAGTCACCTTTGCAAGTTGCGGTAGAGTTATCAATCATTGTTTAACTGTGTGCTAAGTTCCCATAGTCTTTGTGTGTAAATATGCCAACTGAAGGCTTGTTTACCAGAGAAAATACTGGTGCTCTGGCTAGGAGACAGTTTTAATCAAATGTGGCTGGAGTAAGCAGGTGTTTTTCATGTGGAATGTATTGGAAATGAGTATGTATCACAGAAATGGCTCTTGGACTATATATTGTTCTTGATAAATAGCAGAACCCAAAATTATATCAGCCATTGCAGTTTATCAAAGGGAAAATAGTAAAAGCTTTGTGCACACTGTCAGAATTGAGCACATTGAGAAAGGTGGGGTACTCATTTTTATTCTTCACAAACTCTAAGAATGTGCATTTTTTACTGGCATTTTTAGAAGGTATTAGTCCCTCCCTGTGTTTTTCCTGGACCCATACTTTTCTTTGTTCTTGTCTCTCTTTTCTCTTTTTTCCCTTTTTTTTTTGTTTCTACGATACATCGTACTCTGAACTTGCCAAACAGAGATGTGTGTTGCTCTGAAAAGTCACTGGGCAGTGAGGGAGACAGAGGTGATAGGGATTGCACTCTTCTAAGGCAGAAGGCAAACCCAGTGGTATTACTGTTATTAAGGCAAAAGCATCAATTCACCAGCTTGAAACAAAAGGATACTGCTTTCTGTGATTTTTTTGCTACTTCCTATTACACTTAAAATATTTTGACCCAGCTCTGCTCCCATTCTATTGCAAGCATTGTTTGCAAGCAGGGTTGAAGCTCAGTAGGGATGTGAAGTTACTGGATATACCAGAGTATTATTCATGCTAAACATACAGATTCCCATCTATGCTTGTAATATACAGACAAAATTTGGCAGCAGGTTTCTCCCTCCTCCCAAAGTTCTTGTCTCGGCTTTAATGAAACACAAAATGCCTGTCAACAGAGCAGTAGTTATAATGCACTTAGTAGCAACTTAATATCTTGGTTGCCTTGAAGAGCTTTTTATACATAGACATTAATGGATGGCTGGATAAAGAAATTCTTCTACTGAAAGAACTAATTTTGCTTAATCCTTTTGAAATTAAGAGATGATACAGAGAGATGAGTAATGAAGTGCACTCTCTAATTGTGAGGTACCTAATAGAAAACCACAGGGGTTACTTCTCTCTCACCAGCTGTAATTACACTAATTACTGATACGGTGCCAGGAACACTAAGGCAGGCTGTGTGTGACAACACACAGTGCAGTGTGTCCTAGCAAGCCATCGTTCTCCATGGCTGGCCAGAGGGAGGCTGACCATGTCAGCAGGATAATGTGTGCCTTTCTTGTGGCAGGGGAGAGGATAGGCACCTCTGTTGCTCACAGGCTGTTTTGCAACGAGGACACAAAACTTGGCTTCAGCCCTTTCCAAGGGGAGGTGATTTCAGGCCGTAGACAGAGGAGCTGAGCTATACCTTAAGCAAATTAACCCTATTCAGGCCGCTGAAACCGCTTTAATGAGCAGAAGTTACTTCTGTGAGTAACGGTTTGCAAGACTGACTTCATCATTGACAAAAATGTAATGAAAGAAAATGGTGGATGAGGAGAAGGGAAAATTAATAAATTATATTTAAGTATGTATAAAATTCCTGGACAAATGGTCCTGACTATTAAGGTAAATGGTGCTTGTAAATTCCATTTAATCTTCTGAGATTTTCTTTTACCATAACTCTTACAGTATCTCAGAGGAAATAATGTAAAGATGACTTGCACATTTCAGCAAAAGAATGAATATAAGATTTCAAGATTTATCGATGGGATGTTTTAAAACAAAAGATCTTCTTTTTCCTTTGGAATTACTCTACCGTTTATTTTCATTTCCTCAGTTTTTTGTTCACTGTATTATTAACTTCTCTGGGGAAATCTATTGTTAGATGTTTTCACACACATAGGCCCCTTCTTCCCCCTTGATAAATGATAAAATTGTGCTCCAGTGTGTGCAACACATTCTTGAAATACATTTGAATTGCATTATACAGTTTGTCATTTGCATGATACCTTTTGAGTTACCACTCTCAGAGAAGCCTTATATACTACAGAGAAATGCACTAGGAAAATGAAAAACAAGTTGGGTATGAAGTCCATGGGGTAAACCAGCAGAAGCTGTGTTGAAATGATGGCCTTATTTCCATGCAAGTTCGGGGGCAGAGGAGGTTGCATGTCTGTGCTAGTCACTGTTGGCATGGACGGTGTTCCCTCCGCAGGAATATGGCTGCAAACAAGAGTAACAAGGGCTTCATAGCTCAGGCTGCAATATACTATTTTTTTTCACCTCAAAGACATTTATTAGATTCCTGCCTGTTCTGGATTAAGTCTTATTAAGTTTCACAAGTTTGAAACTTGCTATAACAGTCTAAGCTCTCATTTTAATATCAAATGGAGTAACTAGTTGTAGCACAGAAATCTTACAAATGTTGTATTCCCATTTTACCAGAGACAAACCTGGCAAGAAAGGAATGGCATGTCTGTGTGTCTGGTTAACACCATTGCCTGTCCTCCTTCCTGCAAAAGCAACACTTGTGTTTGTTATGGTGTGACTCAGATGGGGATATGCACTTTGTACAGGTGTGGTTTGACATGAGTGAGTTAATTTTCTGGGCAGCTCAGGATTAGGGAATTGCCCAGTATTCCCTTGGCTGTCTGCTTGCAACACCCTCTTCCCTTTCCTCCATCCTTTGCATTCCCACAAGGCTTTTTTCACATTGGAGTGAGCCCCAGTGCAGTGGTGAACTGATCCCAGAGCAAATTAGACATGCAGAGCCTTATCCTATCCACTCTGCCTTTTAAACACCTCCTCCTTGAGGAAGTTGTATCCCAAACATGTTACTGTAAACACAGCAGATTCCTTCCACAACCAGAGCAGGAAGAAATGCACAGCATTCCCAGAAGTCTACCAGCAATCAGGACCTTATTCATTTGTTAAAAGCATTTAAATACGTTATACATTAAACTGACAAAAAAGATTCAGTGAAAATCCTCCTTTAAGAAGTGCAGAGTCTTCTATAAAAATAACTGAAAAGGAGTGAGACTGTGGTAATGCTTTTTCAGGGAGTGAATTATCTCATGTCTCCTAATCACATCCTCACTTGTTCATTGACAGGATCCCAAACCAGCAGGTCTGGTGCGCACAAAACCTCCACTGAACTCAAAAGTCAGGGTGGGCTGCAAGTCCCCTTTCATTGTTCATGTTCTTACTGTTTCTAGTGTGACTTTTACAGAACTCATCCGAATAAAGCCCTTGTTCAGCCATTTGTCTAGCTAAATTTGTAATGTAGGAACAATCTGCTTTGGGAGCAAATTCATCCCTGGAGGAAGTGGGTATTGTAGTCAGTCAATGAGATTGCCCCTACTTACACCACTGATAAATGTGTTGCTTTGTCCCAACATTTGTGCTTTGCAATAATTTCACATTCCAAATTATAAACCTCTGAAAATTGTAGATTATAATAAATGTGCTGACACAACTTCAACTGTTATAGTAAATGGCATTGCTCTAATAATGAAATAAAAAATCCTACTTAATCCTATTCTTTCCCTAAAGTGGTGTTTTGCATTAGCTATGGATGAAAAGACAAACAAGTACATGTATATTCAATAATAATGTCAGCTGGGTCAGAGAAGAAAAGGAAATAAAATGAATTCATAACACCCCTGGAGATAGAGCTCTGATACAGGCAGTTTTCTCTTTGATTTGCCCTCATTGACAGTATTTATTGTAATTTTAACATAGCCTCCAAATTGGCCTTTATTAATAGCTGTCCTGATCTTAATGACAAATATGCTCTGTAATCTCCAGTCTGGGTGCCTCTGAGGTGAACAATTACACAGAGCAGAATAGATCATATGGGTATTTACAGGGACCTCTCACTCAAGAGTGCCTAATTTCACGTTCAGCCCATCCAGACAGTGTTGTGGAGAGCTGTAGATACAAAGCTCTTCTGTCTCAGGGCTTTGAAGCTGAAATACCTTTCTAGATATGATAGTGAAATAGTCACCTTGAATTAAGGTTGCTGGCAATCTTAAAAAGTCCTTATTGGGCTTTGAGTGCAATCAGATGGTACTTGCTTATAAATGAGAGTTAATAGAAACATTAAACAGTACAAGCTAGTGTGACCCATGTCTTCAGAATATTAA
Organism: Pardalotus punctatus; assembly: GCA_013400915.1. NCBI lineage: Eukaryota > Metazoa > Chordata > Aves > Passeriformes > Pardalotidae > Pardalotus > Pardalotus punctatus. Next base: position 826,801 of record VZTX01014535.1, read on the forward strand.
GCACATTTTAAAATTGTGGAACACCATCTAGTCCTCTGCCTTCTGTAAAATATTACCTTTTCTAACCAATATTAGCTGGGAGCAGGTTATTTGAAATGTTCAGCATTCTACATTTGCACATACTGTGTATTTTTAATTTATTTCCTCACTTTTCTGGCTACCATATATTTATTGTTGATACTATACTCCGTTTCTCTTTAATTATTCCATCTGCCAGAAGAATGTGATGCATTTTAGAAGCTGGTTGGTTTAGCTATGTAAGCTTTGAGTTTTGGAACTGAATAGGATGACATATTCTTCATTTAGCAGAATGGGCTAAGAAGAATTATATACTCCAAGTGATAAGCTTGGAACTGCTAAAGAAATGCCAAAATCCAATTTTTTTCCTCTCTCTAGTCGTCTAAACATCTATTAGTCTTTTGAAGGGAGCTCATAAATCCTGCAAATTTAGTTTATCTGAAACCAGCTCTAACAGTTGTCCTTCCTACTAATCATGTTTTGTATCAATTTTATATTTTTCAATATTCAATAAACATGTCTTGTGCTTACTGTACTTGTTAGAAAGTATCTGCAGTATGGGCTGTATGAGGACAGTTATTAATCAGCCATTTCAGATGGCTGTAGGGTTAGTTTCGTAAGTGCATCCATTTATCTTTTTTATGTTTTCTTCTTTGTTCTTTCCATTTATCCAATATGGAATTTCTTTTGTCCTTTTTTGTTTATTTCTACCAGGGATATGTCAAAAAGGAATTTAACATGGAAAAAATTAAAACAAAAAACAAAAAAAAATCCTCCACCACCACTAAAAGAAAACACCCCCAAAAAAAAACAAAAAAAAAACCACAAAACAAACCAAACCACCCAATAGCTGAAAGAAAAAAAAAAACCCCACCCTTTGGGTTTCATTCATGAAAATATCTTTGCATTATGTCCACTTAGATCTGCATTAAAAAATAACAATAGAATGCATTATCTACCAGTGATTCTTTAAAGCAGTGGATAATTTACACATTAAAGTGAAATGTAGGTTTAAAAGTAGGAGTGTAGGATTGAATTAGAGTTGAGAGTCAGAATGATATAGTCCTGTATGAAAATGGTGTCGGTTTCCTGGGGGTACTGTCCTTCAGGTGTAATGAGACTTGCAGATAACAATCAGGGGCTGTGGATAGATCAAGGCACAGCGATACATTGAGAATGGCACAGCAAGTAATGGCTCTGGGGAAACAAATGAATGTGTCTGCTAGATAAACAGCGTTAAAAGTTTCTGTTCATCGCCAAAGTCCAGACCTCTAAAGATTAATAATTCCTGAAAATTTGAGTATTGGGTTTGAATGGCAAGGTGTTGGTAGCAGGGCGTCTAAAGGGGTGGCTTCATTTCCAACCCAGCCAGTGCCAGCCAGCCCCAGGATGGACCTGCCACTGGCCAAGGCTGAGCCCAGCGGTGACAGTGGCAGTGCCTCTGGCATAACAGATCTTAAAAAGGGAAAAAACTGCCGTGTAACAGCAGCTGGAAGAGAGGGACAGCCCTGCAGACACCCAGGTCAGCGCGGATGGAGGGGCAGGAGCTGCTCCGGGTGCCGGAGCCAAGATGCCCCAGGTACTGCCCATGGGGAGACAGCTGTGCCCTACAGCCCATGGGGGTCCCTGGGGAGCAGAGACCCCCCTACAGCCCGGGGAGGAGCCCATGCTGGAGCAGGGGATGCCCAGAGGAGGCTGTGACCCTGTGGGGGAACAGCCAGTGCCTGGAGGATGCGCCCACAGGAGAGACCCACTGGAGCAGTTCCTGAAGAACCGCAGCCTGTGGGAAGGGCTCGAGTTGGACATGTTCATGATAGGGTGGCTCCTGCAGGAGGGACCCCACGCTGGAAGAAGAGGGGAAGAGTGGGAGGAGTCCTCTGCCTGAGGAGGAAGAACTGACCATAACCCCCGTTCCCCATCCCCCTGCACCTCTGCGAGGGGAGGTAGAGAAAATTGTCCATGAAGTCCAGCCCAGGAAAAAGGGAAGGGTGGGGGGGGAAGGTGTTTTGTCATTTGATTTTATTTCTCACTGTCCTACTCTGATTTCATTGGCAATATTTCCTATTAATTTTTCCAAATTGAGTCTGTTTTTGCCCATGACCCCAATTGCTGAGTGATCTCTGCCTGTCCTTTTCTCGACCCACAAACCGTCTGTTACATTTTCTCTCTCCTGTCCACATGAAGAAAGGAGAGACAGAGCAGCTTTGGTGGGCACCTGGCATCCAGCCAAGATCAACCCACCACAAATCCTAAATTTTAAAAGATTTTTTTTTTTTAATCCATTCTGCAGTTGTATTTTTATGGGTTCACATGTTACAGGGAGGCATCAGCCATTTATCAGGATGCTAATGACTGGTAGTTATGTGTCCAGAGACTTTGTAACCGCTGGGTTGCCTGACAACAGAGGTCACTGGAAGACAGATGACTCACAAACCAGTTTAAAGATCTCCTTCACTTTCTCTTTTTCATCAGGGCTTTGAGTGTTCTGATATTTCCACATTGAGATTATTGTCCCCTCTTTAAAATTCCATGTGTCGGGAGGCTTCCATGATTTCCTGGTAGTCTTCAAACAAAAAAAAAATCCCTTCATAACAGAACATCCATTGATTGCTAGAGTTATTTAAAGGCTAAGAATAAAAAATCATAGACTTCAGTCTTCATCAAGGCAGAAAGGAAGCAATAATTGCAATCTGCAAGCCTCCTGCCATGGGTAAAGGAGCTGGGGCTGGCAGAAAGGAAGATCTGCAATTTCAGTGGCTGTCACAGCAGATCGGAGGGAGATGTGCCGATTCATTCATACGTCATCCTGAGATAAGATAATTTGTTAAGGTGAAAAGATGGGTGTGAGGTAGAAGTGTGCCCAGATGATTATCAGCTCAGATAAAAGCATGAATACATGGGAAGCTATTCAGGAGTGTATTTGGTGATGGCTCATCTCTCTGGGTAGACAGACCTCCAAAGAAGAGACCTTTTCAGTCTCTATAGCAGCAAATAATATGGTTTCTTACTCCATGTATTTTTCCATACCCAAGTCTTGGATTAAAAGAAAAAGAAGTCAGACAAGTGTTAATATAGTAATGTGCAATTCAGCTCCTCCTTCTGCAAAAGGAAGGGAGTAAGGCTTAGGGACAGCCTTTTAGGAGCTTTCTTCCCCTTTAACCAAGGGTAGGGCACAGACCTGTGAGATTTCCCAGTATTAAAAAATAAATGAATAAAAATGGGGTATGAACAGGCAGGTTCTAGCTTGGAAAATGTTTGCCTTTGGACACTTAACAGCTGTGAGGTCCCATTAAACCTCAAACAAGCACCTCTTCTTTCTATTCTCCACTCTTCATTCTCAGTTTGATAAGGTAGGGATTGGTACCAGAAAGAAAATTGGCCGTTTTCCTGAGTTTTTAGCAGTGTCAGAGCTGAATTTCTCTTCTGATTTAGAAATACACATAAGTGTATATGGACTAATCTCCATGAGACAATGGAAATAAAAGAGGACATGAAAGAGCAGCTGACTCCCAAACTTTATGATGGATGAGTCTGAAAGTCATTTGTTCTTCCCTAGCGGTATAAAGGAGCACTCATACGTACATACATGGAGTATCCGTCAGTTTACTTACCTCAGGTCTGATTTTGTTGTCATTAAATTAAAAGAGAGTTTTTCCTTTGACTTTGTTGAGGTGTAGATTCGGCCCATTGTTTGTAAAGTTAATTCATTACATGTAATTCTGTATTGTCTCTCTTTTTTTCAGAATGCTTGAGGATGATCTAAAACTCAGCAGTGATGAAGATGACAATGAACAGGTAAATACATCTAATATAAGTGCATAGACCATTTAATTTGACAAAGTTGTTTCATTGGTTGGATCTGATTGTGTGTTGTCTTATATTTGCATCAAAAGAATTTTTGTGTGCTGCAGAATCCATTAGTTTAAATCTTGTTTGCTTCCTCCTCATTGGTGGAAACTTACTCTCAAACAGGAATGCATTTTGTCAGTGTGGCTGATAACTTTGTGAAGTGGATTGAACTAAACCAAAATATGACTTACTAACCTTTGGGTTAGAGACCACACAGAGCAGCACCCAGGAACAGCTAATGTGCTCTGAATCTCTGTCCTTTTGTACCAAGCTAACTGTGGAACAGCCTCCACTTGCTTTGCACCCAGCTTCTGAATTGATGAGCTTTTTGGAAGTGTGCATAAGATGACCACATTAGACCATCAACACAACTACAGAGTTGGTTTGTACTTTGTCATGCATTTATACAGTTCCCCACAAAATAATTTGGTCCATAAATTTTTATTCCAGTCAAAGAGCAAGGGATTGGGAATCCATAGCCATTAATCCAGTGATTCCCATTTTTGAAAGAGAAAACCCTCAGCATGTAGCTCTAAATCAATACTAAAAGTTTCTCCACGTACTTGGGATGTTAATGAAGAATCATTTTCAGAAAACTGGCTCATGTCATTCTCTATCCTTCCCACTTTATAAATATTTATGGATAATACTGGGAAAGAAAGCTGATGAAATTCATATTCTCAACATTCTTATCAGGAAAAAAAAATGAAACTTTGTGTTAAATTCATCCTTCATTTTACTTTATATATGCAATAGGCTCAAACGTTTAAATGACTGCAATAGAGAGGAAGGTAATGCTATAATTCAGCATAAGATCATCTGTTCAGTCTGGGTAATGTTAATTATAGGCCAATCATTCTTTCTTATTTATTTTTAAACCATCTAAATGTTCTCCTTCAGCCTACCTAATCCATCCTTTAGGGTCATGCCAGGAAAGATTTACCTTCTGGTGAAAGTTGACCCCTTAGTCATACAAGTCAGTATTTTTTAGCACTGAGAAGACTTGCACTTTCTTCTGAAGCCAAAGGGTCAGAATCCTGCATTTGTGCAATGCAATGTTGTGCAAACGTGGTCACTTACGACACCATGGTGACTTATGACTTTGGAAATTAGCCCAAATGGTCCTGTACAATTATATTGTGATGCTGAGATGCCTAAAATATAGAAATGGAAATATATTGTTAGGTAGTAGTTAGTGTTTTCCTGCAGTCATAGTTTTCTAGTGACGTAAGCAGAATTTGCGGAATTCCAAATACACACAGTTTACGCTGCTAGAATGAAATCCCGTATCACTGGTGAATGAAGCAGTAAATGCCAGGACCAGTGTTTGCTGATATCAAATGAAAAGCCCTCAGTGACTTGAGCAGATGTCATCTCAGATGTTAATCCCAAGCAGCAGAGAATACAGTGCACAGAGGGGCAGTGACAGCTCTGGAACCATCACCCCTGTCAGGGTGGGGCATCCTCTTCCCAAGGCAGCATCCTGTGTGTGAACAGAGTCTCAGTGCTGCCACTGTGGGGGCTGCAGCCTGGTCCTTCTGCTCTGGGAATGTGCCTGAGCTGCAGGAAGCCTCAGACTGCTCCAAAACTCCCCTGTCTCCCAGTAATACCATTCACAGCACAGGCTGCAGACAAACGAGAGAGCACCATAGGGACCATTCATGGAGTTTCTCAAAATTGTGCACTATGTAGAAAATGTTTGCGTTTCCTTTCACAGAATCATTTCAGTTAGAAAATATGTCTTAAGATCATCAGGTCCAGCTCTTAGCTGATCACTACCAAGCCCACCACTGACCACCCAACTTGGTGTCATCTATAAACTGACAATAATAATCCTTAATAATAATATAATGATAATCCTTAGGGATTCCAAATAAAGTAACTGGACACGAGCACACTGAGAACATTTCTTAAATGCCCTGCACTTCAAGGGAACCTTCAGCTTTCCTAGGTACCCCACATACGTATGATAGCATCTCTTTGATTTGTATTACAAATAGGGTATGGACAAAATGATGCAGCTCACAGCTTTTTTAGGTTTCCTGAATGAATGACTGTAAGTGTCTGCCTTTATATTTTTGGTAGGCTAAGGCCTTGCAACGCTGAGCAGCGTGACTCTGCTGCATCTCTCACTCATTACCCTTCAGCAGCCTCTGCCACATCTCTTTAAGGAGGGGGGATCAGAAATTGGAAGGATGGTTTATCTGGCCCACTGGTCAGGCACATAAACATCAACAAAGTAACTTCAAGGGCTTTTTTAACATAAATATTTTGCAGTCAAGCAACCGTTGTTGTTCAGATGTACACATGTGCTCATTCTGGCAGGGAGAGAAAAGATTAAAACTCTCAGCTCAAAACCATTCTAGCAGTTTATGCAGCGTTCCTATAAGGAAATGGGATCATTGTCTTTATACTCTTTATGATTTTTTCTGCTACAAGCCTGCAGCCAATGTGAAACATGGGCTGGCATTTACTCATTTTTATTCAAAAAAACCCAACACAGTATGTAAAAATCAAGTTTGTTTCCTTTATTTCTACTCTAACTTCAAGGAAATTGAAATTCTTTGAGAACAGTGGTCAGTAGGGAGGCCGAGGATTTGTCCTTTCAGAATTGCTAGGGACCCTTCAATTTTTACGTGGCAAGACAGTAGTGGCACTGATCCATAAAGGCAATTGGATATCAACTTTTACTGGAAGTCTATAGTATGTGGAGAGAGTTTGATCTATCAGCCGGACTTCTGAGCCTACCAGTAGTCCATTTGTCATGGTGGGAGATTTTTAGAAACTTGGCTGCAAGAAACACGGCTCTTCTGTTTTCCTCCCTCACTCCTGTGAACAAGCACCCTTATTTATGAACCGTATTGCATCTACTTAGGGGTCTGTGGGCCTCGTACTGTTTCAGATGTTAAAGATCTCCTTCCTTTTCCCCCCACTGATGAGGAGGAACACAACACACAACAGCTATAGTCAGTCATGTAACTGAGAAGTTGAGCTCAATTTCTGCACAGGATAGGAGCTACCAGCTTGAAGTCTGTGGAAGGTATTTATTCTATAGACAGCATCAGCAAGGCTGTTACTGATCATGCTGCCCAATTTTGGCATTCCCATTTCAAAAAGAATTTTGAGTAACTGGAAATTGCTCCTAAAAGTTATAAACATGATTTGGCGAGCCCTCCTTAATGTAAGTGTTATGTTTACTTTGGTTAAGGCACCCATGATGATGGCCTAGCAACATATCACCAAGAAAAAGATGAAGGAGGCTGTGCTCTTTAATTTCACCCTAGAGGGCTTAGTAGGCTTCAGCAAGTGAGAGCTGACTGCAAATTCAACCTACTAGTGCCAAACTGCTGCAAATTGGATGGAAACTTTGTGGGTTTCTTTTCCTTTTAGCCTTCTGGCATCTGTGGGCGTGATGCTGAAAATGTTGAGTGAATTTCTTTGGGCTGTGACCTGCAGGAGGTCCAGTGAGATGTTCATTGCAGGTCAAATTTAAGAGTTGTAAAGCTTTGGACCATGTTGGTCATTGCAGTGGAGTGTGGAGCAAGTTGCAGTCACTCCACCCCTGCTACAAACTCCTGATAGCACCTTTGGCCCTTGCAAGGAGAGGCTGCATTTATTTACCACCTGCATCTAACACGTGTAAACACAACCACAGTGTCTCCAGTGCAGGCACTGTGCAGCTGGCCGTGTGACACATGCTTTGTCCCATAGACAAAATGCTGATTCTTATGTCTCATTGTGGGTGATTTGGGATTAAAGACACACAGAAAATGCTGGGTTAGATCTGGAATCAATTTTCATTTACGGCTGAGAAGCAGTTATTGATGCTGTGCTCACAGTTCAATAAAAGATCTAAAGATATAGACCTTGTGTTTCTCTTTCAATATAAGCAGCATAATCAGTGTCAAATGTTTTTACAAAGAAAATTGTATTGACAGTTTTATTAAAATTGCTGTCTTTAAAGTTTTAAGTTATCCACAATTTGACCTACTTGAATGGTTTTTAATATGCATGCTGACCAACCCAATAGATTTTTATGTCACATATTTATAATATCAGGTACACATCTGTTTAATGTATTATTTGAGAGATACATGTGAGCATTGCCTGGGTTGTGAGCTCTTGTGGTGTTGTCGCCAAGAGGAACACTAGCACCTGCATCAGTGCTGCACAGGATGTTCAAACTGGCTACAAGAACTACAGTCAAGGCAGATGACAGACGTGCTGTTAGTAAAACCAGTAGATGACAAGGCATTTCAGAGATGCTGATGTTAACACTCTTCTCTGAGGAAGGGCACAGCTTTTTAGATGGCTTTATTACTCTCTTTAAAAGTACCTCAGAAATTAGGAAGAGTAGTGAAGATTTTTAATTAGTAGCTTAGTTCAGCTGAAAGAGCTTAGATAAAACGCAGGTTAGTATTTTTGTTCTCTAAAACACCTCCATATAATTCAAATTAGCTTTGAGCTCAAAGGCATCCAAATTAGTTGTGCCTGGATACAGTACTTTAAGTAGCTGTAGTGTACCCAATTTTCTTTAACCAGCTCCTCTTTGTTCTTCTGCCTAAGGAATAGTCCTGTTAACCTTTTAAATCTGTACTTAATTTAAAGCACATTGCTAGTGTTCTGTGTGTTTTTGAACCAGAGAAACTTTGATACCAGTTACAGACCTGCTCCATTTTCAGTATTTCATGTATAGAGTGGTTTTGGCAGAACAAATCAATACGATGTTTTTCTTTTCTATTTGATTTTTTTTTCTCTCCCCTTTAGTGATTGCCACCTCTCTGAAAACCCTACAAACACAAGACATGCGTGTAACCCATGGCCCTGCTCTGTTGTTTGTAATTTACATAAACATAATTCTTTTTTGCTAGGTTAATATTAGGTAATTAAATTGAAAATGTTTGACTTTTTAGCTGAGTCTAAAAAGGTAATCAGCCATAGGCTGAGCTTTGAATTCTTACAATACATGCGGAGCTTTCAATGCCTTTATTCAAGTTAATTTTTTTTAAGTTTATGAAGTTCTAAGGCATAATATGCCTTCATCATATCGTGTAAACACTTTTTAAAGTGCAACAGTGACCACTTTCCTTATAACAATAGATATCCTTTCCTGTTGTATTTTTTCCCATTTTTTAGCTGGATCCTGAATAAGCTGTTTACCTCCCCAAGGTTTCTCTACATTTCCATTTACTTTGTTATCAGCAGAAAGGCTGAAGAACAGCTCTTCAGTAATGACATCAATACTGCACACACAGTGAGAGAGGTCATCTTGTCAAAGCTATAGAAAAATCAGATGGATTAGGATGAAACTAGGTGCAAAATAACTTTGATAGAGTCTTTTAATGTAAACAGTTTATCTGTCATTGGGTTCCAGTGAAATCCCAGGGTGGTGCAGCATCAGTTGTAGCCACAGCAGCATGTGTTTGATAAAGAACACACATTCCAGTGTTTAAGATTTGCAGTCATGCTTTATAATTGTAAGGAAATGTTTTCATTAAGCCATTAATGAAAACAGAAGCTATTAGGATAATACAGTCATTCTCCAACCTTGTCATTCTCTAACCATGAAAATTTCTTTCATGGATATATGTCCCTTCTTGCTGCCTCAGTCCATTTTAATTGGTATTCAAACTACTTTATTGTGCACAACGCTAGTTGAAACAACAGTATATCATCAACTGTGTAAATTAATACTCCAGCTTCTGTTAGGCAAATCTTTGGTACTAAGAGATTTGATGACTGACATATCTAAGGTTATAATTCATATGGTAATGATGTAGGTTCATATCATTTGTTTATTATCAGCAGAAGCCTTCAGTACCACCCTGAGATCTGAGCTGAGCTTTCTGCAAAAAACATAGCACACCACTAAAATACACAGTGTTATCAAAAGCTTTTAACTTGTTCAAATTCACGAATCACGTGTAATTATTTTCACACGTTGTAACTGTGGAGGTCGTCCATCAGTGAGGAAGGGGATTAATGTGACCCTCAGGAAAAATGGTTGCTGTGGAGCACACAGGAGTCCAGATGAACAGGAAGGACTTTGCCCCTGCAGGCTGCAGCTGTGCTCTCACCTGGGCTCTGGGCAGCAGCTGGAGGAACTCTGTCCCTCCCACTGCTTCACCTTTTCCACGTGTTCCCATGCGTTGACACGGGCAGCTCAGTGCCAAAAAGCCTCCACCACAGTAGAGAAAACAACAGAGGAAAATAAACGCTGGCAGGCAGGCAGCCCTAACAAAATGGGAATGAAATGCCTTAGCTGAAAAGTTTTGCATGGTGCATCTTCAAGAAGCCCTCTGCTCTTTTCCACACAAGAAAGCAGGGACTCCTTGGCCCCTCAGTGCTCTCTTTAACAGGGGCTGCTCTTGGGTTCGCTTCTGCCGCCAGCCTGAAGCTGCCAAGCTCTGTCAGCCCCACTGTGAGACACCATCCTTCTGAGGGAGACGCTTTAAAACCCCTGATGCCCCTGTCACTAATTAAACAGCAGTTGTTCCTCAGTACAGCCGTAAGAACCTGATACCAGAGACCTGCCAGCCTTTTTGGGTTGGGAGAGAGGCAGGAGATGAGGCTTTCAGGTCACAGGATGGGCCTTGTACTCTGTGTGTTTGTGTGCAAGGTTGTGCACACAACTTTTTGTGAAGGAGTCTTTATTATGAGCATGGAGGAAAACATATTTCCCCAGAGCCCCATGCTATGTGTGCTACTTAGGCAAAAGCCCTGTATTGTTTTGGCAACAAAGCAGAGGCAGCAGCAGCAGGTGAGAGAATTGATCAACCCCAGCATTGTTGTTGCTTAGAGAAAAGCCAGACTTGGCCATACTGTCCTGTAAAATAAATCTGAAGTCTGTGATACCTGCAGGCCATCTCAGCGCTCAACACTCACTAATCTGACCACATAGGACACATTTATCTCAGTTTTTGCCTCAGAAGGAGAGTATGATTTTTATCATGAATGTCTTGTGAAGCATTTTGGTGAAGAAAGTGTCTGGTTTTCTTACACTGGCCATCTGCAGCGTTGCTCTTCTGTAAAAGCCTAAGCAACCATCAGTGAACTTCGAAATCTGAACTCCTGGGAGTTTTTTACGCCAATAGAGTATAGTGCTAGTGCTGGGTTTGAGACAGGGAGGGTTGCAAAAGGCTGAAGGAGGGACTCATAGGTGGCCAGAAAAAGCGTAAAGTAGATGCTGAAAAGGGCATGATAAATCCAGTAATTAGCCTCTGTCAGCCAGAATACAGAGAGAAGTGAAAGTTGATCTCCCCTGGAGGTATTCCAGAAAGAGAACAGTAATGAAAACTAAACACCTTAATTTTTCTTGGGATGAATTCATCTGCCACTGCAAGGTTTGCTGGGGTTGTAGGTGCTCTGTTCTGTGCTGGCAGGATGAATCTTCCCAGAACACATTTGCCTGCACACGGGGACAGGTCAGGACCACAGTGTGACAGTGCAATTGATTTGAACAGGGTGCTCTCATGGAGAGTGTGCCTGCTTTTCAAAATTACCAATTTCATGGCAATACTATTAAGTATAATTTTTGGAGCTGTGCAATTTAGTAATTGGCTAAGTCATCTGAGCAATGTATTAAACCAGACCAAGGTCAGCAAAGAGTTATTTCATGTGTGTTTACCTCTGTTATCTCTGCTGCCTGTTTGTAATACATTTAACATTCAGTATAGGTGTAATGTTCAGTATAAATTAAAATCCTCAAAGTCTTTAGCCCTGCACGGGAAATAAATGGGCAGCATGAACAGCAGCAACATCAATTCACTGCCACTGCTGGTACTCCGTGACTCTGCCCTTTTGCTTCTCAAGTCTAGGGAACTATTCATATATTTAAAGTAGGGAGAAGACTAAGGATAGGTTGGACTCCCAGAGGAATGAGACAAAGGCCTTTATCAGAAAGGAAAACCTAAGGGCATAAACTGCAAATGAGTGGGGGTACAAGGGGCTGTATCTTGAGGTGTCTGCCTGTCCATTGTGGTAGAGCAAGTGAACATTGCAAAAGTAACAATGGGGCATTGCACTCTAAAAGTGCATCTTGTACAGAGAGAGAGAGGGAGACACACCTTGTTATAAGAACACAAAATATCAGCATTGTGCAGATAAGTTTCGGGGATACAAAAGATTGAACTGGAAAACTGAACAATACACAGATTGTGGTGTCTGAACCTGGACAGTAAGATCACAGGACCTTCTTTGAAACAAGCCTTTTGCTGCTTATTCCTTGAAGGAAGTCTAGGGAAGACTTTGTTTCAAGCCTCTTTTGTCAAGGTACATTAGTATTGAAGTCCTAAAATAAGCAAACATGTTATGTGAGTTATCTTTGCAGTACGGCTGCTCACTGACAGATAGCTGTAACAGTTTGTATTGTAAAGTTCACCAAAGACACTGAGTAAACTGAAACCTGTGTGGCAAAAGCAACAATATTCACAGAATCCACACCAGCTAATTTAAAACCAGCTCAGATATGTCTACACAAGCAGCTGAGCACTCCTCAGAGTGCAGCGTGCAGTCAGCATGTGTAGCTCATTTCTCTGTTTTTAAAAAATATATATATATAGAATAGTTCTTCAGGAATTGGAAGTGGCCACGTTTTTCATTGCACACTTTCTTAGTTTGATTTCCACCATTGGCCTAATGGAAAACAGGGATTTGGAAGAAGATGCTGATGGAAGCCCAAATATATCTGTGTTGTTGCACAGTTAAAAGCAGTTCACTTACATCAAAGATGAAGATGACTCCTAAACCGAAGGCAGACTAGTTTAGATTTGGTCACTTAAACTAATTTCTTTTTTTTTGTTTGTTTTACACAACCTCCACTGCAACAATTGAAATTAAATTTGCAGTATTTCAAGTATTCCTGAGCATATTCCTGTGAAGCCATGAAGGTTACTGCATTGCTCAAAGCAATGATGGGGAACTCTCTGTGGTTCATACACAGCGAGGGCTCAGTGAACCGTTCTGATTTGCAGATGCCACATACTTGGTGACTTGATATTTTGCAAAATGGTTTTTGGCTGATCCATTCCACACATTTGAATCCCAAATATTCATTTTTTAGAACTGTGATGTTAGGAGGGCTTTATTGTCTCAATTGTTTTTGGTCCTAGATACAGTAACATTGGGCTTTTTGTCCTCGAGGTGAGACTGACTCAGAACATCACACACAGAATCTCAAACACAAGGTTGCCAACTTCATGTCAAAAGCAATTAGCAAGAAAGAAATACAATCTCCTCTGCTGACATTAGGGGGCAGGTAGAGGAGAGTGTAACCAATGAAGTAAAGAAAAAAGGTCAGGAACACAACACACATATTTATACATACACATACTGATCCTTCGGGCCTTGTGTTTTGGCTTTCTGATTCCCAGCACAATTCTGGGTGGTTTGTTTGCTGCACACCATGTTCTCCTCCTCCACAGGAAGTCATATTTAGCACCAGCTGTATCATTACAGAATCAGAGCACAGCACAGTTGATAAGTCCTGGTTCTCAGTTGGTTACTTAGGATCATAGATAAGGCGTTCTCTAGAAATAAGATCATGATAAAACTTCCAAAACAAATTATACTCCATGAGGAGATATAAACTGTATATATATAACTCAACTAATGTGGAAAGTGCTTTGTTTTTACTGTACTGTTGAATTGAGTCTCTGAGGAGTCTCTTCCATACGTACAGTGCAGCAGAAAAGTGTGCTGGGTTATAAACTTATTTGTGTAGAGTTTCTTGGCTATTCACCCAAGCAGACAGAGCTGTTCAGAAACTGGGGGATAAACCTGAGTTAGATTTGCAGCAGCTCATGGAAAAAGGGGAAGAGTTTGAGCATGAAGGCCTGCCTTCTTCTGCCGACACATTTGATGGCACGAAGTCTCATCCGTCTCCCCCTAAGAGATGCTTTGAGGCTCAGCAGTTGCCTTCTTAGCTGTCTCACCAGTGCTTCTGAATCAAGGGGGTGAAGGGGCATTCTTGGAAAACTTTTTTGTCTAATCTCACTTTCTCAAAATGAAACATTTTTCGATGAAAATCCTGGATTTTCAGTTATGCAATGGAAAGTACATATTTTCTTCGGGTAGCACACACTTCCCCTGTAACACTTCACCAGAAATATGATTTGCCTTCTGCAGATGTCAACTATTTTACTTGGTTATTTTTGAGCCATCCTCTTGTCAGTTCATTCTCCTCTCCTTTGTGATGTAGGAAAGTTGTACTGACTGGGGTACTTTTTCTGGTTCATTCTATCCAAAAGCCAGTCAAGTAATTGACAGTGATGAAGAAAAGCATAATTTTTCACATTTTGCAGTCCTTGTGCACAATCTAGAAGCAGTTTGTGCTTATTCCCATGTTAATCTTTTGTGTAATAGCTGAATACCTTCTGACAAAGTAAGTTGATGGGTAAATCCATGCTGCAGAGCAAGGACAGCACAATGCAGGTGCCTCTTTAGCCAGTGGTAAAACAAGTAGCACCAAAATCAGGTGCAGAGGTAGGAGTCACAGCTAAAAGAATCGGGGTTAAACATCCCTGGGCAAATACTCTCTCATGGATGAGCCTCTGTGTCTTACTGCTTTTCACATATTCTTCATCTTCTTCTTTGTTATTCAGCACTGGAGTCAGCTGTTGAAACAAGGTCTTAGGGAGCAGAAGCACAATTATGGAGAGGCCATAATTGTTAAAAAAAATCAGAAGAAAATTACAAATTAAAGTGGAATGATTGTCTAGTTCACTCTGACTTCCATTTTTTAATCATCCTAAATTATTTTAATGCGTGTTTTCAAGCTCAAAATTAGCAAAGGTCCCATGATGTAATTCTCCTAACACCCATTGAATATTACATTATACCAGTCCAATTTCATTTCAGTCTTTGGCAGCAGCATCTGTCACTCAGGGCACATATAGGGTGGTTTAGGGACCTCCCACCTGTTCTGTTTCTGGGTAGTGCTTTTAGTACATGAAGTTTAGGAATTGTTGTGAAGTTAAAACCAGTTTCTTACTTGTAAAGGCCTATGAATATAAGATTTAAAAAAAAATAACTCTTAAAACATGTTTGTCTTTGAAATACCTTAAATTAATAATCAAAAGCTTGCATCAAGTCTAAAACAAATCAGTCATGAAGATGAGAAACAGGAATTATTAACTGAGTAGCGAGGCTGATGGAGGCTCAATGAGATCATTTTGTTCAAAGATTAAAGGCGATGAACACTGAAATAGTTGAGGAGGATGGCTATGAACACATCTGACTAGAGCTGCTAAATTCAGTAATGATCAAAAGTTAATTATCAAAGCAGAGAGAACTACTCAACACAGACAATTTGAGTCAATAGCTAAGCAGCCAAGAAAAGAAGTAATTTGGAAGAAGTATTTTCCTATAATGAAGTTATATAAAAGACGTGCATTTCAAAGAAACCTGCCTAAAACAAGATTGCATTCTTCCTGATCAGAGAAAAATAATTAGCTCTAATTGACAGACCTGCTGCACACCAAATATTTTCAAACAATATGTTCCTGCATCAAAGCTTAATGCATAGAGTTACTCAATGTCACTTTGATTTTGCCTTCCTTTATCTTCTGCCACTGGGCATGCTCATGATATCGCAACAAATACGCTTTGAAAAATGAATGAGCAACACCTACAAGACAAATAAAAGCAGGACAGATCCTGCATTTCTTTCTCAGATGGAATCCCTGACGTATTGTGTGCTGTGTTTAACATCACTGTGATCCCACTCAAAGTGAATCCTTTGTAATGGGAAATGACCAGTTGTCTAATGATCCAACATTAAACTGGGCTGGCATGTAGATTAACTGGAGCCTTTGCAATGGCTCTTCAGTTCTGTATAAGCAACCACACGTGGGAAGGGCACTGTCCCTCCAGCACGTGCCTTTTCATAAGAGTTAGGAAAGTGCCTTTTTTTGGTAACAAAAGAAAAAAAAGTGGAAATTCCCCATGTAAAAATCTAGGGAAAGATATGTGCTAGAATGTTCACAGTCCAAGAAAACAAAATGTATCTATAATTCTTTCTTCCTGGAGCTACTACATTTCTTTCAGGGTAAACAGTTGCAGTCAACATAGCTAAGTGGTCAAAAATCAAACATGCAGTTTAGACTGCTCTTTAATATTCTGTGACTTTGACATTGCCAGTTCTCACTCCCTGAAATATCTTCATCTTCTTTAATCTTTCATGTAAACAGTTTAGCTCACACCATCATGCACATGTTCTTCAGAATATCTTCTGCTGTACTTTGTATTAAATCAACTGCATTATCATTATTTACTCGTGATCCTAGACACTATCCACTCTGCTGTTTCCTTTTCTTTATCTGCATTTTGATATCTGTTTTTGTGTAGAGATTTTTGAATAATTCAGGGAAAAACTTTGATTTAGATGCAAGCTTCACATGCTTGAACTCAGAATTGTTATAGTCCAGCTATTTGGTATATAGAAGAGTCAAGAAAAATACCAGTCCGTGGTCAAAAAAAAATCCTGACCTTGTGGAAGGATGTTTATAAGCTTTGCAAATAATTTCAGTTTCCTGCAGGATGGAACTGAAACTTGGCATTTAGTGGGAAGCTTGGGAAACTGAAACGCCATTTTTGATGGTGTTTCTGTTCATTTTAAATTAAGCATTTGTGTGTTGTTACATGTAGTTTATTACTTAGAGAGTTTCTTAATAGCAATCTTCTGACTCTGCATTTGCATATGGCCACTCCCAAAAAGGGAGATTTGGGAGAGAACTACTGGAAAGAGACACAACTCACATTATCTCACTGTTGAGGCAGGGACCCCATTTCATCATAAGCTTGTTTGAGAAGGCATAATTAGGCTTGGCTTTGTCACAATTACTTGTGCAATCTGAAGCTGAGCATTTCCTGAGGTTTAAGTGTTTTATTTAACACCCCTACTGTACAATTAATATAATTGATTCCTATCATGCATTTGCTGATTTATTCTTTAGATGGAAAATATAACCCAAACTAAACAAACACATTTTCCTTTTCACGCTGGGAGCCAGCCCAGAGGATTGCTGTTGCCCCATCCAAGCTCTCACAAGCTCTCATTCTTTCTCCCAAATTTTAAACTCATTGTTAGGGGTTTCCATGGATTTAAACACAGATATTACCTTTGCTACAATAGGAGCCAAAAGTGCCAAAACAGGAGGTATTTTGGAAAAGTGGCCTCATCACAGAGCTCAAGGGAAGATTCATTCTGGCAAAATTTGGAACCCAGTTGTGCAGATCCCAGAGGTTTCAAAAGTTCATCAGTTTTCATAAAGGATTTGTCAAGGGTTTATATGAACATTTTGCTGAACGACTAACATTAGCACTTCCTCTGTAGGATCCATTTATTTCTATCCCTATGTATAGCGGAGGTTAAAGTTCCTCACCAAAAGCCCTCTCTTAAATGTTGGCAGGCTTTGTAAAAATATCTCTGGAGATAATTAGTCACTAAAACTTTCTTTTCTATAGTAGGTTTATGGATCAGTTCTCTTAATTCCACCTTTCACCGCTCTCTGTGCTTGTAATCTCACCACCCATCTGACCGCTTTCCACATTTAAATCTATTACAGCCTTGTTCTGCAAACACCAGGAGGAATTCTCCGAAATGATACAACACTAGCTTTTTCTGCCAGTGGTATTTCCAGCCCTCTTCCTTTAAAATATTATTTACCTACTCTGAACAAAACCAGAGTGGGATGCAAGGTCGGTTCAGATTACATAATTATGCCAGAAAAGCATTAAAGGGAAAAGTCTCCACTAACATCTCGAGCGGCTTAACCAGTGTGATAGACTGGCGCGGCTCTGCCATCGGTGCCCCCAGCTGTGTTGCTTAGCAACATTTTAATTCAAGAAGAATCGAAGGAGATGAAATCCCCGTGGAGAGGGAAACAGAAATAAGAGGGCCGTTGACAGATGATCTGAGTTGTTTCTTCTAATATACTGTGAAGATCACTGGCTCTTTTCATGAATGATAAATGGACTGTACACAGATCAATGGGTTCAGCAATAAACTGGAACCAGGCTCCATGTCTGAGGTGGTGCAGGCCGAGAGGCCCAAAGATTTACTCATTTAGATGATTTGGAGTGTGTTTTCTCAAAGGTTTCACAAGAGGAAATTGATCTGAACATTTGGTCATCTCTTGCCCTTTTCTGTTGCTGGTGAATAAAAACAGTTTTGGAAATGGAGTCTGTTCTTCCCTCTATTTTTTCCTGTTGTTCTTGCTCCAGATAGGGATGGATAGCTTGTGACAAAGTGGCCAGACCTCAGAGTGGGAAATGAAGGAATAGCCCTAAATGAGAGGTTCCTAAACACTAATGGCCATCAAAAATAAACAAACCACACTGATACCACAAACTGGGGCAGGAGCATTTCAGACCCAGCACAATCTCTCTGAATGGTCCTACAGCCCTTGCCCCAGCTCTGGGCTGTGCACTGGTGAAGAGCTCACATGAGATGATGTTTGCTTGCTTTGCTGTGGCTCTTGCTTAATGGTTTGTTTCCCCCACCCCTCTTGTGTTTACAGGCTGCCGAAAAGACAAAATTGAGAAACATTCCTGTAAAGTAAGTTATTTTTATATCCCTTTGAAAATGCGAGTTTAATGACATGGTTGTATACAATGACTAAAAAGGCAGTAAGAAGGGTGATGAAGGAGATAATAGAATTCATGTTGCCCCTAATCATAGCAATAAAAAGGTCAGTATCATTGAGGAAAGCTTTCGATTTCTCATGTGTCCCTAATGATTGCACTCCTCAAGTTTCATCCAGTTTCCATAAATTAACGTGTTGTCTATGAATAGCTGCCAAATAATCACAATCATACTCAATATGTAGTGCTCCTAGCCTTGGGGAGGTTTGTACATGCTAAAAAGATCATGATTTTTAATTGCAATCCTCAAGAAGGTCTGACGGGGGGAAATAACTAGGAATGTGCCAAATAATTTCTAGACACATGGGAATATTTTGCACCTATGTATCAAGGCTTTGCCATCGTGTTGATTAAGTGCTCTTTCTCCCTCTGTGCGTGCGTCTCTCTCACACCATACACACGCGTGTGTTTCTGCTCCTTGCAGCAGGGCTTTGTGAAGGATGAGCAAGCTACCAGGGAGCAATTTCAAGGGCATTTTATGATAAGTTCCTAAATCTTAGGGCACTAGTGGCAACATTCAACCATGTATCATTGAATTAAGAAAGTTGCTATATAGATGTCCTGGCTCTTTGAGAAAAGGGATTTTCAGTTAAAGCTAACAGCATCAGTTGTTCTGTTTAAATAATGAATACTCCAATCCTGATGAGCTCTTACATACCAATAAAAACACATATTTTAACTTCAGTAGGTGATCATAGCAGTTTAACTACATCCCAGTAACTGTATATTCCTGTTACAGACAGAGGAAATGTTCCTGTTTTTATAGTAGTTTGCTGATCATGCTGACTCTTATACTGGAGTGGGTTTGTGTTTGTAAGAA
Source organism: Pardalotus punctatus (assembly GCA_013400915.1). Classification (NCBI taxonomy): domain Eukaryota; kingdom Metazoa; phylum Chordata; class Aves; order Passeriformes; family Pardalotidae; genus Pardalotus; species Pardalotus punctatus. Next base: position 846,131 of record VZTX01014535.1, read on the forward strand.
CATGCACTGACAGGACTCCCCAATCATTGTGTTCTAGTGCACATAACAGAAGAGTACAGTTCTATTTCTCACTTGGCTTCCATCGTGTATAGTCATTTACACCTTATAAAGTGAACACAGAATGTGTATGAACACTCCTTGGAGTGATTAGGCAATATGTCAGATGACCATAAATCACTCTCTCTTTGTGTTTCATTCAGTCTGATAAAAATTAGAAATAGGATCCAGCAGGGACCTGATAGCATGTGAAACTTGTAATAAGACAAGGGACCTTTCTTGCCTATAGGGCTAGTTCAAATTTAGTGCAAGCTGAATTAAAGTCGTTGTTAGCTGGTGGTTGTTTAATAGAGAGTGAAATGAGCTGTGTTTTCACCTCACATTACACATGATCCAGGAGTACCAAGGTGATGAAATTCCTGGGGAACAGCTCCAAAATAATCATTTATCATTCATCCACTTTTTTATATATTTTGAGTCAAATTCTCAAGAATGACTCAACTGAATTGTGTCTTCCCACTTATAACAGAGACATTGAGCACTGCAGTTATTAAACAGCATGTATGTGACACTGATGCCAAATTAATCCACCAGGAAGATTTTGGAGTTGGGGGGAAAGAGTGATTTAGGTTAAATAATTTTTTACAGGACTTTAGTAAGTGAAACATTTTGAAGTGGAAGGAGGCCAGATGGACAGTCTCGCTCTTCCCACCTACGTGTGTGTATTTCACCCTGTCATGTTTCCCCCAACTGGTTGTTTAACTTCTCTTTGACTATGTTCATGGTGGCAGCTTCAATTAGTACCCTAGGGGATCCATTATACATATTAATTACACTCTGCATAAGAAAACAGCTGAAAAATCTGCCTAGTTTTGTTCAGTGACATGTAACTGTTTAAGGTACCTGTATACAATTATGAATGTATGTTAAAGCTCTCAGGACAACAAAAGAAAGAATAGTGTCTTTAAGGTAGCTCTAGTAGCCATGGATTACATTTATATAAGCGTCAGAGCCACACTTAGTACAGCTCAGGCTTGGCCAGCTTTTAGTTACTGCTTTTGTAGCTCTCAAATGTCAAGGAGAATTTCACTTGAATTTTAATGTTCTTCAGCTATGCAAAATAAAGTTAGTAGCTTCCATTGTCATAAGGGCTGAAAGCTGTACAGATTCCTTCTACCATATGTGACTTATCACATACATTTTTAAAAACACATTTTTGTTATTAAGACATATGTGATAGTACACTTCTGCAAATGTGAATTGCTTTTGGCTAAAAGCCATGCACTAATAAGTAGAGTTGAATCTAACTGCATTTGACATCTGCTATAATATATATTTTTTTACATATATAAATATATATATAAAATATTCACAGTTGTCATTAGCATAAAAAATTTCCTTGTTTTTACATTATGCTCTCATAGTTCTTGTGTTCCAAAGCTGGAAGCAGAAATTGCTCCCTTTTAAAGACTGTAGGTTATATAAAGTCCTTGGACAGAGCCTAATAGTGCCACCATTTAATGTATTAGTTTAGGAGCATGATGAAGATTTCTGTAGAAATGGTCTATTTACTTTTCATTGCTCAGTTCATTAATGTTGCTGGCATAATGTTTGGTAGGAAGTTTACTGTTCTTTTATGTTCTCTTGAATCCCTCCAGCATTAAACACTTACAAAAGGGGGGAAAACAAGGAAGTTTTCTTTTTGCAGCTCAGTAAAGCAGCCAAGCAGCTGGTTTCTTAATATCCAGGTGTGTGTTGGTGCTTAGACTATCTTGTGTGAACTTCCTGATGGCCCAAGTAGGTGCTGTGGCACTGGGCTCCTTCAGAAGGCTTGGTCTCAATTCCGTGGTGCTTGTAGTGCTGGAAGGCACAAAGCATCCTCAGAACTCATCTTTATGTATTGGTAGCATCATCTGACATAATATTACTATAAATAAGCACACAGAAAATAGCTAAGAAATCTCTGTGTATGCAGAACTGATTTTGGTTTTGTTTTGGTGGAAATAGTGTGGTTAACTTTTCCAAAAGCATAAGACCCTTTTCTCTCTGACACCGAGGTGGGCCCCATAACTGCTGAATCCATTACATTTAACATATTTATACTCTCCTGACCTTGTCATGTAAGGAGCACTTGCTTTCTCCCATTGGTTTTTTCCATGTTTACACTGAGAGTCTGTGGTACAAAAGGGATTTTCTGGATGTAAAGTCCTACATGCTTATTTACTTGCTGGTCCGTATCATGCTATTCCTATCCCTGCATCTGAAAGGGCTAACATGACTTAAACAATTTCACTCTGTGAAAAGTTTATGATTCCTAAAGAGCTGTTACAGGAGAAATGGTTTTAAATTAGGACACATCCAGAGGAACTAATCTTTTATATACCCTGTGATTTGATGCAAGAGGGGAAAAACAGTGATATCATTATAAACCTGTAATAACTTTGCTCTGAACCCCAGCTGATGATCACATTTCCCAGATTTTTTTTTCCAAACTTGTGTAGACAATGGGAGCCCATATCAGCATAGAGCCTTGAGGAACTCTTCATGTTGACTTGCATCCCATCCCTTGTCCTGTATATGTGGATTGAGCTGCAGGATCCCCTCATTCCCAGGGTTGGTCCTCACTCTCAAGTACAAATGCACTTGGCTTGGCAGCCTCTTCATTAACACGGACTGGGGGTCAACCAGCCCCGTGCTTTATCTCTGCCAGCAGCAGAAAGTGGGGGCGAAGAACAGCAATTACAGAGGCATCCTCCATGGGGAGTATCCTCCCCCCTTCCTGCACACAGCATTTGTACTTCCAGACCCTTTTTTAAAAAACCTTTTTCATCATATATTCACTGGAATCCACTCAAGCAGTTATTGTTGCACAAAAGAGCAAACAATTAGTCACTGTTCTTGATTCCTGATATTACATCCCTTTGTTGTACAGACCAAGGAGTCTTCCTACTCCAGATCCACTGATAATGTGGATTAGCCCACCAGTAAGCTAATACAGACACAAGGCAGGACTCTCTGTAATTGGAGAGGAAGGCTCTATGTCTGCTGTATTGGGCAGAGACAGTGTTAGGAAGATAAACGTGTTCATTTCAGGTTTTCCATACAGAGAGATGAGTTGTTTGCATGGCAATGCCCTTCTGACTAAGGACTGGATATGTCACTCTAAACAAATGTCTCAGATCATAGTCCTTTATGAACATGGCCAGATGGATTCCTTGGGAAGACGTGGGCAGGTGAAAGAATGATTTGGCTAAAACCTGATGTCATCCAACACTATGAAATACAAGAGTTTTGTAAGAAATTAGAATTTTTAAATGGAAAATGAATGCTATTAAGAATGTAGTCATGTAGTCCATGAAATTCTGTAGAACTGTGAGAATATTGGAAGTGACTTCTTGCTTTAGGGAAGAAAACATTGCCTTCCTAGAGTGTCCTTTATACTCCCTTCTTTTATAGTCCCTTTTAAAATCTTCAATAGAAAGTAATGGTATTTTCCCCAAACACCTGCATATGCTTAAATTTGCTGTAGTTTTAATGACTTCCAGATATGTGTTTTGGGGTTATAACTTGTGTTAAAATCCTGCTGCTTTTTTATATTTTCAAAATATATTTGTTTTCCATCAGCCACAAGTTTGTTAACCAGCAAGATTTCTGGCGTTTATTGTCTTTTCCTGCCGTAAAATTCATCTTCTCCTCTGAAGGGCATCTTGACTTGACTTGGTATGGTTTTCTGTCCCAGCCATCATTGGAAATGCAATCCATTAACATTTGATATCTTGACATTTCAATTGACCTCTCATTTGCAAAGCGCAGTGGTATTTTTCGTGGCCTTTTCATCCTTGATTATACATGGGATAGGAGTGCCTGTTTCTCCTGACTGCACTTTAAAAATATCTTTGTTTTACCAGCTGGAGTGGCACCTTGTTTTTGCCTCCCTGGCTAGACCTTATTCTGCATGGAAGGTCTGAGGTCTGAGCAAGTCATGCAGAGCCAAAAGATTTTCTTACTGACTCACTAAGCAGGAGGGCGAGCAGGTCAGGCTCTGAGGGTCAGTTAATGTATGCTGTAATAGCAGAAACCATAAACAGATCTTCTGCTCCCACTGGCAAAAATACAGGCCCGTGGGCTGGCTCTGAAAGTTCTTTTGTTTTTGACCAGTCAAATCAGGCACGTGCACCCAGCAGAAGTAAGGACAAGGCAGCAGGTATTGGTGCGCATTCTCACCTCTTCCACTGCGGGGTATCTCCTGGCCTGTGTTTAAAAAGGGATGAAAAAGTGTGTCAGGACGAGGTTGAAAAAGCCTCCCACTCATGGACAATTGTATGGGAGGATGGCCACATAAACATGTATGTATGTGAAAGAGGGTCAATTTAAATTCAATATCAGGAAAAGGTTTTTTACAATGAGGGTGGTGAAATACTGGCACAGGTTTCCCAGAGGTGGTGGATCCCTCTTCCCTGGAAACATTCGAGGCCAGGTTGGACAGGGTTCTGAGCAGCCTGATCTAGTTGAAGATTTCCCTGCTCAGTGCAGGGCAGTTGGACAAGATCACCTTTAAAAGGTCCTTTCCAACCCAAACTATTCCATCATTCTGTGTATATATATGTCCATACATGTATACATGGGGTGCTGCGGACCATAGGTACTCTGGACATTCATGTATACATTCCTAGAGGACATTTGCTAAAGGACTTAAACCAGTTTTAAAGAAACAAAAAGCTCAAACATGCTATAACTCATTTTCAGTAAAACTACCAAGCAATTTCCACATGCCACCTGTTTGTCTCTGATTCTAAACCTTCCTTCCTGACATCTCTCCTCAGACTATTTCTGGCAAACTACTAAATCAGACAGCACCAATTCAATTAGTTCTAAAAATCCATTATAACATAGTGCCTAAACTGCCTGCCCATATTCATTTCTCAAAGAAATCCATTCATATTTATGTTTTAATACTTTAAGTCTAGCATGCAAAAGCACTCAAATCCCCAGCAGAAATCCAGGAAAAAGCCCGCTTACAGGCAATTATAGACAATGTTCTTTAGCTCCTGATCCTCCTAGTCTGTCCACTTAAGCATCTGCACAGGTGCAGTGATTGGTCAATGGGATTGATTCATTGTACCAGCAATAAAGCCCCTCCAAAATTTCACAAAAGCCCCAAATGCCCCAGACTCTGCCAGCTGGGCCCCGTGGTGGGGTCTGTACAGACCCACTGTACTCACAGCGGGGTCGGCACCTGCAGTGTCGCTGTGGAACCAAAAGACACAGACTGCTGCTCATCTCCAGTGAGCTTTATTTAGGGGCTGCATTTCCTCAGCAGAATGTGGACTCTAGAAATGTTGCAAAGGATTACTTTACTCTCACAAGTTAAAGGTTAGTGTCGGAAATGGATTATAGAACTCCCGCTTTTAAACTGTTTGCAAAGAAACGCACATATTAAACCTTTTTTGATGATATTGCATTAATCCCTAAATACTGATTTTTATGTAAATTTTGACTCTTGCAAAGCTCTGACAATTCAGCTATCCCCATGTGGTTTTATCAGAGCTCAATTGCTCCTTTAGATCTTTTTTCCTTTTTGCAGTACCTTTTGCTTTATTCCAAAGTCATCACAGCAGCTAGAAGATGTAGTACTTTAGACATAAAATAATAAGTCTATTTAATATTTTACCTTTATTTTCTGAATTTGTTCCTCTGACACATCTTGTTAGATAAATTTTTATCAGTCGAAAGGATAACCACAGTAGGGCTATTTTTATTTCTAGGGAAATGATGCATGATAACTACTGGCAGGGCCCAAAGCAGTAAATCAGTCCTATTCCAACCACAGAATGTATTAAAAGTCTGTAGCCTGTGGTAATAAGTTATAATTTAGTTGACTAGCAGTTTGTTTGGGCTTAAAACTGTACAAATGAGTCACATTGGCTAAATCCTGAAATATAAAACAGGTAGTGCTTTATTAAGGTTTTCAGCTCCCACTACAGCAGGTACCTGGAGAGAGCACATGTTTTTCAAATGGGCGCAATGCACTTTTATAGTGAACCGCTTCCAATTTGATTGTGTAATTTATAGGGGATGGTTAAATTACCACATGGCCTGTGTAGTGTACAGTGTTTGCTTACAAGACAATGAGATGGACAGACCCTGAGAGCTCATTCATCTCATCTCTTACCGATCTGAATGCACACCATCAAAATCAAGCACCGCTGGCTGTATCCAGCCGTGAGACGCCCCTCAGCTGCCAAGGTGCTCAGTGGCCACCCCTGAACCTCAGACACCTGGAGAATCCTTATCTTTTGTGTCCCTTTATTTACAGAGATGTGTATATGCCGGTTGATCAAGGCTAATCATGCATTTCTGTGAAGTTTGTCAGGAGTCTTGCAGCTGGGGGGAAAAAAAAAGTATTTTCATTTTAACTGGGTCACTTTTGTTATTTTTCAAAACATTTTTGCACCTTCATTGTGATGCAGCTTGTCAAGAATAAATTTAGGTCCATTTTTAAAAGTTGTGAAAAAATGAAAATTAGAGCCAAACAAAATCTTATTTTCCCTGACTCTTTTTGATGGAAAAAAAAACTAGTGAAGGTCAATATTTTTTTTTCCAGTTTTAGCATGTATCTGCTGTTGATCAAAGGAGTTCCCATTTGTTCCTTCTCACTCATCCTGTGGTTTTGATCATTTTAGATTTTATGTTTGTCTTCCTGGATATTATTTTTAAATTACTTAGCATTTATTGAAACCATTAGTCCAAGTGTTTGCTTTGGGTGTTGCACCAAATAACAACTATTTTCTAACTACCTGTGATCTTTTTTATATTAATGCGTTAAAAATATGCTTCCAATATTGCAACCAATCAATAAATGCTGGGAAAACTGAAAGAAAGTCCTGATCCTGATATAACTGGAAGAACCCATGCTGCTGGTTCTGAATCCAGCATAGGAACCAGCGTTCAGATCTCATACATCTGAATTTCACCGTTACACCATTTTTGTGTTGGAAGATAAATAACCAGAGCAAAACTGCTGCTGTTAGAGTATGTATAAGACTATATGATTTATTTAGATTTAAGCATGTTCTAGACACTCTCCAGATGAAGATCCCTGCCTTGGAGAGCTTGGTGGGATTTCAGTGAAGCTGTCAGCTGTATCTTTGAAATCTGTGTGCTTGTGTTTGCTCTCTTTTGGACTGTAACACTCCACAAGTTGCGCTGGCATTTCTCCTCCTCCTTGGTGGGAGAGGGGACAATGAATTTTCTTTCTCTTTCTGCCTTGGGGTCTCATGGTAATATATCTGGTAGGATTCCTCTGTTTGGCATGATCAAGCAAATAGGACTGAGTAAAGGTGGCCCCCCTTGTAATCACCTTTAATATGCCCTAAAAAACATGCTGCTATACAGCAAATGGTCCTTTACTTTGGCAGTAAATGAAATAAAAGAAAAACAGGTGTCTTTCAAGCATTTATATTTTTAAAATACAACTACAAAAAATAATGATCTTGTGCTAAGTGAGAGAAATAGAAAAAAATCCGTCATTTATGATCAATGAATATGAAAGAAAGGCAAAGCTAGATAATGTTTCAGGAAATAACACTGCTACAAGGTTAATTTTGCCTAGTACAACATTTCCTAGTATTGAATTGCCTGATATACTCCCTCAGGGATTGCTCCTGCGCTTGCAATAATCGAGGCTGATTTTATTGGAAAATCACCTCTGGTTGAAAGACATACTCTAGAGAGAACTTTGCATGGGTACAAATAGGTTTTTGGTGCCAGTGCCATGTTGCCCAGGCCAGCACAGTTATAGTTCCCAATCTGTCTGTGCATTCAAGCAGCAAATTCATTAGCAACCCTTCTGGCAGGATAGAAAAATAGACATATTAGGGAAATTTACTTTGAATTGTTTTCAGGATTTGTTGGATAACAGTTCAGTAATCAAATTGCGCCTCCTAACAAGAGTATTAAACATTTTTATTAATAGTGGCAGGGAAGCTGCAGATATTCCTTTAAGTGCAGAGCACTTTGCTGTAACACTATGTGACTAGCAGAGATCATGGATGAAAGCAGAGATTAGCATCGTTGGAGCGGGGGTGCCGCTGATGTCGGAGCTGATTTCTGCTCTGTGTTCTGTTCACAACTCTCCTGTGACACCGCGATGGGAGCATCAGCTCCTCCGTCAGCCCTGCCAGCTCGCCACCTCTGTCACCGCAGCAGGGCCATGTCGTGACAGCGCCCTGCTCGCTGACCACGGGCCCTGGGCTCCGATCTGTGCAGCGGCTGCCCAGCCTCGTCAAGTGGAAAGTGAGCATATTGTAAACAGAGCGCGTTTCGCCTCCAGCTGGGAGCGGGACACGTGGAGCGCCGCGGACCAGGGCCTGCCGCTGACCTTGGAGCGACTTTGAGCGTGGGGAGGCTGCAGGAGCGCTGGGAAAAGGCTGATGCACAGAGACAGATTAGTGAGGAAGAAAAATCAAGGAGATTGGCACAAAGACGGTGGGAAAAAAAAATCTTTCTAAAGGAGGGGAATTTTTTTTTGCACTCAAGACCAACAGTGAACCCTTATAATCAGGCTCATCTGGCCACGCACCAGCAGCAGCAAGAGAAAAAAAATTCTGGATGTAGCTTGCACACCAAGGTGCAAAAGCTAGTGTTCTGCTGGGAAAAAACAGAGCATGTGCTAGAATTTATTAAAGAATAAATTACATTAAGTTCAGGGAAGCGACAGGGTTGAAAATTAGGATTGTAAAAAATAATCTGTATCCACTGTACCCTAATTCCTGTTGTTTTCATGATTGTTTCACTGTGAAGAGGAGAGCAACTCTCAGTATCAATCACAGTAAGCTATTTAGACACTGAAATAAGTGGCATATGGCTTAGCACTTCTGGGTCTAGCAATCAAGTAGCAACCTCCTGCAATACAACTGTAGTTTGGTTCCCAATGGGCTTCACTTTGATGATTAGATATATTGAGTTCCCTGTGTCATTCAAAGACAGCAGAATTTCATACAAGTTGGTGTTAGCTTCCTCTCACTTCATTTCAATTTTCAATAACCAGTGTCATCACATGTAACAGTTTCTTCGTAATGGAACTTCATGTCGAATCAGATTTGTCCTTCAAGTGAAAGAGGGCTGTAAAAAGTCTTCTGAAGTACTGATCTCTGGAAAAATTCCTGTCACAGTGAAAAAGGGGAGGGATTTTTTTATTTATTTCTCTTAAAGACACTTAGGTGCCCAATCCCCAGATCATTCAGGAGAACTCAAAAGCAAGGCTTTAGTATTGCATTTGGGGATTGTCTTAGAGTTCTTTACAGGATTTACCCAGGTGCTTGCTGAAGTCATTGTAACGATAAGTAAATAGAAAATATTTTGTCAGTCATATTTGAAATCAAAACTATGATTTTTAAAGCCAAGTTCTGTGTAAGTGGAGTTAGATTAGAGGAGAATTTGGACTTCAAATATGAATTGATCCCTCTGTTTTTCAGCATGGCATCAGTAAATATGAACTGTTTTCCTGGTCCTTACCTTGTCTCTGTCAGCTCTGGCCCATCCCTGGGTGGTGGAGAGCTGTCCTTGCAGGCAGCTGGAGGATGAAGGCATAGATCCCGCTGGACGTCAGGATATAGGGAAGGGTGGGGAGAAAGTCAAAGAGTAAAAAGCCCAGAACACGCATCGTGATGAGCGTAAGCCTGCAAGACAAGTGTTTGCCTTATCTGCCAGGGATATTTCTGGGAAAATCTGGTGTCTTGGAGAATGTTCTGCCCATTCCAGGGCTTGAAGATGTATCCTCCCTAATGGGCTGATCCCGTTCCCTCTTTGTTGCCCTTTCTCTGTAAATGTACAAAATGGAGGAATTCTTTCAAGGTCCCCCAGTGCCACACAACCTGTGCATCGAGATTCACCTGGCAGCATGTGGATTGTGCCACAAGAGTGTAACAGCACAAGCAGCATCTTTAAAAAGTAAATTCTGGGTCACACATGCACCACAAAGCACTTGCTGTAATTCACAATTAGTCTCAATATGCTGTAAGAAGAGCAACGGCAGACAAATATCTCACAGATTCATAATCCCAACATGCACCAAGCAGCAAAGACGATATGGCTGCCTGTGTCACATACCCAAGTCTGCCCATCCCAGAGTTTTATTTCTTGGCAGTTTTCTACAATTTTGTGGAAGATTTTTTTAATGTGACAAAGTCACTTCAATTACACAGTCATTATAAGTTTTGCCAAGGTTGACTATGGATCGTTTTGTGTTCATTAGAGCACAAAATTGGAATTTTCATTGCAGCAACTGTAAACAGTATTGGCTCAAAGGAGTCAAGCTTTCTTCCCTCCATAAAATCTTGGATAAGCTATAACTGAGGACTTCCATTTTTTTCTTGACAGATTTTAATTTTTTTTTAACTGCCTTCTGGGTTGTTGGATTTTTTTCTTCTTCTTCCTAGCTCTTGATGTGTTTGTTTAACTGAATAACCAGTTCCCTTCAAAATTATGACATTGCCACTGTGTGCATGAACAAGCAGGTGCAGTCAGTGTTTCTAAAGCTGTGAATATATTATTTCTTCAACTTCTTGAATGTTACAGCTTGGTGCTTGTCACTTTAGACCCAGTCAGGGTTGTAAAAGCCATAAATGGTCTACAGGAAATAACCCTGTTTCAAAAATACTTCATCATCTCCTTAAGTCCCACTAAGCCCCATTAAGTTTTCACTTAACTAATACCAGAGTTTATTACTTAAGTAATAATTAAAGTTTCTATTTCATATTCTCATGAATTTATGGATATATGTGATTGACTTTGCTCATCACACTGATGTAAATATAAAGAAATTGCATCAAAAAAAGATCATTTTATGTATGAAAAAATTAAGCAAATAGGAAGCAAATCTAGCACAGAGTGTTTCAAGCAATGGAGTTAAAAAACAAAAGGTTCCAGAGAAGTCCAGGTTTTCAAAAGCTGTCTGGAAGGAATAAGACTGCCTCTTTTTGCATCTGTATTTAGAAAAATAAATAAGATCAAGAGAAACATCTTGGAGTGAAGGAGATTACATTTTTCCCTTGATTTTTTTTTAGTAATTCCTTTTAGGTTAATTTAACCTTCGTATTGCTAATTTAGCATCTTAGAAACAATGGTGTAGTAAGTAGTGGAATACTGCTCCGTAGAAAATATAAACAAAATGTTTCATCTGCTAGTTCTTTGGGCTGAAGGTGAACCTATGCTGCTCAACCTTCCTTTTCTGTCTCTTAGGATTAGGGAGCTTGTGTGGCTCCTCACTTGTGCTTTGCTTGGAGGAATTTCCAGGCTTTGTTTTTAAACTTAATATATATTTACAAGGAAGGAGAGACGACAGAGACTATTATGAAAGTAGCAAAGAACCTCACCAGACATCCCTGTCAGAGCTTGCAGAGCAGCAATCCTCTGCCTTGCTCCTACAAATGCATGCTTCTCTTGGCATGTGGCAAGCTCGTGTCTTGCCAATGGGATGCCCAGTCCTTAGCAATTTATTTTTTTTAAACTATAATATGCCATGATAATGTCATTCAGGATAAGATATGTCAGCAAATGCACCAACAGGCTTTATCAGACTTATACCTCTTAGCAAAACCTGGAGCTACAGTGAGTGGGGACAGCAGACATACAGCAAAGGCATATCTCTTCCTCTTGAAGAAATGTGTTTAACAAGGTTATATACTATTTGCATTCCAAATTTGCAATTATCACCCCATGAACACACAATGAAATCATCCAAGTGACAGATAATGTGTTAGATATATGTAGTTAGACTTTTTGTAGATTAAACACGCTGTTAGATGTGAGGAGGCGCAGCTACAGTAATACATTTTGTAGGAATCAGTGTAGTCTGAGCAATGTGAGAGCTCATTGAAATATCATTCTCTTGTGTGAAGGATGTATGTTTGTGAATGCATGTGTGTGCACGCAGGAATGCAAATTGCTAAGTGGAAAGATTAGCAAATTGTGGATTTTGGAAGTCTGACTGTATATAGTAGAAAATTTTCCTTCAAAGCACATATAAAGGTTTGATTCTGCAACTTTATTCTCTACCCTATAATTTTACACTAGCTGGCATAAATTAGCAAGCTAGGAGTCTAAATATATGTGTCTGACATGCCCCTCAAAAGAAATAAGATAAATGCACATGGTGAAACAGGAGTAGTATGTGTAAAATATCTATGCCTTTCTGCACATAGGTTGCATTTAAGTTGGGGAGAAGAAAGAAAAATCTTTCAACTGCACTTTATCTGTGTCCATTGTAGTCTGGACTTCTCTGAATATATATTTTTTTAACTCCAGCGTAAAGAAACTGGCAATGCCAAGCATTCCTTCTCTACCAAATGTGATAATTTCTGAATCCAGACAGAGGCTTACTTGCATTAATGTGCTCAGTGGTCTGGTGGAAATCAGTAATATGATGAGGTACAGTGAAGGGGGAAGGCGGGCCTTCCACATTTATTTATTCTGGATAAATGGTGCCCATTAATCTATCAGGAAAATATGGAATTAGCAGGGAAGAAACCACAGTTGCAAATTTGGCAGTTGCTAGCATGCACAGATGGTCTTTCAGTGTTTTAAGATTTTCCAGTCTTTTGATATTGATACCAACATTGAAAAGTAACCCGTGTATTGCTAATGTTTGTCTGGAATAGCCATAGAAAATTAACATTGTATATTTTGGATTGTTTGGTTTCCTCTTGGTGTATTTGCAAAAGGTTTTTTAATCTGAAAGGTAAAGCTTTTATGCTTTGCCTGTCTTTGGTTATTTCAAGAAGCATAATTGGAGTATGATTTCCTAAAATAAAGACAGCCAGAATATCCAGACAAAGGCACTTGGATGAAAGAGACACTTACATGTGAATTTGGTTGAACAAATTTTGCAGTTTGGTAATCCAAGCTGCCTTCCTACTGCTACAGACAGTGTGCTTTTTTGTAGAGTGGTGCTCTCAAAACCACGATGTTGGGTCCCTCCTTGATACAGAGTGCAGTTTATTCTCATTCTGCTGACAAGCACTGATTTTCAGTCACTGTATCTCCACTGGAGCTGGGAATCTGACCCTGGCAATGTCTCCATTCAGTGTTTAAGGGCATGAAGTCAAGAGGGAAGGATAATGTCATCTGCTTAATTCGCTTTGGGAGTGTTTGGTTGAGTCTTTAAAGACCATGTTGAAATATTTCACAGAGGAAATCACAGAATAATTCTTGCCAGCTCTACTTTGAGTTTATGCTCAGCTGACCCAGGGGATATGGTACCTTAATGCCTGTTCTGAAATGTGCCGTCTGCAGTGCTGTAGTGCACAACTCGCATGTGCACAGGACAAAGACATCTTTGACGTTTTGTATGAAAAAGTGGTAAAAACTGATTGGGGGAAAAATAAATTAAGAAAAAAATTATCTCAGTGCACCACAAATTTTAATCTGGTGAAAAAAGGTCTGAGATCCAAAAGTAAGGTGAAAGTTGTAGATGTGTTACAGAAACACTGTGTGCTGCTCTCTCTGGGGTATCCAGTTGTTTGGGTCTGGTGTCTGCAGGTCTCTGTGAAGCTGGATAGACAGGCAGATGGGCAGTCAGTCAGACAGGTAGATAAGGATATTAGATAAAGGTGTGCCAGACCTATGGGACATAGGGCAGATAGGTGTGCTTCTAAGGCTTTTTTTTTCCTTTGCTTTTTTTTTTCCCCTTTTTCTAATAAAACAAGGCAAATAAGAGAAACATGAAGAATTAAATATTAGCTGTTAATGAGAAAGATTTCTTATTATGGTTCAGCAGAAATCTTCCTCAGCATATGTGGGGGTACCATACAGCAGACCTGGAAGCATCTTCTTGCACTAGACAGGTGTTCCCATCTTTGCATGCAGCCAGATTTCATGTGCCACCTCAGAAACAGAACCTGGTTCTGTTTTACAAGAAGCGATGCAAAATTTAGTTTTATTTCCCAATGTGCCAATAGCCATCTTGGGTAAAAAGTTTCTTTAGCTTAAGCCATACCTGTACTATTGGGTAGAAGAATTATACCGTAGATTTGGTAAGCTACACTTCACTTTATTCATCCCAAAAGGATGGTTGCCTTTTCTGTAGCCACCTGATGCTACTGACTGATGTGCAGTGTGTAATCCATTATAACCATCTGATCTTTCTCTAGAAAACAACCTCACTGCTCATTCCCTACCTTGTATTTTTGCTGTTCAATTTTCGTGATAAACTGTAGTACCTTGTGCTTGTCCACACTGAATTTTATCCTGTTTCTTTAGATCTTACCTCCACTTCATCAGGATCTTTACGTATTCTGACCCACCCTCCAAAATACTTGTACACCTTCTCACATGGATGTTATTTGCTAATTTAACAAGCTGTTCTCCCATCCAAACTGTTCATGGTATTCTAAATTCTTGATCTCTCCTGTGTAGTGACTGTGGCAGTAGATAGGCTGTAGTCTTGGCAGATGTTTCTTGCCAGATCTATAATAAAAAAGAGATATAATACTGATGATGATTTGGGTGATTTATGTGGTCTATAATGGACAGTTTACCAGAATGAATCAACTCTTTAAACTCCTGAAATAGCTGCAAATCTTACAGGACTTCTTATAGAAGTCTGAAGATCCAGGAGGGTATGAGCTTTTCAGCTTTTTTGCACATATGTGAAACTTTCATTTAGCTAGCCATAGAAATGCACAAATTACTCCCTGCAATACAGTTCAAAGTCCCTCACCAGCAATTAAAGGCTCTGCAGCTCTGTTTTGTAACCTACCACATATGAATTTCATGAAATACTGCCCACTGTCAATGTTCTTGCAGCACTTGGCAGTTCTTTAGCTTTATGTGTACCTATTTTGTCATGAAAATTGTATTGAGAAAAATCCCAGATTTCTAGTCTACATGACATTTAAGAGATTAGTGCAGATCCTACACTGCTGAGGGACAGAGATGAAAAACAAAGCAAAAAATAAGTAACGGTGGCTGGAAGCAGAGACAAAATAAGTCAGACATCGGGCCAGACTTAGAAATGAGCATGCAAGATTGCTTTTGTGTAAGCAAAACACAACAAAAAAAAAGCCTGGTCAGCTCTAACTGGTGTTATCTTCACTTATTCCAGATATTGCTAGAGAAATTTCTTCATTTGTTTAATATCAACAAGCAATTCATCTAGACTTCACTCAGCAGTCATGTGCAATCATATCATCACTCAGGCACATAATCCAAAATTCATCCACACATTTCAGTAATAAAGCCATGCATCTAATAGTATATGTAGTGAATTGTTCCACACATAGCATACACTCTCCTGCTTCTCTTTTAAAAGGAACTATGTGATTCTTTTTTTTTAATGTATAATTGTGCTACAGTCAAGTGATCTCTGATCACTGCTCTAAGTGTCTTGGCTATAGGGTAAGGGATTCCTCACTCTCTGTCCCATGCTCTCCACTGCTCTGAATTTCTCAATTCCTCTCCCTAATTTGCCACATACAGATGTATAAAGACCTAAATACTGCCTCCACTCCAGAGGCTGTCTCAGACCCTCGTTCTCCTGCTTTTGCACCATCCTACAGGAAGGAGTTCACTTGCATTTTGGGAACACTGGAACAGATATGTTGTCTTGGATATATGTACATTGATGTTCATATTTATAGCATTTATTTTGCTCCATCTTCTAAACAAAATGTCCTGGAACTCTTGTTGGGACACTCCCCTGCTCCTTGGGTGTTCCTCACTCCATTTGTGAATACCTGATTTTTTTGTTTTGCTTTGACTGAGTTACCTGGGTCCATGTTTTAAATTTATAACATTTGCCAGAGTAAAGGTAGAGCCACAGGCTTGTGGTTTGGCCCAATAAAAAATTGTCCTTCTGTGCATAAAGGCATTTCTGACTCATTGTTATGCTATAATTCCATCCAAGACTGTGTTTTCTTGGCCTGTAACCATTTTAGAATGATCAGTCTTTTAAGGAAAAGTGCGTATCTCGAACACCAAAGCCCAAAGAAGTTCGTTTTGTTGTCAGTTTTTTAGTGTCCCCAGGAGAAAATCTATCCTCTGCCATCCCCGCAAGTGGTAACTCTGGGAACAATCTCACATATATTTTTCCATTTAGGTTCCCATGTGCTTTTGTGTATTTGCTCTGACCTTATGTTGGGAAGATTTACAAGTTACTAGCAGTCATCTTCTCCATATTTTTTCTGTGACCATAATTCAGTGGAATGGAAACATTCCAAGACAATTAGAAACGCAGTCCATATAGCAACCTGCCTTCAGAAATTCAGGGTAAAACACTAACCTTCTTTAAAGAGGCAAACCCCATCAAGAAAATGGGGTTATTGAAAGTCCTGAATCTCCTCTTCATAAGCTTTACACTTCGTTCGTATACTGGACTGCATCTTAAATATAAACCTATCATCAGGTTTAGCAAATCAATACCATAAGAGTGTGAAATGGTCCCCAGAAATCTCCAGAATGCCATTTCACAGTAAAAGCAATTGAAAAAGAAGCTGCAGTGGAATATCTTATGAGATAGCCATTTAGATCACAAAAGGATCATAAAAGTCAGAAGCAGTTTGTTTGAAGCAAGGTTCATAATATAACCATACAGAGCTTGCTGGGAAGAAAGAGGAAAATTGCAAACCAATTTGTGGTTACAGCTTTTTCTGTCAATTCTACAGGGATTTAAAACTTGTAAAAGGTGGAACTTCTGCCATCTTATGTTGCTCAACGAGAAAGAGATAGCTATAACCATAGTAGCTAAACAAACACCAATTATTGAAAGGCAATATAGTCTTCATTAACTTCAAAGCAATTAGCACTTCTTTAGTTCATTTACTGCTGAGCAAGGTGGTGTCACACAGTGGCATTTGTCAGTAATAATCTGAGCATCTTTTGAGGCTTGCCTTCCTATATTCTCGTAATATTTCTTCAGTGAAGTTTTCATACTTTCTCTTTATGCACAATAAGGACACTAATGAAAGCATTAAAAGGAATGTTTCTGTGACTAAATGCCATCTGAGCATTCCACTCTGTTTCAAACACGTTTGTATCACAAAACTATATATTTCTTAAAAGATGATTGTGTCCCAGTGCAGAATAATAGAAGCAGAGCATTCTGGAGGAAGTTGTATGTCACAAAACAAAAACCACTATAAATAAATAAGTCCATTAATTTTGTCACACCCATTCAATTCTACAAGTGGCTTGTACACTCCCTTTGAATTAATCTGTAATCTTTGTCCTTTGGTAAGAGCTAAGAGATGACATGGCCATCCAGAATGGTTCAGGTCAGACTTAAACAAATCCCCCCAAAGGTTGAAAACTTAATTATGTTGCAGTTGCAAGTCCTTTAATATTTTTCTAAAAAATCTTCATGATTCATGGTTGAATAGAAGTTAATATGGAGCCAGTCTACCTTCTTTTCTTCCTATTTTTTTTTTAACCTAGACAATAAAAATAGTTTCTGTTTATTCTTCTGCTAACATTTCTCTTTAAAGAGTGGCACTGCTTTAATAAAGATGTAGGAAATTAAATTTTAGCTATGTTGCACTCAATCAGATTACTTTGTACAAATGAAAAGTAATGGTGCCTCCTTTAATGCCATTAGAAGAAATGGCTATTGCAGGATTTCAGATGGCCATGCACTGGCCATTAGAGGCCAGATGCCTTTACCCTTTGGTGGCACCCTGTGCTGTGTCACTGGGAGATCTCAGTGCTGAGCTGTGGGCACTGGAGGTGCAGGGATAATAGGCTGCCAGGCAGTGGGAACATTCCCATTTTCCTCACTGCTGCCACTCAGGGGAGCCCCGAGTCCGGGACAGGGAGCGCAGGTTCACGTATGTGATTTGTGCCGGGGTCCTCCCCACAGTGCTGCCTGTGGAATGGGACATGACCTCAGTGTCCTGCACCTCTCTGGGATCCAGGAGATGATGAAGGATCATTCACTTACACAGGATCAGGTTCTGACTGCAGTATTTTAAGTGATGTTTGTCTTAAAGAATTCCCATCTCTACAATGGAGTAAAATCATGGATACTGCACTTTTTTCACTTTCCGCCACAGTGAGGACACCCAGCTCACCAGCTCTGGGAGACCATGGCGCTGCCCGGTGGTGGCAGCACAAGGGGTTTTTGCTGACTGCCCCTGTGTGGCATTGCCAGAGTCTCTTCTCCAGGCAGATTCCAGTCTCTGCCACGCTGGGACTCCGCAGGCACCGGGCATGAGGCTGCTTCCAGCAGCTCCATCCGCAGTGGGATGAGCCATTGTCCCAGGATCGGATAACACAGAGCTGTGCTTTTGATTTCCAAAGCTGCTGCTGTTCACTCCTCAGCAGTTCAAGTCCTGGGCTGTAGAACTCTAAATGAAAGCTTGAAGTGATTAGGCATTATTTATCTACATTTATGAACAATGCATTTCATTCATGTCATCATTAACTGCACATATTGGGAAAGTTATTGGGCTCTTTGGGCGACTTCTGTTCCAGGAAGTGAGTGTGGCATTTTTTTGTCTTACGTAACCCTCCATTTATCTCCCAGAGCCTGCTTTCTGCATCACCACTTTTTTATTTCAGTTTTACCCATATTTTTCTTCAGAAGCAATGAGAAAAAAATTGTCATTAAAACATCTGTTCTAATCCATTTATCAGAGAGGAACAATTACAAATAGCACTTTGCCAATTAATTAGTAACCTTATTCATCGTATACACTCAAATCATGCTAAGGCAGCTTCTTTTCCTTTACATGATTTGCACCATTTTTATCATCTTATGTGACTGATGCTACTGAAATAAATTTCTCAACATGGCTCAGAAAGACAAAGGCAAATTATCTCTTTCCCCAAGTGCATGTTAATGAGCAGAAGGCTGGTGTGCATCATTGCTACCACTTCTAGCAGTGTCCCTTGTTGCAGGCTGGAAAAAAAGAAATCTTAATTGTTAGATGCCAGTAGAAAAACCTTTGCCCTGGTTTGCAGGTAGCCAGAGCACTCAGTCTCTGTTTGCCACATCAGGGAAAAGGTCAGGGTCGTGCTGCAGCTGGGCCAACCAGAACAGAGAGAAGTTCACAGTGTTTAATAGCAGCAGAAAATTCTCCTGCAACTTAAAGTTGTCCACAGGCTGGACACAAAGGAGCACAGATACTGCTGATAGCTGGTCTGTCATTCCAGATCTAATGCATCCACTTCATTAGGTCAGTGTCATTTACACCAACAAAGGGTTAGCCCCATGAATCAAAACCTTTTCTGGTGTATCTCTATTAATTTCTTTGGAGTTACCCCAGCAGAGAATTTTGCTACAAAACATTGCAAAAATAGAGAAAGCTGACAAGATGATAAGAGGGGCAAACAGATAAAGCTGTGAGGTACAAGACATAGAGAGAAGGCAGGCAGTTTGTGACTTTGGGGTGAGTGAGCTAATTCTCCAATGAAGGGTTTTGGGTTTTTTAATCCCCCTTATTTAATGTAAATAAAAGTTTGCCTTGCATAGCTAAGCTTATTGTAGCATTAGACTTTCTGAGTAGGGCCAGGAGTCACAGGAGTCAAGCTGGTGTAATCCAAAACAATTCAAGTTTAGTGAAGGAAATATCTATTACATTTTAAAAAATGTTTAACTCAGTGTTAGGACTTCCAGTCAAAATAAACTTCTTACTACTAACATTGACTTCAAGAGACAGCATTGGCAATGAGGAATGGGCCTAAGGGACTGTGTCAGTGACATGAATCTGTTGCTCATGTTTCAAGGTAAAGTTCAGCCACTTTACAGCCACCAGAAGGATTTGGAGACATCTTCTCATAAAGCTGTGAATACTTCCAGTAAAGCTGAACTGAAGGAAGGAATAAGAGTGTGATGCTTCCCTATGAAGTTGTGGAAGTTTGGTGGTTTTGCATTACTTTTTTGTGCTTCAGAGCAGCAGCACTTTGGGGTATGGCTTGGGATCAGCTCCAGCTCTCAGTCAAGTTAATGTGAGCTGGATCAGTTCCTCCACAACAAGCAGTTGTAAGTCACTTCTATGTGGAAACAAGCAAATGTGATGGAACACATCCCAGGCAGCTACGGCAGGACCTTCACACTTCTCATTTTGCAAAAGGCAACTCTTCACCTAGCATTTAAAAAAAGTCTTTCAAATGTGAAGTGAGTATAACTGATACAGAAGTGTCTGGCTGGGTTGTGAATAGCCTGAAACCATTTTTCTCTGAGCAGCAAACAATTCTGTGCAGTGCTGTGCAGGCTGATACAGATGGTGATGGAGATGTTTCAAGGATCAACATCTGTTGCCCAACTGGTCAGCATGGCCAGAAAGAGGGAACATGTCTCCAGGAGATAGTGTGGGCACTTATAGGGTGAGTTCCCCCTGTGCTGTGGGATATGAATCCGTGCAAAGTATCAGTATGGTAGATACACATGTGGGAGAGTTGGACATGAATATGTGCAGGCTTTTAAAAAGATATAGATGGTTTCCTGAATGTCCCTGGTTGCATTTTACTGCAGCAGCATTCTGTACTTACCAAGTAGGAAGAACTGCACTACTAAAGTCTAGTCCAGTGGCCTGAAAAGAAGACTTGAAATAGAAATCCTTATTTTCCATGCTTGCTTATTTTCCCAATAATCTCAGTAGTATTGGTCAGACAATTCAGAACTTTCCAGCCTGCGTGCCAAGATTTAGACATCCTAAAAGTCCGTACAGAAACAAGAAGTACTAAGAGATTTACTTGGGATTTGTTGAGTTGTTGTGGGAAAAGCAAAGGAATAAGGCATTTTGTTGAAGACTTCATATACGAATAAGTGTTCTCATGTATGTGTAATACATACATCCTGCATGACACACCACTGTGCAGAAGAAAATCATTTGAATAGTTGCATCACTGCAAAATCTAGATGTAGACAAGAGCCTAGAAACTCTTAGGAGATTCATCTAGGTCTTTTTGTGCATGTGTGTGAAAAAAACCATAAGTGTTGGTCTTGCATAAGAATGAGGAAAATCCTACTGTAGTCTGAAAAATTGACAACTTTTTACAGAAAAGAAACTGAAACATATGAATTCAGCTATATTAAGTGCTTTTTCATAAATATCTCCAACAAAATCAAATATTTTGACAGACTTGAAAGCAACACACTTTCATTAAATTGATCGAAAGGTTCCACTGGCTTTGCATTGCACTGCACAAGACATCCCTCACAGACAGGATGCGGCCAACTTAAAGCTCTCAGCAGGGACTGCACTCTGGGCTTAACTGATTACATAAAACATTTTAAGTCAATTTAATGAAACAAAATATTTCATTGCAGATGAAATTAACTCAAAATATTTTACTTGAATTTTCCCAATAGAAATGCGTTACTTTGGAGGGGAGATTGAAATTTTCATGCACGTAGTAATGCCGATTTTAATGAGAATTTGTTTTTGTCAGGTTATCCTGGGGGAGAATTTCTAAGAGCTCTGCTATGTTTTCCATAGAAGAGCTAATTAGGATTGTACTTCTCAAGTCCTGCTGGGGGGACGATCTGTGGTACAGCCTTCTGCATCACCAGTGGAGCTGCAGACCTTCCAGATAAGTTCTAATGGACGGCAGAACCCCTGACTGTGAGACAGGATCAGGCCCGGGGTCTCTGCTCGATGGACTTGGGGCAGAGCTTTCAGGTGATGCCGCTTTCCAGCAGTGCAGGGTGAGCAGCTCTGCAGATGCTCAGCTGCTGCTCGGCTCAGGCAGCTGGCGCTGATGTGACAGAATAAAGAGGATTGCTTTCAAGCCCATTGGGCCCGGGGTGATTACTGAACACTACAATCAGGGTCTTTCACTTTTTCTTTTTTTTTTTAAAGTTTGATTGCCCTCGCATGAGGCTGGAAGGCAGAGAAAGGGCTGTGGCAGTACAGATTCCTATGATCTCCCCTTGCCATGTAATCAGAAGAGCTCTGCAATTGAATATTTCGCAATAATCACTGCATTTTCAATGGAGATGATATAAAAGCAAATATCAAGGCCTCTGGCTGACAAAAGCTGAACACAGAGGGAAAAATATGAAAATAGCAACTTACTTCAGCAATAAAGAGAGTATATTTTATACTGCAGTTTTTCTTTTTGTTAAATCATGACTTTCTAGTAAATGACATCCCAGAAGATATTTATCAAAGCAGGAAAGCACTAGAAAGGAGCACCCTGCATTCACTTTAATATTTCTCCTTTTCTTCTGACATTTTCTTGCCTAGAGATCTAATTCCATTAAATATGTACATTTTTGACTGGAAGACTTCTTCATGTATCTTTCAGATGAATCTTAAAAGTACATAAGGTCTGTAGGGCAGGTTTTTTTAAGTGCAAATGAGGCACACAGTAGAATATTGTCTATGAGGCTTTTCAAATTATTTATATTCCTGCAGTGCTTTACCTTTCTCTTTCTGTGATAATGATAAGGAAGAAGTGAGACTCCAATGCACCTTCTGTGGAACACTGTCAAACAACATTAGTCATATTTAATATCTGACATGCAGGAACTTACTTTGGCTGCTATCCATTTTTATTTGATTTATTAGACCTTATCATGTCTATAACTTTCTCTGATCCCACAGCATATCCAAGTTTTAAAGCCTGGTAGGCCCCCGATTGGTCAGTGTTTGAGCCCCATTATGCTCTTGTGAGTGGATATAAATTAACATTCCCTCATTAGGCCTACTTTGCAGTGCATGGGAACGTGCTGTCGGAATAATGACAGCTAAACGCTCTGCTGGACCCCAGCCATGCCCACCTGTGCTGTTCTCTCCAGCCTTTTTCTAGGGCCGTGCAGAGCTGGGTTTGATGGGGCTGGGGAAGATGCGCCCAGGGGGTGGCTCGGGCTCTGCAGGTCGTTGTGGGGCTGTCAGAGTGGCTGCTGTCCCCATGCCACCTCTGAAACAATGACCTGATCTTGTGTTAGATGCCATTGTGCTGTAAGGGTTGCTGCTTCAGATTTGGTATAAAGCAAAGGTCTTCCCATTTAAGATTTCATTGCTTTCTCATAAGAATTAGAGTGAAGGGTGTTAATCCTGGTGTCCCAGCCAAATTGCCACTTAAGTAATTATAATCTGCCTGTACTGCTGTTAATGTCCCCCTCCTCCCATTATGTCTCTGCATCTCAAGCCTTATTTCAGATCCCACATTTAAATAACTTATCCCCGCTTTCATCCGTTGCTTCCTTAAGCTCTCTTTTTTTTTTCCTCTTTTGAACTCTTCCTTAAAGCCACACTTGCAAATAATCTCTTTTTTGTGTTTAATGCCCCCTCACACATGGCATCGTGCATCTTGCACAGCCCAGCGCTGGAGCAATGTTGTCACAGGTTCCAGGTGTGATGTGGAGGCTGTGAATGCACCCCATGCCCACACCAAGCCAGTGCTCACACTTCCCTTCTTTTTAAATATAGATTCTATTTCCCATCATATGTTGGCCAGCTTCACTGGCAAGAAAGAAATGGCTGTGACAAGTTGTCTTGCCTATCCCCCTTAAATATCTGTTCTTCACATGATGAGCAGCTCCCCACATGTGAGCAGCAGCGACTAAGCTGGGCAAGATGCACAGAAAATGTCTTTCTCCTGAGTCTCTTTTATTGCTTTACAGAAGTGCAAGTGACTGTGGGGATGGCTGCGCTAAGTGCATGTTTATACAAGTCAAACAAAATACAGCAGAAATCAGTCCCAGAGATTTGAACTATTTCTCTCAGAGTTGATGCTCTACAGAGATGATACATTTTCCAGGAATTTAGTTTACTGCTTGCTTACAACTTGCAGCCCAAACCCCAAATAATTGACACCAGTGTATTAAAACATGGCACACCCCCAGGGAAAAACAGTACCTGTATATAAATCTGTAACTTTGTAGTTGCTCTTGGAGCTCCTCTCCATGTTAGACTTGGAGCTTAAAGGCTGGCGTAATTTTGGTTTCCACCTTCCCCAACAAAACTACTTTTGTTTGTCATCCTTGCATATGTTGTTTGCTGTTGAATTTAGTTCCCTCTGTAATCTGGTGTGATAATATTGCCTTCACCTCAAGTTCCTGAAGTGGATTTGGACAGATAAGTGCTCTCAGCTTATTTCACCTTCTTCTTCACTGTTTTCCTCTTCATTTTCCTTTTTTTTCCCTTTTCCTTCTTTCCTTTTATTCCTCTCTCTTCTTTTCATTTTGCTATTCCTTTATCCATGTGTGACTAATTGACCACACATCTGGAAGGAATTATCTGCTTCTGCTCAGATTCCTTCTGGTTCCCTAGCTGGAGGAGCATTCTGCCATTCATCACTGAGTCAGACACTGTGAATGGGATGCCACTTTGTCCCTCACTGCCAGCTCAACTCCCTTTAAGTCTGTAGATTTATCCTGGGTAAATATGGTCCTCTCCTGTGTTGCCAGACAGTTTCTATTGCAGTAAAACCCTCAGCCCCGCAGCCCACTGAAATCCCAAGCCTTCTTTCTTGAAGGCCGGGTTTTTCTGAAGTTCAGGGAAGTAGTTGCCTTTCTTCAATTTTTTGTTTGTTGTATGGGATTATTGCCTCTTCCCAGGTCTTAACTTGATTTTCAGGTGGCACTGAGATCCGCTGTTGTAATTGTACATGGCTTTTGACAGAGGTTAATTCAGCGAATAAGTCATCTAACTTTGGTTGCTGAGAGTTTTGAGAAATCCTACTGCAGGTGTTGAATTATAGCTGAATCTTTGACATGCTCAAGGAATTCTTGTGCCTGCTGACTTCTGCAGAGTGTAGTCTGATAGCATCTCCTAAAAGCTCAATATATTCCCAGGAGTACTTGAACTGTGGCAGTTTTAGTTGCGCTGCAATCAGTGTAAGGGAGGGGTAAAAAAAAAAGTACCTTTACCACTGAGACTGCAGGAGCTTCCCCTCCGTGTTTCCTTCCTTTGGGCTGCCTGGCAGCTGCTCTCCACATACTCCATCCCCAGATGTTTTGATAACATCTCTGCTGATAAGTAGTAGCAATATATCAACAAATAAAAGTGCAGAGTAAATAATCACTGTCACCAGAAATATATAGTTGAGGCAGCACATTTTGAAATATGCAGAGGTGAGAGTTTGCAATCCCTGGAAGAGCCAAGACCCACATACACGTTGCCATATGGCCGCAGGCACCTGTGGGAGCCAGTAAGAAGACTGTCAGCAGTTTTTCATTTGCAAGGTGCATGCATCTCTTCATGTACTCCCTGTAAAACATCTGAAGATAATGGGAGAGGCATTAGCAAGATAAATACATGGCCAAACCCCAAAGAGAGAACACAGATCGGTGTTAGGAGAAAAAAATTCATTATATTTTATGCTGAACAGCCTACCACAGGAAACTGGTTGAGAGGGGCAATGATGCTAAGTGTGAGAAGCAGTTCTTTTTTCACAAGGTTTTCCCTGCCTGAATCTCATCGAGCCAAAAAGAGCTTCTCTAAGGCTTCTTGTCCCCACTAGATAATGGTTTTATCCTTTGTTTTCTATTGTTCCTACTTCCGCCATTGATAGCAGCCTGAGGGAAGAGGGGTGGGGAAATATGTTGCTTCTGCAAAAATCATTGTAGGAAGAATAGCCAGAACATAAATGATACTGTTTTGGCTTCAAAAGGGTAAGCAGGTGTCTTAGGAGTCCCAGAAGAGCGATGTGCAAGCTTGTACAAACAACCTCCGAATCACGCCTGTTTGTTATTCACACAAACAGAGCTGAAACCCTCTGAATTCCTCAGTTCCCAGAATTCAGATGGTGCACAATGGCCCATAATGAACAGCACCTGTGCTTACCTCAATTACTACACAGAGCCGAACAACAGCAAGAAGGGCTTTCAAGAATATTTTTTCAATAATAGATTTAGTTATGTCTTTCATAATTGGATTCAAAAGCTCAAAATTTCATTTTGCAACTTGTTCATGAAATTTGTATGAAAAAGTCTGGCATTTATTCAAAAGAAATACTCTATGAACAAGAAATTGCAAAACAGCCAACTGCTGGTAACTAAGCAGCCAAATTATAGTCCATGCACTTGCCAAATACACCATCTTTTTTATTATTTCAGTAATTGAATTTCTGTTAAAGCGTGGAGCATAATTTAACATCAGGAATTTATTTATAATACAATAGTGTTACAGTAATAAATGCATTATTATTGTCACTTTTAATGGAGTCTTATGTATTCCCTCAGAGACTATGTGGCAGACTCTGAGACAACCACTGCATCAGTGTTGTTTGTAGACAATTGAATTAATTGGAGACAGGGTCATTAACTCGACCTGAATACCTCTGATTGCTTCTGTAAATAAGGTTAGAGAGCAAATGGCTAATCTTTGTTGTCATTATAGATTCTTTTTACATTTTCACACTGCCTTGTATATTAAGATCATTTTGCTAAGCAGCTTTCCAGGCTGTCGTCGTGTTTACGGTATTGTCTTGCATGGCATACAACCGTAATTGTATCAGACTTACATTTCATTTCCCATATCTATATAAAACATGATACTAGAGAGAGACCCATTCTGAATTGCAGCACATAAAAACCATTGGACCAACAAATTAATAAACCAAAATGAATAAGCTGTGGCATTAAAAAATAATCAAATCACAAAACAAAAGTTGATTCTGTTTGCTTTTGTTTGAAAATTCCAACCTACAAGACTTGCCAGGGATAATATAATGAGTCCATTACTCAGTTGGGAACATGACCTGCAAGGCCAACTCTGTGTATACCAGCCTGTGAGTTAAATGTTATCCGGACTTTTGGCATGAATTTTCTTGGAAAATGAGCAGCGGGCTGTCATTAAAGCACAGATAGAACACAGATATTTTTCAAGGAGAGATCCAAAAAAGGGTTGTGAGCATACTGTTCCATTTCTCAACAAACTTAATAAAGAATGTAGCCTCAGAGACCTAGGAAAGCATGTGTCAGGAACAAGAGACACCCTAAACTTGAGAATGTCAGGTTCACATTGAACTCAGGGATACCAGCTTGTCATCACTCCCATATTCCATGCTGTACTTAAAAAAACACTTTGCTTTCTCAGAAACAGCCTTGTAAGTGGAAGAAAACAGCTGGCAGTGCCTTAGAATTTGTCTGCTATTTGCGTGTACTTTTTTCATTCTAAACCTACATTCAAGATGGGCTTGAACCCAAACCCCAGATATGCAGTGTGAGTTCTCTACACTCAGGAGCCAAGTGTGGGATCCTGAGTCCATCTGTAACCTAGACGTTAAGTGATGTTGTATGAATTCAGATTCAAAAATAACAGCCTCTCCACTTCAAAACTTGCAAGCAGAGCTTTCAGCTTCAAAACTTTGCCCATGTCAAACTCCCATTGACAGTCTGTTGGTGCAGGAATCCAGCCTGGCTGTGGTGGGAGGAACATGCTGCCACACTGTGTTTTCTCTCAGCAGTCTCTGCACAAATCACTTATAAAAACATTTAGGGACATTGCTTCACTTAAAAAGCAAAGAAGGAAACAAAGCAGTGAATAGATGCTAAACTGCTCCAGTGTTTTGAAGGCATCATCTGAATTTACTGACTGGCCTTGTAGGTTTTGCTCTGCAAAAAAAAATCCAGGAAGTCCAGTTTAGTACTGATTTGAAACTCAGGGTGAGCTTTTTAGCCCTGGGCCAGAGTGCCTCTGTCTCTCCCAGCCTGTTTTCAGGGATGCAAGCACTGGTGGCATTCACCTCAGACCTTGCTGCCAAAACAATTGGTCCTGCTCAGTCTTGGACCATTTGTGTTGCCATCTACTGTAGGGGCTGACTTTGGAGCACTGTCCTTCATTAATGTAGCTTTATTTTCTGTGATAACCCAAATGTTGCAGGTAAAATTCAGGAGGTTGGGGTATTTTTTAAGTGTAATGCTGAAAATAAGTCACTGCTTCTCCATCTCCCTGCTGGTAAAGTGACATCTCGCTACTGATTTTTGTCATTAATGAGCAAAAGAGCTTTGTGTAATCAGTAACCTCCATGCCACGCCAGAACATTAAGAGATTGAGGCTGTCTAGGCAGATGTGTGAAAACACATTTGCACCTTACTAAAGGAATGATTATCAAGTGGAAAACAATAAAAAGTGCAAGAGAGATTGAACTTTGCCTATTTACCTCTGTATCCATGAGGGGTTTGGGTTTTCCTAACCTTTGTTTGTTGGCAGACCTTCAACAAATCATTGCTGATACAATAACTTTTCTTGAGTCTTAGGAAAGTGGATGTTGGTAATGTTAAAAAGTCCATTTCTGGTCCCTTTCAGGAACATAAATGTCCAGAAAGAAAGCATCTTAGGTGGAAGGGTTTTAAGAAAAAATAATATAACTAAACCTAAATATCTAAATAATTTTGTCCCTATCAAAAGGTCACATTTTTCAGCACCCCCTTCACAAAACCCACTTTATGGATTATGGTTTAGGATTATTGTCCCTCTTCAACTGAAGCCCTCTTGGGGAATACATTGTTTGCACACTCCCAGGCAGGTGTTCACTGCCTCTGCCAGGCATCCCAGTTTCTCAGCCTGGGTTAGGAAAGCAGGCAGTGTGACACTTCAGGGAGGCATCCAGTGTTAATTCTGGCAGTCCCAGTTACTCTTTCCTGCCTAAATGAAAGCTGGCTCCAAACTTGTGCTCAGCCTGCGTGCAGGCAGCGCAGTCCCTGTGTTTGCAGTGTTTTGACTTGGCTCCCACAGAGCCGAGTGGTGCTGAGCACCAGCAGCTCCCTCTGGCAGACATGGAGCTGTTTGCCCACAAGATCCCAGCAAGTAGGTGCAGCAGCTAATAGGATCTTCCTTTTATTTTGGTGTTATTGTAAAAGGCTGAAAGATTTTCAGCCAGATAAGGTTGCAGAATTAAAGATTCTCTGTTTCCTTTTGCTGTCATTCAAAATAACAAGCATAGAAAATTCTGTTTAAAATAGATGAGCCTTTTGACTTAAAGGGTTTTCATGTCAAAGATTTAAGATGTCAGGTTTAAACATGACAGTGATAGTATTAGGCAAAGTATGAGAGCAGATACTTGTAGCAACTGTCATTTTTTTTCTGACTGTTTATTAATGGTCTTTTGTGATTTATAGTGAATGTTGTGAAGGATCTTCAGGTCCATTTATCACTCAGAGAAGCACCTTTTTTTCCTTAATACCTACATATGTCATAATTAAGGGTGGATGCTGCTTAAAGATTTAGCTCTGTTCTTAACATAAGATCCTTCAAGATGATATTTAATCCTAAGTAGATTTGATACCTTTTTTTAAATCTATAAAGCAAAGTATTATGCAACTGGCTAAAATGAGCAGCATTAAAAGGAGATGATATTAAACAGAAATATACAGGAAGTTAAGATTTTCACTCCAAATGGAGCTTTTTACCCCATTTTAAAATAAATTGTAAGGAAGACACCTACGTTTTAGCATTCAGCTGTATTAATATTTTGCTAGGCAGCTTTCTCCTTGTTCAAAAAACAAGTCATGTGTGCTGAAGTACATCTTTATATCCATGAAAGGCTCTGGTGGTGTGCCATAAATTCATCATGTGCCTTTAGGAATACTTCTTTAAAAACTATTTCAGAGTAATTGCCCATTATTAATAATGATGATTCCTTTTTACTGTTATGGCAGTAGCAGTGAAACGAAGTGTCTACTTGTGGTTTCCATGAGTGCCTGTGTACTTCTGTGGCCCCTGTTATTACAAATTCAATCTGATGAACGTAAATATGCTTGGAGTCTCACAATACTATATGTGTTAGTAATGGGAAGTGCCACGAATTCAGTTATTTTGCCCATGAATCCCAGGGAGACACAGGAATTGAAGTGTGGGGTTGGTTCTCTAACCACGGGGCTGTCTCTCTTTACAAAGGTGCAGCAGTCGTCTCCACAGAGGCGGATTATTTGTGCCTTAGTCATTTGAGTACATGCCTGTGAGCCACCCCGTGCCTGTAGCACCAATCCTGCTGTTTCATGCTTTGTGCAGGGCATAATGCATGGAGATTGCTACCAGTTTGTGAGCAGCTGAAGCTCATTTACTACAATATTACCCAATTAGTTCTGATTGTACTCAGTTTTTCTCTCTGCCCCTTTCTGTATTGCTTGTTTTACTCGTCATGCTCCTGACAATAGCCACAGTTGGTGCAATCCTGGGTCTTCTCTAAATAAAGACAGCTTTAACATCCTGCAACAGGCTTTTTTCCCTCCTGTGGCTTGCAGAGACTCATGTGCCCAATTCCTCCTCTTTGCTCTGGTCTGAAACTGGTTGTACTGCTGATCTGCTCCCAAGGGATTCCCCTGGAGAGGAAATCCTCCAATGGTTTCATGAGCTCATGTTGGGACACCTGTTCAGTACACAGGTTTAAATGACTTTGTGTGTGCTGTAAAGCTCTGGAAAATCAGGATATGTCTTTTGGCACCTTTTCAGGCTCAGTGGGGTTGTTTTACATGGGGAAAGAAAAAAAAACCCTCCTACTTTCTAATGTTTTCTTACTGCTTGGTTGCTCAGCATAGTAAAATTAGCTTTCCTTAGATAACAGATGAGACTGGAAATGTTGAGGAGTTGGAGGTGTCATGCAGATCCATCTGCACCAGTGTGATTTGGTCCCATAGCCCCCAGTTCTCTTCCCACTGGGCTCTGCAAGCTGGATTCTGTTTTCAGTTAGAACTGAAGCAGAACTGAGTTAGAATGAGAAGGGTAGTTCATTTAGAATGTTATGTGCCCAACCTTCTGCCATGCATGAATGAAAAGAACCACAGCACTTTGCTTTTAGAGGTTCATTTTGGATGGTTTTTTTCATGACCACACTTGGACTTTCTGCTGTAGTAAATAAAATCAAAGTGTAAATAACTGACCCATTAAAAAACATTTTATGTTAACTTGAAATTGTAAACAGTCGAAGGGCGAATATGGGCTTCTACACTTCCACAGCAGATTCACAAAGCATACTGGAAGATGCAGTATTCCAGCATTTCCTTTGCGGAAAATAAAGAAGTTTCTATGTATCAATCCTCATATCTAGCTTGATTCAGTGGGGCAATATTGATATAATAAAATGGTTCCATTTACATCAAACGAGACCCTTTGGAGTCTGACAGTAAGAGAGAGTATTCTTGTTCTTCCGGATGCCAGGCAAACAGTAGCGCATCAGGGCACAGTACAAATAATGCTCTCTGACACTTGAATCTATTCACTAAAATATTGTACATCAAAAAGCCTACATACATTGCATTCCCTGAATAATATCATGCTCACAAAATTGTTTCTAAACTCTGAGGTGAGCAGAGTGATGCATGCACGAATCATGGATACAATATTGCTTTTAATATGCAAAATCCCCTTCTCTTCCACATCAAGTGTGTATAGCAGTGCTGTGATATTGGAAGGAGAGTGATTACCATACCAATAGTTCAGAAAGTTTTTTATGTGCACCTTTAGAGATGTGCCATTAAGATTCCTCCTCTTCTGTTTGTTTTTTATAATGTCATAGAGAGTTTGATATGTTACACCTGTTCTTTATCGCAGGTGTGATGGAGTCAGAACTTGCTGAAGCCCAGGAATAAAACCTGGAAAAGAGTCAGAATAGGACAGTAGAAACAGTGCCACAGTTAAAGTCACATTGCAGATGTATATAACAGTTCCACCTAGGATTTGTGGCTAATGTAATTCTTTATTGGAAGGCTTTGACCTTGTTACGGATTCTTGGCAGCTTTTCCCCGCTCTATTCATTACTAATGCAAGCTGTCAATCACTTTAGTTCTGCTTTGACATAGATTGTGGCTCATAGGAGTTAGCTCTGTCATTCTTTTTATTTCTTTCATCTTTACTATCCTTTTTTATGGTCTTTAAAGATGGAAGTATAAAAGGGTTATATGTATATGAAAAAAATCTGTTTCAGTAACTCTATCAACCTTGTTATAAACAGTCTTTGATTAAAACAGTTACTTTTGAACACAGTAAAATGAGGCTGTGGCTTTTTACATAAAACATCTTGTAAATTACCCTCCCCCTCAAAATAAATCAGAACTCCTACTTGCATTACAGTGCTCAGGATTGATACAGGCAGATCAGCTGCCACATCCTGAATAACATATTAGAGAGGTTTTCCCTTTCCATGTGTTTTGACATGAGAGAGCCATCATAAGTGATGTCTTACTACACGTGCTAATGTTAGCTGAAGCAACAATTTCCACACCCTATTTCATTTCATTGACCTGGGTGCTGATTAATATTTTAAAAGCCTCGATACAGGTTTTCAGTTCCTGTGTCAACTCAATCTTTGAAAGTTTAGATTTGAATCCTACCAGCCCAGTGTTAAATAATTTAATACTAACCAATGGAGAGGCAGCGAACAAATCATCCAGAGCAATCCTTTTCTTTAAAAAGCAATCTAATGGCAGTCGTATATAAGTTTGAAGATAAAGATATGAACAATTCATTACAAAAAAAATGGCAGCTCCCTTTCAAATTAGAAGAGAATATTACTTCCTGATAATGGTGTAAGAATAGAAGAGAAATAAAACTTCATTATTGAACAGTTATGGTATTAAATTCTGGCACTAAATATTAATCTGCTAGGTGCTGCTCTATTATTATCTTCTAGAATAATGAAACAGCCTTTTTTATGCAGAATTCAGTGAGTCCAGTAACTCCTAGTAAAGCCCATCAGGTTTGCAGTTTTTCTGTAGAAATAGATCCAAAGGAGAGATTGGGCTGGCTTCTGAACAGCTCAAGAGGCTTTGTGCCTCTGTCTCTTCACATAAAATGTTGGGAGTGGGAGAACAACAGTATCCAAACAAGAGCAAGTGCTGCTGTCTGCTCTGGTAGATGCTGCAGTGTGGTTGAGTGCACAAAAGTCTTGCTCAGAGCTGGGTGCCCAATTTTCAGTGCCCTGTGCAATCAGACTCTTTGTTCTCAGGAATTTGCATTTTAAATAGACAGGCCAGATTAAGGGTAGGCCACACAGTCTCTCTTTTACTCAGCAGGAACTGATGCACAGATGTATTTTCTTCTCAGACACAAAGCAAAATTCATCTCAGTCCCAATGCGGTGCCTCAACAGAAAGATCAACCACTCTGTCAAGTCTGTAGTCAGTTTTCCAGCATAGGCCTTGCCCTTTCCAGATTTCATTGGTTGGATTTTCCCTAAATATAGGCTTGTGCAGTAAAGCAACCTTTGTGGAGCGCTGCTTCTAATGGAAATACATTGCCAGCATGGATGTACTGTTGACTCACTGGTCAGTTCCCATCTACAATTTCCCACTGCCCAGCAATGCTCTGCTTTCTGTAAGTTTACATTTTGATTTCTGAGTAGAGCAGTGGAACAAGTGGCCAATTCATCATTACCCTAAAAAGGAAGAGTTGGAATGAATAAACCTATTGTTGGAGAGCACCATCTATTTGCCAAATTCTCCTCACAGCAATTAACATGACTACATCTAATTGGTAAAAGGTTCAGGGAGATAGCTAAGGACTTGTTAGGAATTTTTGTTCCTTAATGAGTTTTACTTCTGTGGTCTGAATTATGTCTCTTTATTTTTACGTCTGTATTTACAAGGTTAAAAGTTTATTATTTTTCTTATTAGAGGTTAATGAGTTTGAGTATTTCACATTATCTTTGTTGTAGCTACCAGGTTTAATTTTGAAGACCATTTATAACAACAGTAGAGTAAATTATATGTTGAAAACAATATAATGGTCTAGATGACAAGAAGAACAAAAAAAGCATAAGCCACATATCAAGCCTTTGGTTCTCTATGCAGCATAATGATCCAGACACATAATAATGCCATGTCTGCTTTAATTGGCTTTGGAAAAATAACCCATGAATTAAAAAACAGACGAGCACCAGGGTAACATTTGAATTTAGGCAGATCATCAGTACCAGTGAACTGCAGTGAAAGATGGTGTGTGGTGAGGTCAGTGCAGCTCCTCACCAGCAGCCAGCAGCAGCCACACACCTGCAAGTCTCAGCTGCTCTGCAGTTAAGTTTGAGCTCAGCAAGAGCAGAAAACTACTCCGGGTACTGGTGGTACTGGTTTTGCTGGTGTTTGTCCCCTCCTTCCAGGCATTTCTCATCTCACACTTTGTGGCCATGCTGGGCACAATCATCAGGGACAGGGGAAACGATGTGTGCTGCAAAAGCACAAGAAGGGAGAAGGGTGGAAGTTCTGCAGAAGGGCTTCCTTGCAGATTGCTTCCAGATGTGCAGGACTCCTCTGTCAGAAAGGACCCCAGCTCGCCAGTCTGCAGGCAGCTCCAGACATCCTCGTGGTGACCTTTGCAAGGGACAGAGGTCAGGGTCCCCTTCCCCTGTGCTGTGGACATCACTGCAGGGCTCTCATCTCCACAGGAGGAGCTCCTTGGAGAGGGGTGAGCAGCCCCTGACCCATCTGGCCCGAGTCCCAGGGGTCTCCCTGCCCAGCCACTCGTGCATCTTTGCTCCCAGCCTGGTCAGGGCTCTGGGTCAGGGCAGAGCGTGTCTGACTGCCCTGGAGGACTCAGCTCGAGTGCTGAGCACAGGGCTTGGAAAATGAGGAGAGCGAACTGAAAAGGATGGCAAACCTGATGTTTCTATTATCTGCAGAGAGGCCTTGCACTTAGAGAATGTGACAGGCCCACACTGAGTATGAGGATGACTGTAATACCTCTGCTGTTTGCTCTGCGTGTTTGCACTGCAAGATCTTTGGCCCAAGGACTGTGCCTCATCATGTATTTACACAGATCCAGCACAGCGGGTCACTAGTCTCAGTAGGGGCCTCCAATCTCAAGAGATAATAATGAACTGGCTTTCTTCTAAATGTTATTTACCCAAACAATGCTGTGTTCCATTGTGCGGCATTGTTTTTGTTAATTTGTTTTTTTTCAGTTCACATGAAATAAAAACATTGTCCACACAAACACTGAGGAACAATATGAGTGCTCATCTCCTGCTGGGAAATAAAAATTCAATAGTTTCAAATACCAGTCCTTTCTGCCCTCTTTAGTCATTTTGAGGACTTGTGTCTGATGATAAAATGCTTTAAATCCATTTTAAACCTTGTCGGGACTGGCATTCCTTGTCTGGATCTTAGCAACATAACAAAGCTTGCTTTGAAAGTCTCTTAAAGAGGCAACCCCCAGTTCATGTAGTTGATACCTATGTGAGGAAGCCCAGTTTATTTGTATAACTGCTGCTTGAATTGCAGAATCTAGCCCAACATCTTTCAAAACATGATTGAACTTTAAATCTGCAGAAATCTCTTGGAAAAGTGCAAACCAAGTATTTTTTTAACTAAGAGACACATTTTATTTGAGGAAAAAAGTCACAAAAGGCAATCCAGAATATCTACTATTTAGTGGAAGCAAAGAATGGTTTTTTCATGCACTTGTTTGTGAAATGTATGTGTACTTTTTTCTTCTCTGCTGAACTGCATTGTAAGAGGTTGATTGTGCTTGTAGCTATGTACAAGATCTCTCTATCTTTAGTGTGGTGAGATGCTAGAAAAGGCATTTTGGGTCTTATCTGATTGTTTTGCAAAGCATATACGGTTGCTCTCAACCCAAACTACATGATGAAAATGAATGCTTCTCCTTTAGTAATGAGGATCAGCAATGATGCCTTCAGCATGAAACTGCCCAGTGTAGCCAAGGCATAATTTTATTATCCCAGATGAAAGACAAATATGATCTCATTCTATTTTGTATGAAAAACATTATTTTGAGCCTGTCTGGTTCCTGCAAGCTTGCTGAGCTGTGTTACTCAGTAATGTTTGGCACATGGCAGCTTTTTCTGGGGCTGGTGTGCAGGAAGAAAGAAAATAAGGCCAGGTTGGAGCTGCTATCTATTTCTGTGGTTTTATTCTTGCCCTTTGAGTTCTTTGTCCACGGTTGCAGTCTGCTCCAGAACAGCTCCTGTGGTTTTGTAAGCACATCCCAGCTACAGTGTTAGTCCCAGAGAGCCAGGAGAGGCAGGTTGTATTTAAAGGCTGGAAAGGTCTGGCTGGAGCACTGCCTTTTCCTTCTTTGATCTAATATAAGAGGTGTTATTCTTTACAGCAGTTCTCTTAATGAGAGCAGACACGCCAGCCCTGACAGCAGAGCATGTCCTCAGGCAGATGTGCACAGATGTGCATGCAGCCCCGCACACACCCCTCTGTGTGCAGGTTGCCTGGGATAAGCCACCCCAGGCAGGAAGGTTTTTCCCTGCAGGAGTCTGGCGGGTGTTTGTCCCTGCTGGGAAGGTGTGAATCCCCTGCAGGCTCTGGGGGACGTGTCTGTGCCCCACCAGACCAGGGCTGTGGGAACTGGAGTTTGCAGCAAGGATGAAACACTGACATTGCCAACTTCACTTCCATTTTGGGGTGAAAACAGAATGAGAGAAGCTCTCAGATTTAGGGGAAAAGTTGTATTTAAATTAAAACTTCAGTCTTCTGATAATTCCATAAATAACACTTTTTTCAAGGCTGATGCCTCCTCATTCTGGCGTTATAGAATGGACTTGCCATGTTTGCCTCCTCAGTTTGGGAATCCTTGTAGTGTTTTCTATTTTTTTCTTCTTGGAAATATTTGTGATGAAATAGGAAAGCTCAGTTTTCATCTACTGTTAATGTTTTCTAAGTAGAAAATACAGGACCAAAATTACAAGATATTGATGTGAAAGGCAAACACCCCTACAAACACATTTCCTTTTTCTCCACTTTTCTGTTTCCTTGTTTACTATTAAAAAAATTGCATGAAAAATGTTTTCTTACACTTTCTTGAGCTTCATTGAAAAGGAGGGATAAAAGAAAAAATACAAGTGCACAAATGGTTTTCAAAAATAATTACATTAAATACAAAATAAAATATCCATTTTAATTCAGCAGTGATTAGTTTTCTGTAATACTTTTGGAAATGCCTATATGTTTTCATCACCTGTTCTTTGAACTGCCTGTTACTTCCAGTTGAAATTTTCTAAGTAGCTCTACTTGAGTCCGTTGAGTAAGGAGCCTCTAGAAGAATTTAAAAAATAAAAAAGTGTACGGACTTAATGAGCAACAAAGTTAGTGATCTGTAGCAATTACCCAAGTGAGTAATTTTGTTTCATTAATGCACCCTAAAGCACCAAGCTGTTTTGACAATGGGCACTGCAGGGCCATTGCAAGGCTCAAAGAGACAGTTTTGTTACCAACTGCGGTGTAAGCG
The DNA here is from genome assembly GCA_013400915.1 of Pardalotus punctatus. Classification (NCBI taxonomy): domain Eukaryota; kingdom Metazoa; phylum Chordata; class Aves; order Passeriformes; family Pardalotidae; genus Pardalotus; species Pardalotus punctatus. The sequence goes on from VZTX01014535.1 coordinate 883,206, forward strand.
ATAGGTTTTACCAACAAGGAGGGAAAGAAAGTGGCTTAGTGGAAGAAGAAAATTAAAGTCCATCTATTATTGTCACGGAAACCAATGGCAATGCTTGTAAAGATTCTAACAGAGCAGGGTCACACATCAGTTTGTTCTGCATTTTCCTATTTTTTTTCTGGCTTTTCCTGTTTCTTGGTTACTGTGCATTTTTAAGAGGGCATCTTGATGCACAGAGCATCTTGGTTTGAAAAGGGAAGAAAAGCATGTACCTGGCTTAGCTGAATCCTTCTTGGGGGAAAATAGAAAAGCAGATAGCAGAAACAGGGGCAAAGCTGTATTATACCTTGTAGGCCTCTCTGAATCACTCAATATGGGACACACACAGTGTATGATATATTAAGGTGAAGTATTGAATATCCATAAAGGCGTACTAGCAAATGGTGTCAATTTTCAAACACTTTGCTTTGTCAGCTTCACAAATTTAAAATCAATCATCAAAAAGTCCCTGTATAGATCAGCTGAAAACAGATAAAACCTTATGGTTACCTCCCTGACAAAAAAGTTGAAATTAAAGATGAGTTTATAAAGACTCAAACTGGCAGAATTCTGTAGTGCTAAAAGCTGGGGTCATCTGACCTCTCAGATTAGAAACAAATGCTGAGGAAAAACAATGACACCCAGTGCACTGCTAATAAATACATCTTGGAGGACAGTTGAACACGCAGAAAAAATAGATTTCACAGAGAGGCTTATTTTCAGCATGAATGCTATTTTCTCACTGCATTATCATAAATATGAGAAGGAAAAAAGGTATAAATAAAAAATTCTTGGGCACTCCCTGGAGACTTGTCAAAAGGACGTAGTTTTTATACGCTGTAGTGTAAAAGTATTCATTAAAATGAATTTTTAAAATGTCTTGTCCAATATTAGTTGCCTGATGTCCTTCCTTTGATCATAAATTATAAATGAACTGGCAAAAAATGAAGAAGCCATGATTCCATTAATGAATTATTTAAGTGTGATTGTTAGTTTTTGCAATCGTTGGCCTAATAATCTCAGGCTTGTGACACTGAAGTGTTTCTTACTGGAGGGTGATGATGATGGTAATGTTGTTAACATAATCAGCGCGTCCCACGAGTCACGAACCCACCCAGCTCCTCGGGTGGCTCCACAGCCCCTGGAGCTGCCATGGCTCTGTGCTGCAGGGTGGGAGGTGACACTGAGGACATTCGGGGTGAACAGAGTTCGCTGTGGTGGCTGCCCCTGGCCAGCACTTGCAAAAAGCCAGGAGCGCTCTAAGAGAGGATCTTGTCCCCGCAGCAGCCTGCCTGTGCCAGCGGCGCACGCCACCGGCTTGGCCCATTCCAGCGGCGGCTCCGGCAGCTCCAGCGAGTCCGAGAGCAGCTCCGAGTCCGACTCCGACAGCGAGAGCAGCTCCAGCGACAGCGAGTGCAACGAGGAGTCACGCAGTGCCACACCAGAGGTAAAGCCGCTCGCGGCTCTCCCCAGAGAGGGAAGCATGCAGGGGAGCAAAATCCTGCTCCCTGTTAGGGGGATGTTGGAGTTCCATGCTGTTTGATGCTGTTGACTTCTTCTCCCTTTGCCGTTTCACATGTATGACCCACATACTCATTCTAGCTTTTGGAAGAATCTTTCTGGCCTACATTTGAATTGCTTTAAAGAAATATTTAGATTCTTGCCAGTAGCTAGAGAAGATTTTATTGACACAGTATTCAGCTGGGACCAAGGAAAGGCAACATGACAAAACTATGTCTTCAGGGACTAGCTAAACTTTTTAGTTGTATTAAATTTCTCCAGGGCCATGTTGTAAACCAGATAAGGAAGCCTAATTAACCATAAATACTCCATAAATACTCCCATAAAACTAGCAGTCACCACTAGTTGACTGAAATAAAAGGGTGCATCAAAAAAAAGTTCTCTTTTAAAGGAAAAAGCACTGCTTCTGAGATTTGTTCCTTGTCGTCCTTCAATCTGCAGCCCGAACCCCCTTCAACAAACAAATGGCAGCTGGATAAATGGCTAAATAAGGTGAACCCCCACAACAAGCCCATCATCAACAATCAAAATGAGCCTCACAGCGAGAGCAACTCCCAGGCCCAGAGCAACCAGCAGGCCGAAGGGCCAAACAAAGGGAAGCTCAGCAGCAGCCTGCCCCCGACCGATTCCAAAGACCGGGCGATCCTTAGTCCCATCCGAGAGAAAGCCAAACCACGGGTTGCCCAGAAAACCCCAGAGGCAAAAAGCTCCAAGCAGAAGTCGCCAGCTCATAATGAGCCAACTTCACAAAGGACTACTGGGAAAAAGCAACCCAAAAAGGTAGAAAGGACTTCCAGTGTAGAAGAGTATAACTGGCCCAAACCAAATAATACCAGCAACACTCCCAAAGAAAAAGACACACAGGAACCCCCCGAGCAGCCAAAGGTTCGAACTAAAGCAGCAGTTGGGAAGACAGCTCCAAGGAAAGAACCACGAACTAGCACAGGTCTCACTTCAGAGAAGAAAAAGTACAGAGGCCCCAGCAAAATTGTCCCGAAGTCGCGGGAATTCATTGAAACGGATTCATCTACTTCTGACTCGAACACAGACCAGGAGGAGAGCCTGCAGGCCAAGGTGCTGCCAGCCTGCACTGGCTCTGGCAGCGGTGTCAAAGTGAAGGACTCTGGCAGTAACATCCTCAGCGTAAGTAGCTTAACGAGCAATGGCAGCAACACATCCATCGACCAGACCAGCAATGACCTGGAGGAGCAGCTCTTTTCTCCTATCCCAATTGTACAAAATGAACTTCTGTCCCCACTGAGAGAATATGAAGAACTCAAATCTCTGTGGGTGAAAATAGACCTTAGTTTACTCTCTAGGATACCTGGACAGGAAACTTTTGAGACCACATCTGTGAAAAGTGAACCAAGAGAGGCAAATGTGAAACATAGGCGACCATCTCGAGAGTCCCCTACCCCAGCAGCTGAAAAACCCTCCACAAAATCCAAAAGAAAACACAAGGTAAGTCATTTTCATTGTTTAAAGGAAAACACTTGAGTTTCTGAGCACCCTGGAGGTCGGGACCACAGGCAGTGATTCCTCACTGCATCTGCAGCTGGGCTGTGGGGAGGCATCACAGCACTGCGGCTTTATTGGTTTTACAAAGGACAGACATTTACAAGTGCACTACAAATTAACATCAGAAACCAGCGAAAAGCAAACCCCAGCTGATGAAATCAATAAACAATGTATTTTTTGAGATTTGTCTTACAAGCTGTTTCGCTGTATTTGCTCACTCACCTATTAGTTTCCAGTGTTCTGTAATCTGCAAAAAGTGATGAGTTCGTATTAGTACAGTTTTAGCCCTACTCAGAAAATGTGACTTCTGTTTGGAAGGGAGGGGTTTATTGTCTGCAGAATTAAGGCATTTTCACCACTGGTTTAAACAGGCTTCATCAAAGTCAATGGAATGATGCTTGCTTATGCTCCTGGTGAATTTAGTTTTTATATTGTTTTGTGGTATAAACAAATGTGATTCATAGAAATATAATTTGCTTAACTAGCTTCTTTCCTTATACAGCTACCTGAAAAAGCAAATATATCTTGACTGAAGGCATTATGTTTTATCATGTGTTTTATGTTATTTATGCCCAAGGGTATCCTATCTTGTGGGATATGACATTGCACTTCAAACTAAATGTGTTTTCAGAAAAGAAACGGAAGTTTTATATCCTAAACGAATTTTTGTAGTCAGTTTTTCCAGCTGAAATGCTTGTGCTCAGGTCTGCCTGTGAAAAGTCATCAGAGTGTATTTTTTTAATACCTCAAATTTTATAAATCATTGTAAATGTGACTTCAGCTGTCTGTTCTGGTGGAATTCTTGAAATCCTGAGTTTGAGCATTTCAGTGGTACAAGGGAATTAGTGCAAGACAAAGACAGATGAGGCCAGGCAGACACAGGGTCTGCACCCCTGCCTAAATGAGTCACTGCACTGGCTCCTTCCCTGTTGAATTAAGTGGAAATAATCACATGAGTAAACTCAGCAGGTTTTCATTCAATTTATATTCTAGCTGCACACTACAGAGATGCAAGAGAGAAGGGGAAAAAAAGAGGAAAGGGATGTATAAATGTCCATACTTATGGGTACAAGTAAACCATGTTTTTGAGTACACCAGGGTGCATATTAATTACACCGATAATAATCCTTGCTGGGTTACTTAGTGGACTGTCTGTATCATGGAGAAGGAATCTTGACTAAAACGCAAGTGTAGTACTGTCAACTAAAGTGAGGGCTCCCAGGGAAGAAAAAAAAATAAGGGGGGGGTTGTATGAAAGTTGGAACCTCATAATTTACTTAACTGAGACTTTGAATCAGAAACAAGAAAATGCAAGATCTCACTCTGGGCCTGTGCAAACATAAGCTGGGCTCTGAATCAGCCCCTTCAGTTGCAGTGATTTTTCACTGCTACCCAAGGGGAAACGAGCCAATTAGGATGACTTGAGGGTATACCAACAGTTAAAGCAGGGGAGGGAGAGACTGGTTTGTGTTTCTAAATCATGCTATTAAAAGATTTATTTTAGCCATCTACTAGTGGGCTTGAAGGCTGATATGAAGGTTCCAGTGACAGAGCAGTAATCAGCTTTGCTTGTATCATCCTAGTTCAGGCACAAAAGTCATGCATCAGGGAGTCTTCCAAAGCAAATTTCAAACGAGCTATTGCTGTTAATGACTACCCCAGCTCAATCCTCTCCTCCTAGTCCTGTGAGGAATACTTACTCAGAGAAGTTTTCCCATCAATTTCTCTTAGGTCAATGAGTAAAAGCTATTTACTTGAATAAGGTTTGGTGCTATCAAGTCATTGCATCTGAATTATTAATTAAATTCCAGTGCACTACAGAAGATAACTTTAACACTCTAGACATTTTGCTTCCTAATTATCTGCTATGTCACTTGTTATATAACTTCATGTCATGTGTTTGGAGCACGTTTAGCCCTGATTTCAGGTGACTTTCACTTCCCTTAGACCAGTATCTAACTGCTGCTGCTTTAGAGGAAATACACTGAGATTCCTGAGGTCCTGTTAGTGGCCAGTGAAGTTGTGCATGAATGCTGGATCTTTTACACTCTTCCTTTTGTTATCCAAGCAGACAGAAAGCCTGGATACCTTTGTTGAAAGCAAGAAGCAGCGCCTGGAGGAGCCTCCAGCTTCCTGCCTGCTCCCACCTTGTATCTCTCCAATACCGAACCACAGAATAACCAGCACTAAAGAGTAAGTGGGTTTTTGACGTAACATTCATGAGGGATTTCACAGTGCTTTTCCATAAATGCCTCTGCTGTAGAGTCAGATGGACTTTACAGCCCATAGGCATGAGTGGCACAGCGTTGGTGTTCCCATCCATCAGGAAGAGGATCCTCATGGTTTTGGAGGAGATTCATTCCTCCTCCTGATGGACTGCAGGAATTCAGGATGCCGCCACAGTCCTGGTGTACCCTTCAATCGCCTCTCGATGTTCTTTCTTGCCTCTATCACCTTTAACCTCTGTGGACAGAGAATCCTGCTAAAAATGGGCTTTATTTCTTTGCCTGGAATTAATTTTTTAAATCATTTTCATAGGAGACAGTTCCCAGTTCTATTGAACAAAACAGTGACTTTGCCTCACGTTCAGTGACTCTTTGTTTTACCTGTGTACACAGCAGTGCCAGGAGTGACCATCCTAAGTGTCCAGGCATGTGTGCTTTGTATCTCAGCAGCCACACCATCCCATAGTTTGTGCCTTTCAGAGTGTCTTTAGAGATGGCTATAATGCTTGAGCAAACAGGTGCCACATAAATAATGATTCTGATTATAGGGTCACAAGATTAACACTATAAATAGCCAAAGAGTCCTATTCCCTTCTGTTACCAATTTTGTGCTTTTATGATTTTGAGATGAGGTACTTCTTTCTGCTTCGCACTAGGATAAGCAAAGAATCAAAATCATGATGTGCTTCTGAAAACAATTTCAGGGTAATAGTAGTTAAATTTAGATAAAGTGAAAATAATTTATGAAATAGCACACTAATTTTAAAATCCTTAAAGAAGGTTGAGCATCATTTTATTTATTCTGGTGTCATTGTGGAGTAATTTCAGTCCTTGAACTAGGCCCTCATTCAGCGACTGAGAAAATCAGAGTTGGTGTCTGGAAAAGGAAGATGAGCTGAAAGTTACAGTGGGATCTGTAACATTCGATAAACATCGTGATGAGTGTTGCCTGATTGTCGTTGCTAGAAATACAATGAGCAGAGATATATTGCAGAGGGAATGAAGGATTATGCATCCCCAACACCTCCACAATCCATTAAAAAAAATCTTTCTATCTTTGTCACCAGCAGGCCCTAAGGAACCACCCCCAACCTGATGTTTCTTAATTTGAGCTTGTTTTCCAGGTCGTTAGTTTGATTCCTCAGAGCTTTCAACCCTTTGGTATTCTCTCTTAAAACATAATTGTGTCCATCAATAGTTATTTCCACATGCTAGCTTTTTCTCTCATCTGCCTGAAGTTTTGAAACAAAATTTTCTGACTTCTTTTCCACTGCAGTAACTAAGACCTGGATCATGCTGCATTTATTGCTAGTATCTTCTGAGTTTGCTTGAAAAAAAATGCAATACTTTTTGGTAGTTAGGGTTTTCAACTCCCAGAGACATGCAACTGAATATAGATCAATGTATTTCCCAAAAGATCAGAGAGTTGGATGAACTGTGTGAAAACAAATTTCTAGAAATTTAAAAATTTCACTTTTAAACAGTCAGGAGTGGTTTTGTTCTCCAGAGGGTTAAGTATATTTTTCAGGGGAGGCAGAAGAAAGGCCACTGTTCAAGGCTATGGGGGAGAATAAGGCTTCAGGGATAAAAGGTTGAACAGACCGGCTTTGCCATTTGGTCTTTTATTCCCAAAAGTTCTAGATTTTCTTTAAGAACTGTCCACATAAGGACTCTGAGAAACGGGGGTGAGTCAGCTACAGGTGTGCTGATGATCTTCATCCCTTAAGGAGGTGTGAAGTCCCATGGTGGATGTTCTCACTTAGCAGGAACCTTAGGTTTCTCCTGTTAGAACCTGATCCCTGTGCCAATAAGTCAAATTCCCCAAGGCAGACAGACACTAAAGATTTTCATTGGGCTTTTTTATAGGTACAAGAGTGTTTTGACAGAAAGACCACGACCTCTGGGCCAAAATTTGGAGGCATTCAGGAGTCTGGATGAATCTGGGAAAGACAGATCACACCTGTGCTTTCACAGCTCCATTGTCTGCCTTTCTGTGGTTAAGGCATTTGGATACATTTCTCTCATTATCTTTCCCTAAATATATGAGCTCAATAGAGAAAGCAAAGATGCACAATTAATTTTTAAAGGGTCACATGTCTAATAAGGGCAATGATATACCTAATTTCCACAAATTTCTATGACTACGTGTACAGTTTGAGTTTAGAAATCCAAATGGTCAGTTGTGAACTTTAAAGGCCTTTGCACAACCAGAGAGAGAAGTTGTGTTATGCAGTCATTGCATAAGCCATAGTTACCTTTCTGTTCCTTCCCTCACATACTCTGGGGCTGATGCCTTTTCCTAAATCTGACCTGACATTTTAAATATACTATTCAAAGTATTGCCACTGCATTTTCCTTATTTGTGATACTTACAGCAAGTGAAGGAATAGATGTTTCAGTGCTTTCATAGGAATACCTTGAAACACTGCTCTGAAGCTGAATTTTTGTCAGATCAGCTGCCTCCTTTGTAGCAGAGGGTTATTTATTTATATTTACTTGCTTGACAGAGCAATTTTAATTTAAGGATTAATTGTATATGCTGCTGAATACCATTTATATCTGAATATTTGAGTGGTAGACCCAATCCAGACAGAGCGTTACTCACCAGTATTTGGCTTTTTGTAGCAACACAGGGAGTTACTTGCTGATGCAAACTGATTCAAACTGGACTCACACCAGTGAAACATGCTCACCATCTAGCAGGCATGCTAGGAGTCTGTTTGAGGCAAGCATTTCTGGTTTTCAAAATTTCCTGTTCCCTTTTGTTTGACCTTTAGTTGAAGATGCACCTGTACTTGGCAATACATATTAGTCAGTCCCTTGGGCAGTCACAGCTACTCACTGGGGCTCCTCCATGGCACACCAGCCTTCACATCTGTGACAATGACTTGGGCTCCATTCAGGTGCTGCCATATGGTCCAGGCTAATGTGGGAGTGACCTTTCCCTGCAAAGCCCCTGCAGAAAGCCAGATACACCATCAATGTGCAGCATTTCACTGCGGACCAGGGCAGGCAAGGAAAGCCAAGTGGCTGCTATAGACTGGCTTTGTCTCACTAACAGGCCACAGATACCACTGCACACCACAAGGAGTGGATAAAGAAAGGGCAAAGAAAGGCAGCTTGAAACATGAGAGTAGCTGGAAATTCTCCCTTCCTCATGCGCTGACCTCTTGTTGTCTGCTTGCTTGCTTTCTGCCCTAAAAGAAACCAGGCTGGAAAAAAAAAAGCAGATGGGAACCTTCTCCTTCTTTGATAATTGGCCTTTTTTAGACACAAAAGATTAAACCCTGCAGCCACAAGACCATCAGTTCTGCTTGTAGTTTTTCCATGCACTTTTATTGTGTTTCTCCCTAGATTTTAAATATATTTTAACTAACAATCATGTCAGCAAATTAAACCATTGAGTCTCGGTAATTATTGCAATAAATTCTTTCAAAATTAGCGATTCCTGCAATCAAAGACCAGTTTCTTAGGCCATTAACAGCCCAAAGCAAAGTGGCAATCTGGTTAACTGCTGGTAACAACCTATTTCATGGAGGTTATTGTTAACATAAATGCTTTAGTGTAAATCTGAAGGAGGTAACATTGCTAAATAAATTATTGGCTTAATTCCTGCAAAAACTGGTAGGATTAAGGGGGCAATAAGGGGAGAAAAGGAAAAAAAACCCAATAGACAATTAAAACTGTAGTGGCGGGGGGGGGGGGGGGGGGGGGGGGGGTTTAGAGGAACGGTTGTTAAAACNNNNGGGGGCTGTGTTAAATGTAAGTTATGTAGAAAAAATATCCTTTAGTGCATTTTCTTTTGTGGTTAAGTCTTCCAACCCACAGAATTATGTATGCGACAGAGTTGAGTAGCTGCACCTATTCCTTGGTTTGCCCCATCTTCTGTCGGAGCCCAAAGATGAAGTGAACTGGTGAAGTTTTAAACAGGAAAGAGCTCCAAACCCCTCCATGCACAGTGGCATGGAAAACCACTTTGCTCTGTGTTCCCACCCATGAGTGCATGGGCAGGGTCCCCGTGTAGGACATGTTCTTGGGAGGTGAGCTTTGGGTTCTGCTCCTGTGTTTCATTAACTGTGTCTGCTTTGCTGCTGCACAATCCAAGGACACAGGCATGCTTTGTCGGGGCAGTGTTCACCCTCCTTTGGAAAACTTTCCTCTGGAAAATGTTCAGGGTGTTGCTGTGCTCCAACTATGGTAACTTGTCTGGGTTCCAAGATGCCCTTTGGGGGTCAGAAAGTGAACAGATGGAGCTTTGAGTGAGAACTTTGTGGAGAACATATTGCAGGACCACATGTGCATAAAATCAGTCTCATTGAAGAGCTGCTGGTCCATTCCAACATGGTTGTTTTCCTTTGATCTTCTTCAGACCCATGTGTTTTCCAAGCAGGACGGCATCCATCCCAGTAAGGCAATATGAATTTGAGCTTGTTTCATTTCTTCAGTCTGCAGATCTTTAATGTCAGAGAGTTTCAAATAAAATATCTTTAACTCTGCATCAGTTGAATTAAAGTAGTTTTGGGTAGAGGAGCTATAAAACAGTGAGGAGTTTGTTTGATTTCACTCTGTGGTTTCACAGATAAGGCTAAAATATCTCTGTATCACCAAAGATCCAAAGTAGGACAATGACCGTGGTGTAGATTTGATACTGTCAGTGAAACTGCCAAAGAGGTCAGACTGAAATGAGAGAGAGTGCCAAAATGAGAAGTAAGGAAAACTGGGTTGCCTTCTCCTCTTTCCCAGGTTACTGTGAGGTAAAGTAGATCTATAATTCCTGACACTGACTGAAAGTGGGAACAAAACATAAATTCTTGTTGACTTAATTTGTTATTGAAATTTTAGTCAATAATCCTGTAAAGTAAATGATCACGTAGTACAATATTAGATGTCTAACAAAAGATTAAAATTCAGGTTATCTTCATTGACTGAGCGGGGACAGTACCTGAAATAAAAATCTATGAGTAGATTAACATGTTAAGCCATCAGTGAGGTGTTGGGTTTGTTTTTTTCTTTTTTGATGAATTTGAGTGGAGAAAGGTCTACCAGTTTGGTTTTTTTCCTGGTTTTACTGAGTATCACAGCTGCCATTTCTAGGCAGCTAACAATTTCTGTACATAAAACAGACAATAGATTATCATATTACTTGAGCTTTCATGTCAAAACCACATTCATTTTCTGAATCACGTTCAATTCATCAACCAATATTTGCTCAAGGGCTTTTGCCAACTACAATGTATCATTTTAATATAGTGTTGAACATTGGTTTTATTTTAGAGGTTAAATAATTATTATATTGTTATTGTTTCAGTTATCATTTTGTAGTTGTTATAAATTCTATTTTTGTTCAGATGCTGCCATATGCTATTTGGGTTTTTTTGCAAAGGTTGCTTATGTGGGCCATAATCCACCTCTTAAAAAGATGCTTAATGTTAAACACATAAATAGTCATACTTGTCAAAGGAACTAACCCTGTGCATAAAACTTTCCAGCACTTTGCTGAGTCAGAACCTCTATGACCTCTCAAATGAAGACTGACTCAAATTAGCATTTAAATTGGGTGCAATTTGTACTAATGCACTGCAAGTTGTCCTCCAAAGCAGAAGGTTTCTGCAGTCATCGAAAAGGCAGAGGCAGCTCTTCTGTTTTCACTGCTGTCCCCTCGTGACTTACCTCGGAGGGCACGGGGCTGCAGGACAGATTGGAGGGCAGAGCCAGCTTCCCAGTAAATAAAATCTAGAGCTTTGTGCTGTGGCAGGTTAACCAATATTCTTGAAGTGCAACTGGTTTTTCTGTGTGTCCCAGGAGCAGCAGTAGCTCAGTGAAGAAGGTGACAAAGAAAAGAGAAGAGAAGCTGTTCCCTCCTCCATTGTCCCCACTCTTGGACGAGCCCGTGCACCGGCGGCACAGCAGTGACAACAGCTCCTTCAGCCAGGAGCCCCCTGTCACAAACACCTCACAGACCAGCAGCTCTTCCTCCTCTGTTTCTAAACACAGAAAGAATGAAAATAAATCTTCTTCTAACCCCAAAGGAATCTGTGTAAGTAATCAGCCTCAGTTGGTGTTGCGTTGGATATTTTTTTTCCACACAGTATCTGTTGCTAAGTGCTTGTGTAGCCTCACTCAAGGGCAGTGAGGAGAGGATCTTTACAGAGTGCAAGCTCCATTTTTAGGTCAGCATTAGGCATCGACTTGGTGTTGTCTATCATTCCCTGAAGCACCTGGTCCCTGAGCCTCAGAGCAGAGCCTTTGCAGCCATCAGCTTGCTGCAGTTAGTCCCTTAACTCTGTAGCTGCAACACATACAATTTGAAAATAAAAATTCAAGAATATTACTTGAATAACTGACCCGAATTCTCAGCCAGAATTGAGCGCTGTAGTTATACTGAATATTATGGCCTAAACTAGACAGACAGTAACAATCTGACAAAAAAATATCTGACCACAGCACACTCGGCATGTTAATAACTTCTCTCAGGTTTGCAGGCTCACAACATTAAGGTTTATTTACACCTGATCTCCATTAATTATGTATAAACTTTTAGACACTGTTTAAATAGGGGTTTTTCCCCTATTGAAAAATTCTACTCTGTTAGGGCCATCTCCCCATCAATGGTTTTCACATAGACAGTTCTTTGTTACTTGCTTTTCACCAGATTCAGGTGGGGTTTTTTGCTGAAAATACATGAAGAAGAGCCCAAAATGCATAGCAAATTCACTAAAACAAAGTAAAATTTCACATTAGTTTGTCATCCTCTTTTTAGGTTAAACAGGGAATCTCCAGGGTTTTGGCCCATTTTAGAAAATGGTCCTTCCTCTAGAGTTTTAAACACATCCTTACTTTTATAGTATTAAACTGTATCTCAGTATCACTGTCAAAAGACAGGTCAAAAATTCTGCCCCAGAAAAGGCCATGCATAGCCCCATTTTTCACAGTTCACCACTCTGAGAGAGGTTTTTACCCTGCACTGTAATAGTAAAACTTGCAAGTTGCATTGGATCGTAGGTGACAAATCACTTCACCTTATTCATTCATCCCTGTTGCTTTCTGATATCATTGTGTCACTTCAAGCTGCACCCGTAATACACACGCCTTCAACTGAAATCAATGCCAAAATGAACTGCATATGTCAGCAAATAAACAGTGCTATGTAAACAGCAGGGCCTCTGCCTCTCATCCCAGCATCTCTAGTCAGATTTATCTTTGATTAATCTATTATCTTGATACATGAAATATTTTTCTCCTAAAATATGTTAGACTTCTTTCCCTAGTTCATTGGTTCATCTGTAATTTAGTTTATCTGTTTGGGGACCAAGCTTGCAAGTTGCAATTGCCTGATTTAAAACCTTCTGTTATGCTTCTGGTTTGAATCATTGCAAAGTCACAACTCCTGACTTCTGCTTTCCATTCTTCTCTCTGTAGCAAGAGTGAGGAAGTTGTTCCCTGCTGAAACCCAAGCAGACTCTTCAGTCACATTAACAGCTAGCTCCTAATAATATAGAAAAAAAAGGTTGCATCAGTGGGATACACCTTGAAGGATTAGACTTCCCCAGCCTTGCTTTAACCAGTGTCTCCAGTCAGTAATACCATGGTATCCACCTAAAAATTACACCTAAAAGTTACTGAGTTCAGGTGAGAGCTCAGAAGTGGAGTCGCCCTCACTGATTAATCTGTTAGGCTCATGTTGCAAGGAATGGAAGGGTACTTTGGTGAGGTAACATGAATGTAGGTGGATATAGATGAGGGCTGTTCTGCACCTTAGCCTTTGGTTTTCGGGAGGGTTTTTTTTGGCAGGGAGGGTGGATGTGAGTACTTGCATTATTGGAAGATGGTTGTTTGAACTATGAATAACAATCCTGTATTTTCTAGGAGGAAGAATCTCACAGTACACCCACAGCCAACACTCTTCTTGACACCAGCCATCTAGAACCAGACATCTGGTCTGCAATGCCAACGCTTTCCAATGGGAATTCTGAACCCAGAAGACCCAAAATAACATTTGATGATGTGTAAGTTTTATTGACTTAGTGCTCTGTGATTGGGATTTTCATGCAAGCAGAGCTCCCAGTGAAAGAGAGTATCTTTGATTACAGTGCTGGCATTGGGCACCTGTGTGGATAGTGCTGCACAAAGGCACACACAGTTTTAATCTTTGCAAATGAACTGTTGTCACTGATTAATGAAGATTCTGTTGATAAATGTTTTCAGATCATGAATGTTGGTTCACGGTAATTCTTCTTCATTTTTTTGTTTTAGCTCCTCTAATGGAAACTTCTTATACTTAATTAGTTTAAAATATTTTTCCTTTTCCTCTGTTCAGCACACATTAATGGGTCCTTTGGGTGGCCAGTTTCTACAGCTCCTTCTTTTACATTCTGGTCACCCATCATATCTCTGCATACAGCAGCTTCAGACTGACATCAGGTTAAGACTTAAAGAGATAATTGGTCATATATGTAAAAATTGTTCTTTAAAGGAATCAGCAATTTTTTCAAACAATGTTTGTCCAACTGTACGAAAGCAAAGACTTGAATTAATTGATTTTGTCTCTTTAGGCTTCACAATGCGGATTATTACATGCAAGAGGCTAAGAAGCTAAAGCATAAAGCAGATGCATTGGTAGGTTGTCACAGGTTCTTTTGTCTCTTTCCACTATGGAACTCAGTGTTAAAAACATGGGCATCCTGCACATGCTCTAAAGCCTCTCAAACCAAGAGGAGCCCTGCTATTGACTAAAATGTGCTTCAGATTGTGCTCCATGAACACACTGTCCACAAGTTAAACCCTGAATGCTGTTCCTAACACTGAAGTATTTGTTCCCAAAAAAAAAGCTACTTACAATAGCTGGTGTTTCTTCCAAAGGGGAGCAACAGTCATCCTGTTTATGAAGTATGTAAGATGGTTTTATGAAAGTTGATGTGTATTTGAAATTTGTTTTTCCTATTCACTTTGAGCCTAAAACAGAAGTGTTGAAATATTCCATGGCAGAAAGACAGACAAATCACCCCACACCCCATTATCATGTGGTAAAACTGTTTGATATTTTCAATCCAATTGTTTAAAATCTGCAACAATTCATTTTTATGTAGTACATTCATTTTTATTGCATGGTTTTAGGCTGATAAAGAAAGTCTCAACACACTTATTCCCAAAAAATCTGGCAATGAGGTAGTTCAATGCTGGGAAAGCTTTTTCTCTTGCTTTACCCCAGATGAAATTCCAGTAAGATTGGCCTAATTTTGCCAAGTGTTTTGATTTTGATAAAACTACATAATCTGACTGATTGTATTCTACCATGGTTTGTTCAATACAAACTATTGCCAGTTCTGAAGTGCCCTTAATAAATGTTTGTTTTGTAGGCAGGGACTTTGCTTCTGTGTGCTGCATAGGGTGCAGAACAGTGACTTATTTAGGCAGGCTTAGTGGAACTCGACTTCTCTACTTAATTTAACCAGGATGTATAAAATGGAGTGTGGCCATTCACTTTGCCCCTCAAAGTTTTGGGTGATTGTTCACCTCTCAACTTTATTATTTCTGGGGGTTTTGCATGTATATTCTGTCATTCCACACCAGAGAATTTGTGCTTATAAATCAGTGTTTGTCCAAAAAAAATCTGGACAAAACAATCACATGCTCTGCTTTTAAAAAGCAAACCAGCTCCTCTGTCAGTGAGCTGAAGGAGAGCTGACATTTCAAGCTGTCTGCTCCAGCTCTGCAGGCTCCCTTTTGGCTTGGGGCACAGCGTTTCCAAGCGTGCTTTCTGTGTGAGGTGGGTTCAGGGGTTTGGCACCTGCTCTGGCTGTCAGCACGGTGACAGCCATCCCTCCCAGCGTGCCCGTGTACAGAGGTGGCCTGATGGCTTCCAGCCGGCTCGGCAGAGCGCGTCCAGCCCCAGCCAGGCGGCTGCAGGCTCACACCACCTCCCGCAGCTGGGTGACCTTTAACAAAACACACATGGTGCTGGCACAGGGTACCTGCTCCACGCTGGCAAACAGTTACAGGCTCAGGCTCCCATGATCTCAGCACACCCTGGCAATTCCCCTCCCTCCGCAGCCGGACACTCTCGCGAGGTGCTGACCTTGTCCCCTGCTTGCACCTTTGCCTGTGCCTGCAGGATCAGGGGTGGTTCTCAGGCAGCACCAAGAGGAGCAGGCACAGCACATCCCACTGCTGCCTGTCACACACAGTTTGACACCCTGAGTAGCCCCGATATGAGGCCATCCACTGTGATCAACTTGTTGGCAGGCATAAATATCCATGAACAAAGTATCTGTGTTTTCCTTCTGCTATTTAGATCTCAAGTCTTTTTTTTTCCCCACCCAATGCAGCTGCACACAAATTATCTCCATGTAACACATTTGGTGTGCAATCCCGTAGTGTTACTTGTCCTATGGAAACAATTGCTGCTGGTTACTTGGTGCTGACATGACAGAGCACAGGCAGCATCGGAAGATGTGTTGCAGTGGCTAGAAAGATAATGCATGTGACCTCAAAATGTGTCAGCAAATGTTAATGAGATTTGTGGCAGCGCTGTTCCTGAGCTTGTAGAGAAAATAGATTTCTGGTGAAGGGCAGGACATTTCATGTCTTACGGGAGTGACCCCATGGAAACCTCTCCTTGTCTGGGGCTGCAGTAAGGGATCAGCTAATTTGGGTGGGCTGCTGCTGTGGCAACTGCCTGCACCATATGGAAAAGATCTTGGAGACCTCACTGTGTTCCTGTCTGAGATGTGACAAGCTGGAGTAATTCCACCTACTCCAGAGAATCGGATCCCATTGCTGGCTCAAACGCTGTGTCTGCACTAAATCTGCTTGCAGCCAGATTCTTTTTTCCACACCACAAAAAGTCATCTTTGGAAGGCTTTTTGTCTTCCAAAATGAATGGAAATTCTTTCAAAGCGAAAAAAGGAATTTGAAGAATATGCTGAGAAACAGACTCTGGGATAGAGAGCAGTCAGAAACATTTCCCCTTTTCTGATCATTCAGTTAATACCTTTCAATTACACAAAGGCTTTGTATGTAATCAATGCACAAGAGCAGAATTGAAATTAAAGGTGTGCAGAGGAAACCAGTTGTGGCTTAGAAGGAGCCACAAAGAAGTATACTGTTATCTTGGACCAATAATAAATGTTATGCATAATATGTTGCCTGAAGAGGCTTCTGTTTTGTGAATGGAAACATATGCAGATGCATCAAAAATATTTTGATAGAGACATAGAAAGACATTTTTAAATTATTTAAAGTATATTGGATCTCCTATATCAAATGCCACATTAGAGGAATTCTTACATTCAGCTATCAAAAACTGAAAATGTTAAATACTATTATAAAGTACGTACTATAAAAATGTCATATATAATATTCATTACACATAAAAAAAGAAATCAGTATGTCTAAGTCAGTTTAATCACAACCATTATGAGGGCTAAAACCTTTTGCAATAAAATCCTAGTAAAATGAAATATTAAGCAGTGCTATATTGTCTCCCTTTTTTTCCCCTGCTTCTTCAGTCATCATGTAAGTGATGAGATTTTTTTTTTGACCAACAGTTAACACAGAATGTGACATCAGCCAAGTGGCATGGTGTTGTTACTCAACCCTTGCATAGTTGACATTCAAACCTAGTTCATCTATCGAGGAGCAATATGGATGTGCACAAACATGCTTTTAGTGCCTTTTCTTGCCTGTGTAAATCCCTGATGTCAGTGGACATACCCTCACTTTCCTCTACCACATACTGTCCTGAAAAGATTTGGTAAAAGCACAGTCCCTGCCTTAATTACTGTATGAATTCATTCTTAACTACCAGTGTCACTTTGCTTTCATCCTAATGCTAGTGCTGCTTTGTAGAATGATCTGCCTACCTAGAAATCAAAGCTGAAGGATTTTCTTGACAGTGTCATTCCCCTTTCAGCTGGAGAAGTTCGGTAAAGCAGTGAATTATGCTGATGCTGCCCTCTCCTTCATCGAGTGCGGGAACGCTATGGAGCGAGATCCATTAGAAGCGAAATCTCCATACACCATGTACTCAGAGACTGTGGAACTCATCAGGTTAATGTCCTTTCTGTGATCATTTTCATCATCTCATTTCAGTCATAATTAGAACCTGCTATGTTTTAAAAAATACCATTTCAACGTATTAATGATTTGTCCAAGGCATCTTCATCTCAGAAGTCATCATAATTAGTTCTTGCCATTTTATTAATGTCATGGAAAATTTATAATTGATGGACACTGCTTTTATAAATTATCCCCTTTAGAGGTTATAATGTGAGTGTTATAATTTGCAATATTCATAAAATTAAAATTGAAATGTAGTGGGTGGAAGTAAAGTATAGTAATTTCACTGTTTGGCAATGACACTTGTCTTTTAAAAGGTGTAGTTTTATAATTCAAAACATTAAAGGGAGTCTATCAGGATTTCTATTACAAACCCTGGTTTTAGAGGTTTATAACTTGGCTGTTAAATAAGAAAAGAGAAAAGCTGAAACTTCAGATATAAGATCATAGCCAGAGAGGAAGCTTCTGCATATATTGTCTTAAAAACAGTGTATTTTTAATGTTAAAGGAAAGTGAACCAGCTGAATTAATTTTAATACAGTTTTGTAGACTTGTAGGCTAGAATATGGATGAGAAAGCCTTTACATACTAATGAAATGTCTGAATCATTATTCTAAACTCTGCTACTGTTCCTTATAGCTGTTTCATAGTGTTAGTTCCGTAGAAATAATAGTCTCCTGAGTAACTAAGTTTGCTTTTCTTGAGCAAATTATCAAAGTGAAATCAAGCAGGATTAAATTTACCTGTAAGTAGAACAACAAGATTTTTCCTCTTCACTGTGATGCACCTTTGCTTTCCCCAGTGTATGCTGGGAATATCCTTGTTAATGTCAGTGTAATTACTGGCAGTTTGCACAAGAGAAAGAAAAAGAGGCAAATCAAGCCCTAAATATTTGGTTTTTAATATGTCAATGGTGGTTTTTTTAACATGCCAGATTAGCTATTAGGGACTGCCAAGATAATGCATGTTTTACATTTTGAATAAGTAGCTATTTGCATAATAAAATGTATCAAATCTTAAGCTCTTACTCTCAGGTAAATAATATGCCTGTTAAATATTTAAAAACATGGTTTTTACATTCTATACTTCATAAAGAGAAGAAGAAAATCTAAAGAAATCACTCAAGAAAAAAATTATGTTCACTTAACACTTGATCCATGTTAAACCCTGGAGAGCAGAGCACTTAGAAAAGGAGCCACCTGCCTCTGCTCTGCTGTGCCCAAATTGTCCTGCACTCTGACAGCGTGTCCTGAACAACACAGCTGCAGCTGCATGGCAGAATAAATTGTATTTAAAGAAATATTCTTTAAAGAAGGGAGCGCTTCTTCACAGGAGCCTGCATTTATTTTTTGTTTTTTAAGAAAACCACACAGCCCAGTTGAAATTGTGGCTTCTCAGTCCAGCAGTCTGTCTGTTCAGAGCGCACAAACCAAAAAGCTTTGTTCTCCCAGGAGCCATAACTCGTGAACCACTGAAATCAGGGAACGGCAGCTCCCAAAAGGGCTGGACCTGCAAGGAGTCGGGTGAGGTCATGGCAGTGTCCTGGGATGACTGGCACTCCTCAGCATCAGCAGCCCTGCTGCAGGCTGTGGGACAGAGAGACCTTGGCATGGAAGCAGCACCTGAACTGCTTCTGGAACTTCTTTTGGCTGTGGAAGAATCTGGAGAATTTGTTATAGTAGATCTCCAATATCTAAATAGCTTAAGTCAGGTGACATTAATTCTATCAGCCACCAAAGGTGGAGTTTAATTCAGCAGCTGCTGCATGCAGCATCTTGTAGCGGCCAGTGAGACTGATTTGTCCATTTAATTGCTGGCAGTGGTCAGACATGGACAAAAGGTGATTGCCCAGGTGAGCACCAGGCTGGTACAGGCTCAGTAAAACTCCACAGACAAAGACACAAAAAATTCTTGTGGGCTACAGTGGGTGCTGGATGTACAAAGTATGTGGCTGCACACAACACTTTCTCAGTGTTGCTGCTAATATTAACATAGATTTTTGCTGTGAGATAACAAATTGAAGGAGATTTTTCTCACTTTTACTCCTCCCTTCATCAGAAGCACATTTTCCCCCTTTTGCATTAGCTGTGTCTGCCCTGACTATCTGCATCAGACACCTATTTGTGAAAGCAAGTGGAGCATCAAAGAGATGGGGAGTATCAGGGATCTGTCTGTCGGATGTGTTTTAAGTTAATAGTGATGGTAAAATCGCGAAGAGACAGAGGTCTTTGTGTTTGATCAGACTCATCCAGTCTGAGCAGAGCAGCAATACCCAAAGCAGGTGGGACAGGAGGTGCAGGAAGGCCTTCAGGTGCTGTGCTACAGCTGCAGGCCGGGGCTCAGGATGGGTGCAGGGAGCAGGGCAGGGGGAGCAGCACAGCTGCCTGCGCTCCATTAGCTCCGTGTAAATGAGAACTCATCAAGGCTGCCTGGATACCTTAAAACTTTCTTACGCAACGCTGAACCCTATTACTTATTCTAACACAAGTACCTGTGAAATTGCATTAGGGCTCAGAACAATGATTTTATGTGATGAATTGATTTTCAAGAGACTAATGCATAGAATGGAGTGTGCTCAGTTAAAGGGGAAAAAAGACAGAGGGGGTAGGAGTACTCAATCCTTGATCATCCAAATGCTGGACAGCAGCAATTAAATAGAGAGGGAAGACCAAGTACACAAGACTCATAAATTATTGAACCCAAGAATTAAAAAAGCTGTGAACATGACCTTTCCTGTATTTAAAACCATTTTCTATATAAAATATATTAAAAGCTTTGAAGAAGCATTTATGAGAAGGATTTTGAAGATACTATTCAAGCCCAAAGTATTATATGTAAAACCTTATTATATATTACTTCACACCTCAGTACATATAGGGCTAAGATCTTATGCTTCTGTTCAACACTCATCACAAATGTTTGCAGGACTCAGCCTAGTTGGCTGGATGTAATACCATTAATATGGCCAAGAATAGTTCACCTTGTTGGCCCAGAAAATTGGTTGGTGATTTACTTTAGCCCTCCAGATTTTAAGTGATGCTTTCTGTCAAATTTTGCTTTGATCCCATCATTACAGAACACTGTGACCATTAACTGTTGCAGTTGGAAAAGAATATGTGTGAGTGGCTGTTACGCTTTGGTGTTACTATTATTTTCGGAAACATCTTAACTCTGAATTTCTTATCTCTCACCTTTCTGACAAGGTATGCAATGAGACTCAAGAATTTCACAGGCTCTTCTGCCACAGAAGGGGACAAGAAATTAGCAGTTTTATGGTAAGTCCCTTTGCGACAATGAGAGAAGCAGCTAAAATCTTAAGGAGGACTTTAAAAGTACTGAATTACTTAAGCAGCTTACAGAAGATCATTATTCTTGTTTTCCATTAAACTATTAAAGGATAACTAATGGATTTCTTCAGCAGCTGACTAAACATTTATTCTTCTAATTTATACTCTTATCAAGATGGGATTTTAATGCTTTTGACCACTTTTTTTTTCTTTCTCCATTGCTTTTGTTTCAAAATGTAACCTTAGAATGGAAACTGCAAAATATAGGTCAGCTTTTTTTTTTTTTTTTTACAGTTTATAGGTTTCATTAAGCAATGGAACTAACATAATCCTTTCCTAATTACCACAGCTACCGATGCTTATCACTTCTCTACTTGAGAATGTTTAAACTAAAGAAGGACCATGCTATGAAGTACTCCAGATCTCTGATGGAATATTTTAAGGTAATCTTTATTCTGTTTAATTTATTGATTTGAAATGAAATTCATACCAGCACTGAGAGCTCTCACAAGTATAACTGCATGACTTAAAAGTCCCACATTTAACCTCTCTCATGGGAAATGCAGGCAGGATGGCTGCCAGGGAGTGGGGACAGAAGTGATTTGGGGGATTTTTGGATTAGTCACTTGATTCAAAGGCCCATACTCTAATTCTACTAAAATAACATTATTCTCAACACCATGTAATGTTTATGCAAGTTTCTGATTCTTTCAAGGTTTCAATGTGCAAGTGATTATGAACTGACCCCCAATGAACCATAATAAAGCAATTATTTAGGCTGTAGTTAGCTAAGTTTAGATTTTAGATTCAGCAAGATTTCCTGAAGCTTAATGCAGTTTCAGAGGTTTCTCCTTTTCATTCCTGTGGAACTTCAAATTACCTTATCTACATCTCAAAGGTTTTTTACCTTAAATTGAGTGTGGAGATCCGATGGTCATGACTTGGGGATGTTTTGTTTTTACAAAACATCCTTGTCAAATGCTGTTTACCCAGTGTAAGAATGACAAATCCTTACTGTTCCTAGATTAAGAGAGAAATGGAATCTCTCTTCAGCTCTGCTGAGGTTTTGGTATTTATATTTCACTGGTTAATGCTGTTTGAAGCATACATTAATTCTTTTACTTTATTACTACATATTATTCTATAATTATGTAATTATACTGGCTTGTCAGCCCATCAGTCTCTTTTTGTTGGTGTTTTCAGCCTCTGTGAATTTGTTCCAGGCTTTGACATATTGGTACTGCAAACCAGTAAAAACCTCTAACGCTGCAGTTTTCATGTAAATTTCATATTTTCATGTAAATGGTGATAAAATGGTCCTTCTGCTGTAAAACTCCAGTATTGTCATGGTAGCAGCCATGGTCCTGACTTTCCACATGTCCTCTGTCTGCAACTTCAGTAATGTTAGTCCTAATCTTGTGCCTAAATGGAGGCTCTCTTGTACCATTAGGAGTGCCTCTGTTGTGCTCATGGAGTTTTCAGTCAGGGATTTGCACAACAAATTAAGTTTGAACTGCACATATTCGTAACCTCAGCATTTTCATGAAGTATATTCCACCCACTTCAGGTTTTATCCAGGGTGAATGTAGATTGTATCTTCAAAAAAGGATTATTAGACAAATAAACCTTTTCTGCAGAAAGTAATGATTTCTTTCAAAGAAAAAAGAGGCAGAAGCAGGGGAGATTCTCTTGCCTTAAAGCCACTTTATTTTCTCTAGCTGTGCAAGTAGGTAAAATGAAGAACATATATACTACTCCCAGCATAAGCAAATGTCTTCTAATGTAAAGTAAAATGAGAGAAAAAAAATTAAAATGCAATAAAATAGACAAGTCAGGAATGCTGGGCGTAGGCATGCAGTTGAAGCTGTTTCAGTTAATGTTACAGTGTGTGTGCTATGGGCACTGTAACTCATTTGCTAGAAGCAGTGTTTGAGTGTATACAGATTATATGTTCAGGTTCTTTCTGTAATAAAGGCACAGGAGGAGAAAGGAAAAGAATGGGAGCTATTAACTATGTGTTAGTTTTGTATTGCTGCACCATGTTCTCTGTGTTCACTAGCAAGAATCTGTAATACAAATGAAACAGAATAACTGTTTGAATAGAGTTGTTATTCAAAATTTGACATAATTTTAACTGTGAAAAGCAGCCCACTGTTACAGCAGAGCTGGGGAGAAACTTTTCGGCTAAATTGTTCTTTATATTTTTCCTGACAAATGCCACTTTGTCCAAATTGAAACCATTTGTGGACAGAACTGGTTCCGATTAATTTCCAGTTAAAATCTTCCAAATTATATTTTTCACATTTCAAAAGAGAAAATAACTATTTAATCATTAAAGCAATTTTGAAATTTAGAGATAACTTGGAGTAAAATACCACTAAAGTGATAATTTTAAAAAAATTTAAATCAATCCTTTTATGATTAGAAAAAGTGACATCCTGTGATGTATTTCCCCTGAAAGTTTGAGGAAGATTTTTATGTTTTTGAAAATATGTTGTCAATAGTCATTGAAATATTTTTGCTAAATATTTTCATTATCAAATAACTGCTTCCAATTGAGATCTAGTCTTAATCTTGACAGATCTATTATTTGTCTCCAGATACTGTTGGGAACAATCCCCAGACAGGAGAAATTAACATTAAAAGCTTCTTCTCCATTTCTAAAGACTTTCCCGGGCAGTTTAGATCTCCCTCTTTCCTCCATGTGTGTTGTTGGCAAAAATACACACTACATATGCTGTGTGCTGTGAAACAGCCCAGGTCCTGCTCACCCCTCTGGGACAAGCAGTGGCTGCTGGGCAGGAGCACCCAGGCCAGGCCAGTGCTGTGGTTTGGACAAGGATTTCTGCTTTGGTCAGAAATGCTGGGCTGTGAGCTGTGGTTTAGAAGTCTCTGTGCTCCCCTGAAGCTCTGTGCCTCCCATGCAAAACAGCAATTACAGATGAGTGTTGTAATAATGTGGGTAATACTTTGCAGAGAACTTGTAAAATTGGGTTGAATTTTCACTGAGTTCAGTGCGTGCT
The DNA here is from genome assembly GCA_013400915.1 of Pardalotus punctatus. NCBI lineage: Eukaryota > Metazoa > Chordata > Aves > Passeriformes > Pardalotidae > Pardalotus > Pardalotus punctatus. The sequence continues at coordinate 906,855 of VZTX01014535.1, forward strand.
GAGTTCTGAGCAAGGGAACTGAGTGCTTGTTTGCAGAGGGCACACATAGATAGCCTCAGCCCTGGTGCTGCCACTTGGTATGGGAACTAAGATACCACTCAGTCTGAGCAAGACTGGAAAAACCTGGGCTTTATTGTTGCTCGGCAATCTTTTTGTACAGGGTTTTACAAGGTGCTACACAGACGTGAAAGGCAGGATGAGTAAGCAGGTAAGGAAAGTCAATTTGTGCAACTAAAATATATAAAAACAAAGGCATTCAAGTAGATCCTTACTAAAAATTTTATTTATACTACTATCTGAATCCCAAGCCACCTTCCCTAGCAACTTGGGAGGGATCAATTTCATTAAGGCATCAAGCCAAACTCTTTTTGTTTCTTATTAAAATATTGAAGGCCCCCCTAAAGATAAGCAGTTATTTGCACTCTGAAGAACTTCCTTTGTAGAATAAGTTTCAGTGGTAATTAAACCACTTCTTTGTGACCTACATCTGCTTTTACTGAAACTTATTCCCTCTTTTATCAAGTGATTTTCAAGTTACTGGTTGGAACCTACCAGTCATCCACCAGACACTTAATTATGGGACCGATGTGCAGAGCTGTTCAGCTCCATGCACTGTAGCTCTTGCAATGAAAAGGGGGAGTGTTGAGCCTTGTGTCATCAGGATTCATGTCCTTGCATCACCTGTATTTACGTTTTGGTTTTGTACTTACAGAACTCTTCAAAAGCCTCGCAGGCCCCCTCACCTTGGGGCGGCAATGGAAAGTGAGTATTTTCAGCTGAGTACTTCTGTCTGGGACCAAATGGTTCCAAGAGGAGGGGAAGTGTTTTTGTGCCTCTAAAGGCAAAGGACAGGCCATGGGATCAGTGTTTGGGGAGCTACCGGTGTGTTTCAAGTATGTATCAGGTAGAAACTGTCCTTTTGGGCAATGGAATTGATGTTACAGCTGCCTTGTGGGGGTGAGGGGCTCCCACTGGGCTAAATCAGGTACCCCTGTGAGCCATCCAGTGTGGATGGGAAGGAGCTGAAACACACCTTCATCTGTGCAAAGCCCCCTTAAGTCTAAAACCAGATGTGGTGGGTCTGTGCTGAATTCTCTGACAGTTTGCTTCTCAAGCCAAATGAAGGCCATAAAAATATCAGTTAATTAGCTAGCAAGTACCATGTCACTTTAGGAAGCCAAAGTAAAGTTAACCTTCATTGCAATGATTTTTCAATGATTCGTTCAGCAATGAAAGACCAATGAATATTTCATTGATATATGGTAAGTGCTGTTTAATAAAACTGAAGGTATAATAGTGGTGAAAATGCAAAGGCACTTAGTCAGCCGATTATCAGTGGCTTCATATTAACGTTAAAACACCCTCACCTCAGGTATGAAGTCAGGGTAATGCAGTTATGATCTGCTGTTCGTGGGAGGTGCATCCTTGTCTTTATCGTGCAATGGCTGTTGCCACCTGACACACATTTTATCCTGTTCCTTTGTCCTGGTCACACATCCAGATACAGGTAAAACAAAGGTGAAGGACTTCACCTTCTTTTCCATCTTTATTTGAGTAGGCTAAACTCTAGGTGAAAATTATTATTGTTAATGGTCTCTCTCGGGTGGTTCAGAAGAAGAAATGACTCTTTAGACACACCAAGGAAACAAAGTAACAAAACTGTAAGAGGGGTTGAAGTTTAGCACACAAAGAATTGAAGTTTTCAAACAGACTTTGTTTTCAATCAGTGCAAAACCAAAAATTTCAACATTTTGCTTAAAGGAAAATATTGTCTTAGATCATTCAAAATATTTTGGGGTATAGATATGTATATATACACACCCCAAATACTAAAAATTATTTTGAATATATATGTACAGAGCTATTTAAATATAGATTATAACACAACCTAAAGTGATGAAATAAAAAATCACTTTAAATGAAAACTGAAAAATATTTTAACACCGGAACAGCAACTACTAAATTAAATTATTCATTATGTGCCAGTTTTTCCAGGCATTTAAATGTCAGTGAAACCTTGTATTGTAATAAAAATACATAAATGTTAACATAAAGTTTTAGTGATCAAATAGACCACTGGAGCATAACATCTCTTTTATTTCTTAAGAAGGGGCTTGTACATAAACATTTCATGGAGCAGAAGTTATCCTTTTATTCCTGTCCTATAATAGACCCCTATGAAGTGTGTGCTCTGCAGGTGATGACATCTCCCTCACTATTTAAAGGGGCTATTAGGTGTCCAGGATTGAGAATAAGTGAGTTTTGACAGGAGGAGAAAATTCTTGTCTGGTCACAAAGTAGGCAGCAGAAACCCAGCCTTCAGGTCAGCATCACTTCTAACATAACACCCAGCTGATCAGTCTCTTCCCCCTAACTTTGGAGACAAGGAAGGAAAGCTCTGAAAGTGCACATCACTGTCCTTTATTCAGAGCAGGAAGCACTTGACATGTGAGAGCAACTGAGTGACAAGGCCTTGTTATAACAGCATTATTGTGACTCCTGTGACCCAACACACAAAGACCACAGTCCACACTCAGGTCTTGAGTCCCCTCTGTCTCCGAAGAAAATCTCTCCAGCTGGCTCAGAGCTGCCATCTAGCTCAGGTGGCTCCAAGGCTTGTCAGGGGGCTGGTGCTGCCATTGGCAGCTCTGCCTTCCCCAGGGCTGCTTGCTCTACTTTTCTCTTGTTCCGCTGCAAATTTGTGTCAGATGGGAAGAGAATTCACACACCACAGAAAAAAAGACCAAACACAATCCAGGGTGTGGCACCACTGGAGATGGATCAGCAGCCTGGTACAGGATGGGGAGACAGTGAGGTAATCTCAGATTTTTTTTTAACAAAGCAAAGCTTATCCATTGCCATGGAGTGCAGTCTACTCAGGATCTCAGATCCATCAAAAATCACCGCTTGGCTTACTGGAATTTCTGCCTGCTCATTTGAAAGGGTTGTGAACCTCTGTAAAGCTGGCCTGGGTTCCAGCCTGGCAATGAAACAAATTTTCCCTGGTTTCATTACAGAAATGTTTCCCACCTCTAGCGACAGAAAGCACAAAATACAGAGATTTAGTAGACTCACCACAGTAATAATGGCTGTGCACAACAGGGTAAATCCAATGAACAATGTGCTTTATTTGGCAGAAGCGCGTCAGTTGGTTGTAAGTGGCATTACCAAAATACTCTTGGTCTCCTCAGATACTTGTCATTTTTAACTGCTCCCAGACCTAATCTAGTATAGTTCAGCTCTTCTGTGCATTAAAGACACTGTGGCAAGCCAGGTAACCAGGATGTTTTGAGATTTAAAAATAAAGCATTTGTGCATTAGGACATGCTTAAACTCTAACCCATAAGCTGGGTAAAAAGCTACAAGCTGCCAAATCAATGTGATCTCTAGCTCTGGAAAAAGAATGTATCGCAGGAGCCTGTTTCTGAGCACAGGCAATAGCAGGGCATTGCTGGAAAATCTGCAGCAATGAAAGGCATTGTTGCCATCAATGCCTTTCAGCCCAAGGCTGCGCCATGCTGTCAGTCTGTCCTGCAGCATCTGTGAGGTGGCAGCAGGTCTGTGCCCAGGCAGGGCCAGTGACAGTGACCAAGAAAGCCAAGCCCTTCTCTTCTGCGTTTTGAGTCAGGCCCAGTGACTCTGAGTGAGCTTGATGCTGTTGCACAACACGAGGTATCTGCAGCTGCCTGTCCAGAGAGGGATTGCAGCATCCCCGTCTGGAGAGTTTTGGTGTCTTTGCTTCATGCAGAGAGTGGCAGGACTGTCTTGGCCCTGCATCTCAAGTGTATTCTGCAGCAAACAGAATGCTTTTGTTTAGGCAAGTGCTTCCAAATGGGTGAAGGGAGTTATGGTAGCTCTTTTCACTTCTCCCAGGTAACCAGTGATAGGACAAGAGGAAATAGCCTTGTCCTACCCTCAGGGGAGGTTTAGATTGGAGATTAGGAATAATTTCTTCACCAAAAGGGTCATCAAACACTGGAATAGGCTGCCTGGGGACTTGGTTGAGTCACCTTCCCTGTAGGTATTTAAAAGTATCTTGGTGTAGATGTGGCACATGGGGACATGGTTACTGGTGGACTTGGCAGTGCTGGGTTAACTGTTGGACTCGATGATCTTAAAGGTATTTTTCAAGCTGAACAATTCTATGATCCTATAAATTTTCAAAGAGAATAGCTGTTCTGTGAGCATTCAGCACTGCACAGCTCTAAACAAGAGCGTGCTGTGCTGACCGCCGCTCTGCCTGCAGCCAGCAGGTGATTTCTAATTGATGGTGTTAGAATTAAAGGAAAATCTATATTAGCACATTAGTGCCACACTAAGTAGGTAACTTAAAACACTGCTCTGTGCAGAACTGTGTGGATGAACTGCAGGCAATTAGAACAAATCTCCATAGCCTTAAAGAATCCTATGGAGATATTCATAATCCTACAGTACCCTCAGGTCCTAATAGTGCTCTGCAGGGTGCTTTTAAGACTTGCTCTTTACTTATTGTGGTGACTGTTTTTGGAGCAAACTGTCATTGTGGTTTCCAGAAAATACTTTGATAATAAGCCAATATTGCACATTGAGTGTTTTCTAACTGCCATTGCAGCTTCTGGCAGCAGGTAGAAAAAATCATTACAGCTATGAGATGCTTCTTTCTGTGAAAGATTGCTCTATTTTTATGATAGATTTTTTTTTTTTAAATAACTGGTTCATTTAAAGGGATAATTATATCCCTTTTAATTTTCAATCATTCCCAGTTTATGAAGCTGTCCTTTCTCATAAAATCAGGAGGTACCACTGCACATTCTCCCTTCACTGGGGTGCAGAGTTGACTTTTCAAGGGAATTTAGGATGGCTGCGAAGTGGGGTTGTGAGGGGGATTTCCACTGATTTCTCACTCTCTGTTTGCCTCTTTCAGGAGCACAGAAACCCCCTCTCCCATGTCCCTGAGCCCGTCCCCCGTCAGCTCTGCTGGGAGCAGCACAGGCACCGCCAGTTCGTCCTCGGCGGGGACCATCACCATCCCCCAGCGCATCCACCACATGGCTGCCAGCCACGTCAACATCACCAACAACGTCCTGCGCAGCTATGAGCACTGGGACATGGCTGACAAGCTGACCAAGGAGAACAAAGGTGCCCCACTCTGTGCTTTTTCTTTGTCCCCTTTGGCTCCCCAGCTCTAGCTTTCCCTGTGCTCTCTGAATTTGGACCCGGAATCGCCGCATCTAAGAGCACAACTGTGACAGCTTGAGCAAACAGACCAAATCTGCTTGCTGGTCGTTGTAGCCAATGTGTATCTTCTCTTGTCAGGCACAGAGGGGGGTGTGTAACACACGCTGAATATGGGGTTATCAGAGCAGCTGGCAAATAATTTAGAAAACACGAGCCCCAAGTGATGAGAGCTTTTAAGTCTGCAAATTCGTTCACAGTTTCAGCCTCTTGTAGAGCACTGAGGTTATTTTCAGACTGCTCTGTCAACAGGTTTAAGACTATTAAAATGCTAGCTAGGATAATAAGCAAACATTAGATGTTGTGGTTATGCGGGGAGCCCGATTAGGAGATGTCCACTGAAAGCCGTGACCTTGACTCTCCTATGATTGGATTGCAAATCTGCTTGTTTATTCCTAACAACAAAATGTAAGTCTTTACCATAGTCATTTCAAAGGAGTTTTGGCAAGCAGTTTGTGACTGGGTTATATCAAATATAGCAGAGTGGCTGAGATGTAACTAAGGGACAAATTTGGGCTATTGTTGGCCAGCTGTGAACTTCCCCATGACAATATAATCATTCAGATTCCAGCTTTGGGCTTACACAAATCACTGAGAAAGCTTCCTTTGACAGTAGAGGTGCAGAGCCTAACTAGGAAATATTCCCATCATGAGTTGGCTCATTCTCTTAAATTATAGTGAGATTTCAGATGGCCGACTTGTCCTGACAAATGTGCTTGCTGTATGCAGTTTGATCTTACTCCCATTAATGTCAGTGGCAAATTTCCACTGATTTAGAGAAACGGAGCTTGAGATTTATAGAGTTTTATGTCTGAATGGTGGGTCATAATGATCTATCCCTGGATGAGGAACAATAATACAAGTTCTGCCCAGTCCTCCCCACTGCTTCTTGTCTTTGTTCGCATTGATTAATTTAGTAGCAGTGCAGTCATTTTGGATTTTTTCCATAGCTGCATCCATTTTCACAAAATGTGAAAGCAATTCCCTGTCAAATGTAATGCAGAATGTTACAGTGGGAATGCAGAAGGATGCCCTGATAGGAGGAAGAGATGGCGATAATCTTGTAATTAGCCCTGTGTGTTGTGGAGTTGTTAAATGTTCTACTTGGTATTAAATCAAAATAGCTCAGGCATTCAGCCAGCAGACAGAAAATGTACCCAGCCACTGCTGTTATCAGTCCTAGAGCTGGATGAGAAAAAACCTGCTGACTCTCTTTCTGCATTTTCCTCCCTACACTCTTTGTTCTCATTTTGATTTACGATCAAATAAACCCAATTCTGCAAAGCCATATAGGAATACTCTTTATTCAGATGAGCAGTCCCTTTGACTTTACTGGGACTGGATGCATGAATAAGGGTTTTTCACATGAGCAAGACATTTAAGGTTGTGACCTGTTCTTTCATATCCTGATTCACAACCTGCAGAGACATTACAGGGAATGCAAAGTTCATGTTACTTCAAATTTCATTTAAGTATTACAAACCATTGGAGAGAGATCAGAGTTTCATACATGCTATAGCATGTCTGTCTTTACATTTCATCTGGAAAGTTACCTCATTTCTAATTAAGTACTTGATTTAAAGTTGCATGCTAAAACACAATTAAACTGCAATTTGAAAAATTTGTGGTGTAGCAAAAAATATATGAGAACTGTTGTAGTACTCTGCAGGTCTTCATCATACCACAGGAGGGATTCTCTCTAAAAAGGGATGTATTCAAGACACTTTGACATGAGAAATGTTACAGTGTTTCATGAAACCTGGCTGTAAGTGTTTCAGGAGTTGTCATCTGCACCTCTCAGATAATTCAAAGCACCTTTATGTTGCTGGCTGGAGCAGGACTCACCCCTTTCTCCATAGTGATCTCCAGTCCACCTTTGCCAGCTCGCCCAGCTGTCTCAGCTCTGGTGCACTGCCCAGTGGATTGGGAGTTCAAAACTGCCCTGTGACAGCAAAGAGGACAGTGCAAACCCCGGCTCTGCTGTCAGTCCCAGCTACAGGACAGATCACTTGGCCTCTCTTTTAGGAGCTTGGGCAGTCAGCTCATTATAAGAAAAGAGATTTCCCCCCTCTCTCCTTGAAATAAGAATGGTCTCAAAACCAAAAAACCCCACAAACCTAAAAAGAAGCCATGATTAAGATAAAACTTTTGTTCCTTATAAAAAAAACCAAAACAACAACAGCCACATCCAGTGATTTTTGTAGCTTTTTGTGATCAGCTCTCATTGTTTCTGTTGTCTTCTAAATCACAGGGTATGTCTTGCGTAAGAATATGTCCTTGATGACCTGTCCTGAGATGGGTATAAAAATGTGGCCTAATAGCATTTACCGCTGGGTCTTACTGCTGTCAGAAATGTTTGGTTAGGTCATGCCCATGCAGTCACAAGAAATTTCTTCTGTGTTGTAGGAGCTGTGCAGCCTCCCCTTGTCCATGGCTGTCAGCTTAGGTTTTGTGCTCTGAGTCTGCCTGCACACTCCCAGTTTGGACTTGACTCATGTCCAGCTGGCTCAGAGCAGCAGACAGAAGCCTTTCTTTGTCAGCCTGACAAAAGATGTGCCATTAAAATAAAAATGCATAGCAAGAGGGAGAACAGCAGAACTGTGACCTGCCAAGCTGGTCTGGTTTGAAAAGGAAAGCAGGAACCTACTGCCATGTACCTCTGGTGGAATTTCGCCCGGTCAGTAGAGTTGAGAGTGAGGGGGGGAATAGATGGAGTTTGGCATAAATCTGCATCTGTAGCAGGCCGGACTAAACTGTAGACTTCCCAAAGCCCATGGGATGGTTTGTGTTGGATCACCTAAAGTGGTGTTGTTCACCATCTATAACATCAAACTCTCAGCTGACTTTACAAGATCAGACTATTTTTTTAAGCTTACAGAGAAAGCAGCACTTTTTCTCTATGGGAGAAAACTATCAGCCGTGTAGGGAGCAAGACCTGTTCTCTCATCCATACATTTATTAAGTGGCTTCAGTGCTTGTAGCTTTTTCAAGAAATGTTAACCTGAAATTAGGCTTTAAGGTGAATTCTCAGTGTTTAAAGCAATTATAGTTTGTTTGAGCCTAGAATGAGATCTCTAGAATGCAAGCAAGAAAGTGCATTATTTCACTTCTAAATGTATTGATTTTACACTGGAGGAGGGGGATAAAAGACAGAGGAAGGAAGATTAAAAGTAGCTGCTGCCTGCAGCATCTGAGCAGCGCTGGTGCTAGCCCTGAGCTCTCATTATGCTTGCCTCCAGCCAAATCACTTTGTGCTCTGATACTGCTGTAGCTCCCAAGCTGACCAGGGTCAGGCTGTCAATACTTGGATAGAAGACCTCAAAGCAGCACTTACTCGCTGAAGAAAGTACTGATAATGATTTTGTACCCGGCATCTGCTCTCCTGAAGTGCAGCCAATGCAGTGCTCCTGGCTGAGTGCACTGGATCTCAGACAGGGTGAGAATGTGAGGGCTCAGCCAGCGTTGCTGTGATTGTTGGTTGTTATCTGAGCTGAGGGGCTTTAACTGAGAGCGGGTTCCCACTTGCCTAAATATAGTGTAAGTGTTGTGTATGTGGGAATGGCTGTGCCCCAGCGAGCATAAAGAGCTGTGGGAGAATACAGGACACAATTCAGTTCTCCATTGACGGCAATTAGGAAAGGTCTGTTGGCCCTAACAGGATTAGTCTTTCACCCAGAGAGCATCTGATATGTGACGTAAAGTAAACTGGTGTGTCGCTTCCTAACTGGGACTCTCTGTTTAGTGACCTCCTGTTAACCCTTCCCAGCTAGGAATCCCAGGGTTGGGATTCTTCCCCCTTATTGGTTCCCGTCTCCACGATGTTATTTTCCTGCTGTGTTCTCTCTCTCCTCTTCCTTCTCCCCTCCCACCCCACACTCATCCTCTGGGGCCTGCAGTTGCAGCAGGATGAGCAGAGGGCCAAAAGTGCTGCTATGGCAGTAACAGAAATTGGAGGGTGGGGAAAAGAGCAGGAAAGGTCTTTTGGTCTGGAAAGATCTAATCTAGCCCTTCATGCCTGAGAGAGAGTACAGCATGGAAAAGTAATGCAAGATGTCATTGTCAGCTATTTAAATCATATAGTCAGCAAACCTAATCTCAAAAAACTGACAGTGCAGATCATCAGAGTTAAAGGAAGACTACTGGCAACCACTCACACCATGCTGTGGTAGACTTCCAGCATGGATAATCTAATTTGGTTTGTTTCAATATATTGTTGTTGTTTAAATTTTTTCTTGTAGACTATGTGCTCATGTGCACAACTGTCTTCAGAACTCACTAATTGCACTATGCTGCTCCTGAGCGGGAAGTCGTGGTAATTCCTGTATTTCTGTACCATTGCCTGAAACAATTGCTTCTGTTCCTTGTGTATTGCAGAGTTCTTTGTAGAGCTGGACACAGTGATGGGACCCTTAACACAACACAGCAGTATGACCAATCTGGTTCGTTACGTCCGCCAGGGACTCCACTGGCTCCGCATTGAGGCTCATTTGTTGTAGTGACTGCTGCCCTGTTCATGACATCCCCATTCTTCTACCTCTACCAGCGCAGAGACGATCACTGGTGGAACTCCACTCATTTTTGGAAGTTTATTCATGTAACTTCATTTTTATTGCCTTTTTTAATATCCTATCTATTGGAAGTAGAAGTCACCATAAATGAAACTTATGACTCAAGAGCAGTATGTGTTGTACCATCTAATCATTTTTTGACAATTTTCTATGCCTTGTGTCTCCTGGATCCTGCCATCCTTATGTGCTTTATGGAACGGTACATTCCCTGCAGTATTGTTTTAAGTCCATGCTGCCTTCAAGTGAAAACAAAAAAAGCACTTTGAGAAGATACGGATTCCTGAGAAATAGTACAAAGCGTCTTAAATATTTGAGGGTATATATGAGAAGTCCCTTCTGAAATAAATTAGTAGAAGTTATAGATATTCATTCAAAATCATCTTCTGAACCTGAACCAAGCTTTTCGACGCTTAATTCTGGCATCATTACCTGACTCAGTACATTCCTAAGATTTCATACTTCCTATAGGTTTAATCTCTAAAAGAGAACATTGAATATCTTACAGGTACATAATGTAAGATCACCAAAGGTGTTAAGAGGTAAAAGGTTGAAGGAATGCCTCATTAAAGAATGATGACACACTATGCAATGAGGTTTTGATATTCCATTCTTCCTGTTTATTGTTGGCTAAATAATTTCAGTAGGCAGCAGAATTTATTGCAGTTTTTAGGCAGTTTCAAAATATTAGCTTTCTTAGACTTATCTACCATTCCTATACTAAATCTGTGAATTTTCTTTCTGTTTTACTGTTTAGTCTCAAACAAATACTCATCCAAGATTTTTCTTCATAGAACAATCTCTCCTTGCATAGTGACTCACTGAGAGCAGATTTTAACAGGACTGCTGCACTCTAAGCATTGATATTGTATGTAAAAGTCCATTAATAAGTGTATGCAGATTCTTCATGAACTATCTAGAAGTTTAACTAACCAGCTACTGTTGAAACATTATCATTCCATGTGGCATCAATTTTCACCTGTTTTGTTCATTTCAGAGCGTTAGAAACGAGCAGTATTATCTTGCTATCTTGAAAACAATGTCAAATTAAATAAAATCACCAGATTTACCCAAAAGCAATATAACATTTGTTTAATAATGGCCATGAATACTTCAGTCAGATTACCTATTTTCCAAGCTCTGCATCTGTTTACCCATGCTGTCATGTTTTGGACCATTCCTCTAATGCGTGAATAATAATGAGACAATTCAGATAGAATTTCAAAGCAATTGTGAATAAATTGCACCATTTCACATTTGCTCTTTCCTCTTATTTTTTTCCCTATTATAAACTGCACTGCTCTTCTGGTGCCACTGCAAGAAGCGCTGGTGCATGAAACAAAACAAAATGAATTTATATCAATAATTCACAAGACTTTAAATGGTCTCATCTCATTCTTGATATAATGCCTGCATACCTTACTGAACTGTAAATTCCATTTCGATAAACAGAAAATGCTCATAGCAATGTAAATATTATTCTGTCTCATCTCATTGAAATAATACAATATGTGTATTAAATGCCATCCAGATATTAGTTAATTGCAATTACCTTCTGCTATATAAACCTGTATATTCTTTAATCTGGTGAGTTATTGGATTCTACTCACTGGGTTGTGACCAGATAAATAGGACAAATTTGCATTTAAAAGGTTCAGACTGTTAAGATTTTTAGAGCAGGCCTTGGATATTTGCAATAAGAGCAGTTTAAGGACTCTGCCCAGTGCACATTTAAGACAAACATTTCTGTAGCTATTGTGTATTAGCTCCCTGTAGTACTCCCTTTTCTTAAAAATCAATAATTCCTAACATTTTGTTCCACAAGACTGTATTGTAAACACTGCCAATGTGCATCATTAGAGAAATCATCCAGTGTAGGGTTTTCTACAAAGGACATTTGCAGAACATGCCCATCCTGTATTATCTGCACATTCCTGTTCCTGAAGTGGTCGATTCACCCTTATCTCTTCTCTGAGGGTTTCGGTAACACGGCTGAAACCTGAACCTGACACTTTGGTCATGCTGACTCTGGCCCCAGCAGCTAATGAATAAAACCATGGCAGTGCGAACTATTCAGAAATATAGATGAAAGGTGTTGGTTGGGCGTTTCTTTAATAAGAAAAAGAAAATGAAACATTTGAAATAATTTCTTTTAACAGGTTGGGTACTTGAGATGAGGTAGGGTTGGGCTGGTTTTGTCATAAGCCAGAGTTTTCCATTTTTTTTGCAAGTAAGTATTCAGTCTAATTAAGTGCATTGTCATTACTTGTTCCGTTCATGTAGATTGAAATCCTAGACTTCCATGCATTTATGAGGGATAGCAATGTCTTGAAAACAGTCTTCAGACACAGGACTGTTCAGTTAGCTGCAGTCCCTCAGTGATCACCAGGTATTATCTTTCCCCTCTTGCTTGTGGTAAACAGGCTCCTATCTCTAAATTTACCCCGTGTTCACAATCGTGTGCTTAAACAGCTTAAGGAATTAGCCCACCTGATTTTGTATCCTGTGACTGAGGTTGAAATGTGTGCTGAATCAATGACATGATGATAATAAGTCCAGCAGTCAAGTCTAGGATCACAAGCCAACTTACTATTTAGCAGTCTTGTTTCAAAAGCAGCTTAGAAACAAATTAAATATGGAGAGTGAATTACTGTCTTATCCCTGGGGATGATGCTTCTTTTGGGTTAGTTATTAAGGATTATTGCACTTTTTACAGGCACTATATTCATCTCATTTCAATTGCCAACATGTCATCTTTGTGGAATCATTTTACCCCTTAAAATATTACTTCCAGCAGAGCTAATCAAATGAGATTGTTTGTTTGTTTCAATCCATGGGGAAGCAGCATGTCTGTGCTTGGGCATTTGCTGTGTCTGCACTTAACACTGCCCAATTCAGGCTTTCAAACTCATGAACCAAGCACCAAAAATTACAAGATTGGCTTAAAATTGTGGTTTGGGGGTGGGTTTTTTATTTTTTTGGTTTTTGGTTTTTTTTTTTTTTTTTTTTTTTTTTTTTT
>VZTX01014535.1:919664-1023035 GCA_013400915.1 Pardalotus punctatus
TTTTTTTTTGTTTTTATTTTTAAATAAACTCTTTGGTTCTTGTATTGCCTTCTGGATACTGAGCTTTGAGAATGATTTCATGACACATTTTCAGGCATTTTACAAGCATGCCAAGGGCCGGAACCGACACATTTGTTTTTAATAGTGATAAACTGGGACAGTGATGTAATCTCTTGACTTCTGTAGCTGGGATTGAAGAAGGACACCAAAAGTCACAAAACATTGCCAGAACTGACAGGATTGTTGTTTGTGACCCATGCCTGAGAAGGTTTGGAGTAATATCGAGTTCAGCAGTGAAGGGAGCAGGCCTGTTAAGGGCTAAACTCAGGCATTGGGGTGCAAGACCCAAGGGCAGCAAAGTCCTAAATGCTCGAGAGAGGCATTTATGTAGCGCTTAACCTGCCCCCCAAGGGCTGCAGCCGTTCTTCAGTATTTGACAATGTGCAGGCAGAATATCCAGCTCCAAGTGCAGTGAACATCTCCAGCCATGTGATGTGTGGTGGGTGCTCGAGAGCAGGGAGCAGAGGGAAAGCCTTTTTGTGATAGTCTTGGTGGCAACTTTCACAGCTTGCTTCTTATAGCGTAATTTCACTTTTTCTTACATGTTCTTTGGACTTTAAGTTATTTAAATATTCTCTCTGTGAATATATTGCCTCATTTATAAATTATCGCCTTTGAAAGGTAGAGACAGGGCTGTTGATCGTTATGTGGGGTTTTTAAAAAAGTAGGATTTGAGATCTTCATTCCACCTAAAGAAACAAAATAAGACAATTTAATCTGGACCTCAATTTCCCTTTTTTTTTAAATTTCACAGATTTTATTATGTCCTTCTATTATGACAGTTTAGATTCACTGATGTTTTTTGGTACTTTGGAAGAAACGTTTTCAGTGTGTTCTTATCAGCATTTAATGCTGTCTAAATCCAGTTATTAGTTTTGTGAGTGTAACTTAACAGATAACAAAAATGGGGCTGGTGAAGATTCTGACTTAAGTATTAACATACTTCATTACTTGGAGTTGAGGAGAAACTCCACACAGCATTGAAGCAAGCACGAGTGTGAGTGTGTGTACACATCTGTGTGGATTTGCAGCAGAAAGTCCCTGCTCATTGCTTCATAGCACAGGAGAAAAGACATGGTGGCTGTAAACAGAAAACACTCCTACCACTGCTGGTGGCAGTGGCATTATTCAAGTGTTCCTCTGTTTGGGGATAGTCCTGTTTGCACCCACTCTTGCAGACAATGAAGGTGTGGCAGAAAGTAGCAACAACTCTGTCGTCTTAGTCCTGTGGTCCTTGAAGTCAGTGTGAGAGCTGAACGTGCTGTCGATGTGCTGTTTTTCAGGTTAACTCACCGTAAAGCAGTGTTGTGAAGTTTTAAGGAAGACAAAATATTTAACAAGTCACCAAAGAAAAATCAGTTGTTGTTCTGAAGCAAGTGTAAAAATGTCCCAACTGTAGGGAGGCTGCAGAACAAGGGGTCATTGCAGAGGGCCTTTCCCTCTCACAGCATCTCCCTGACCTCACCTGAATGCCCTGGGATTGAGGCAAAGGGGATAAAGATCAGAAACCGGTCTGCTGTCCTTATGACATCTTCCAGCTTTACTTTACATGCTATTTTATAAATACAAATAAAACAAGTCTTAATGTTGGGAGAGCTCAATTCCTCTATTTCCTATAATTGTCCTGAACTTCCATGATATCAACAGAGCACACCAATGCATATAGGCATTCTCTGTTGTCTGATGAGATATGTCAGTATAGGGGCATGTTTTAGTTTTATCACTTTCTATTTAGCCTACATGTATAGGCTGAAAACTGTTAGGGTCTCCTTCATTATTGAAACCTCTATGCTGCTGAATGCAAAATGTTCCTGCCTGACTTAGATAATAGTCATCTTCTCCCTGGAATCCTTGTCAGACCTGTGTTTCTGATGGACTTGGTAGCTTTACTTAAGCCATTTTGTTTCAGAGATGTTTTGTCTTCCAAGATCAGTGATTCTGATCATCTCACACCAGTTTAAACCCCTTGTGATGGCTGCTGAATTCAGGATAGGTTGAGTTCAGATCTTGTGTGCAGCTCAGGGGAGGGTGTGGCTCTACAGAGAGAGCTGAGAGCAAATTCAGGTGCAGATGAGTTACTGCATAAAACTGGTGTCAGATGAGAATCAAACCTGGCCTCACCAGGAGGCACTGCAACAAAAATACTGTGATGGAAAGCTGTTCCCAGAACCATAGGGTGTGTAGTGACATGTCAGGCAGCTCACTGGCACAGTAATCATGTTAGGCAATGGTAAAAATGTCAAGAGTGGTTTAAAGAAAGTGAGACAAGCTGGTGTGGTCTGGCAGTGTGAATTTCAGCTGTGTGCTTCTTGGGAAAGGGGACCCATTCCTGTTGGTATGTCCTGCAAAATAATACCTGTACCATGGTATCCTGTAAAATCAGAATACAGCACCATTGCATCCAATCCTTCAGAGTGCCACCATGTCACAAAGAGCAAATTCTTGTCACTGCCCTGAAGTCACCATCCAATTAAACATTATTTTTACATTATTTTTACAACAGAAGTAAGGACCGAGCCCAAAGGCCCAGTGGCCACCCTAAGTAGCACTGTGTGACCTGAGGTGACCTCCCACAGGCTGTGAACTCCCACAGAGCTCCTGAGCCTAGCCTGGGTGTTGAACACTGCAGGTCTGTGTGGTGTGAATCCCCACAGAGCCCTGTCCACGGAACTGGGGGCAGTGCTGTGCCCAAGAGGGGCTGAGGGACCCCAGCCCCACTGCCTGGGTGAGCAGAGCTGTGGCTTGCATTGCTTTCAGCTCTGGGTCCTCTGCAGCTGCAGATGGACTGGGATTTGAGCACTCCTTTGTACTTGCACTGCAGCTGGAAATGCCAATCGAGTTGACAGAAGCCGTGCACACAGTGACAGCGTAGAGCTCAGGCAATATCCACTGTACACACAATTGGAATTTAAATTGCAGTGTCCACAGTACCACTCATGCTTACAGGACTCCAACTGAGTCCCACTGATGCCAGTCCCAAAAGTCATGTGAGTGGACAATGCAGATGTTTGAGACTTACTTTCTCCTTTTTTAACCGAGTTCCTCTCTCTGCAAGTTCCGTAAGCTCTCTGTGCAGGATAGAAGTTTACTCACAGCTGTGTGAGTGTCACCCTTTCAAGTATAGATAGCCCTAATTTCTACTCAGTTATTTTCTTCTCAGAATTCGAAGGAAGGTCAGATTCTGAAGTGAATTTAATTGTTTTATTGGACAACAGTAACTACAATGGACCAAAATTTGAGCTAAGCAAATAAAATAACTTGGCTCTACTGGTGGAACTCATGGCACAAAATTCTGCTGTCAAGTGGCGGTAATGCAAGTCTCATGGAGCTTGCTGAGTACTGTTCATCAAAGGAGAAGCTGGATAACAAAAATGGCAAAGCCTGACTGGAGTTAAGTGTATTAAGCCAGAACTTCATTTGCGTTAACGTAACTAATTGAATGGAATTACACCCATTTTTGTTCTGGCTGAGTATTCATCTCACTGAAAGTACTTCAAGGTCTCTGGACTAGAGCTGGAATAACTGCAAGCAGACTTGCTCTTCAACCAGACCATGTGTTGACTCAGCCCTTGCTCAGGGAAGCCACCATTGACTGCAGTGACAAGTAGCACGACGTTACGGACATGGAGAAGCTTTCACCCACTGGCAGGAGACATTTGCCCTTGAATTTGTGAAAGAATTGAGTAGTGGACAGCAACACAAATGTTTTATTTATAAGAGAGGTAGAGTACAAGTTCCTCAGCTGGTGTAAAGTGGTGTAGGAGTACTGATTTCAGTGCAGTTAATCCAATAGGCACACACCAAGGAGCAAACCCTCTAACCCCAGACTAATTTTTGCCAATATATCTCTATGCAGATAAACTCCCAAAGCTTTTATCGTCATGCCTTTTTACTGATCATGCCGTTGAAATGATTAATGTACCATAATCCGTGCCTGTAAGGAAATATTGTACTTTGCAAAGCTCTGCAGTGTACAGCACATCATAAAACTGCTTTAGACCACACAGTCTGGAGACACGTTATCAGAAACGAGAATAACAGAGCATCTTTTGATCTGATGTCGATTACACCTCACTCTGCACTTCCACAGCTCAGTTTTTCGTACAGACTGAGTGATGGCTGCATGTTTCTGATGACTGTGGGCCAAAGCTTCAGCTGATGTGTCTCTAAGTAGCTCCGTGGATGTCAGAGCTGATTTACACCAGCTGAAAAACCAGTGCTCTCCCTTTTCATACTGCTGCACTCCCTAATGCAGCTTTATAAATGCACACTGAGGCTGAGTGTATATTGAACTATTCTGATTCAGCACCAGATAATCCCTGCTAAAAAAAATTGGAGGGTAATTTCTGCCTGCCATCTAGACTTGCGTATGGTTTGGTTTTAACTAAAGGCATGTTGCAATTTCATTACCTCTCCGTTTAAATATTTACTGGCATCAGCATTAGCTTGCATAGAAAAGTGGCAAATAAATTCAAACATGTCCTAAATGCTCTCAGTCTAGAGATGGAATCTGTTACTTTAGTTCAAAGACATTGCAGCAGGCTGAAGTGGTTTTTCTAAACCAAATGGTTTCTGTACATTTAGAAGTCATGGCAAATATTTATCTAGGCCCAATTCTGCTGTTCTTCCCCTGAGCATCCTGGTTGGCAGGGTGCTCCTCTGAAGTCCACAGAAGTAACTGTGTGAGTTGGTGCTCAGCACACAGATTGCAGAAGCAGGCACTGAATATGTTAGGTTGTTGCAATCAGGGGTTTAATTTTAGCCATATGCATCATTTGAGGACACTTAAAAATTATGTACATTTTATCCGAGCTGACAGTCCTTGTATTTCCATAAAATACTGTATAATTTATTCCTGTCTGTATTTTTGACATCTCTGGATTGAATATCTTCTACTGAATCTTAAATGCTGTTCTTTTTTAAACCCACATTCAAAAGGTCTAGGACATACCATCACAGAATATGAAACAAGTCAAAGATCTGGTGATGTTTTGCTTTGGTTTTGAGCTCTCCTTCGTTTGTGTTTTGGCTTGGCTGTGGTACTCCCAGAATTTTTGAAATGGCTCAACTCAATTCAAGTTGCTTCCTGTCTTTTGGGGGAAAAAAAGCAAAATACAACTAAGGTTCAGGAAAAGCAATCCTGGCAAACTCAGTGGGTGTTTGCTCTTCCTAGCTGTCCTGATTTTTTAACCCTGCCATATTGGGAGTAGTCTAGTGTGTGGGTTCTCTCACCCACCTTTTCTGGCTGTTGTGGCAAATACTGTTTTTTCATTTTTTTTCTTTTGTGTGTGTGTGTGTGCGTGCGCATGTATAATTAACCAAAATATCAGGAAAATTTATATATGCTTTCTTCTGGTTCCTGGAAATAGAGCAACATTATGACCTTATGGTCTTCCAGCAAAAGTCAGATTTAATTTCGGCATTGCAGTGCAACTTAATTAGCTATTGGAATTAGATTATGGTTTACTAAATGGCCTTTTACCTTACGTTCTTATGTTCTTACTTTTTATTTACTATTGAAGTAGCCTTTCTTTTTCTCATGTGTGCAAGTATCATATCAGTAATCATTGCAATTCCACAAGGTGTCTTTGTTCTGAACAAGCATGTTATTCTTGTAAAGTTTTAAGTATAAGTTAAGATGTTTTGTACAGACCAAGGTAACTGTTAAAATGTCAAGCAATTACTGAAATGTTGTATAGTTATAAAAGTTTGATTTCTTTTGCTTTATATGTATAAAATTGTATCTTGCCTGTTTTGCTTTGTATTTCCAACGTGTTGCACAATTATGCATTTTGTTTACATTTGTTCCTTCTTCAGAAAAAAAAAAGAAATAACAGTAATACTTTATGTACAAACATTTTAAATGTACTTTTGTTGTTTTTAAACACAATGTCTCTGTATAAATAATATTGGTTGAACTGGTACATTCGTGTCTCTCATAGAGGGATTAATTATACTGCCAGTGCATTGAATTATTTAAAAAAAAAAGTAAAATAAAATTTTTATGAAAATGTAACCCATTTTATCACTATAAATTATTCTGTCTTCTGCTATTTTCTCGTTCTCCTCCCAGGATACAGTAAGTACGGTACAGTAAGTACTGTTTGTGGGAGAGCTGTCACTGGTTTTAATTTTTAATCAATGTGTTTGTGTCACTGCGGCGACTTAAAATGATGTTGGAAGATAATGTAGTGCTGGAAAATAGTGTAGTGCTGATAGCAGCTGCGAGGTAAGGGGATCAATAACGTGCTTTCCCATCCCCGAGCGGGCTCAGCTGCAGGGCGGCAGCCTGAATCCTGCGTGTCCCAGCCCCGGGGCAGAGGGTCGGCCCCGGGCAGGGCTTCTTGGGCTTTCAGCGGGATCGCCGTCAGTGCCCTCGCTCCCCGGGCACTCCGGGCTCTGCGGAACGGGGCCCGCCAGGTTTGATATCGTCAGTGCCGGAGCAGCTCCGGGTGCAGAGCCGAGCGCAGCCGCCCGGGAGAGACGCGAAGAGCTCTCCGGAGATGCGGGCAGCGTGTGATGCGGCTGCGGCTGCGGGGCGAGTGAGGTCGAGCCGAAGAAGCCGCTGTGCGCTTTGCTCTGTGCTCGCTCACGCTCGCAGCCCCGCTGCAAACATTCCCGTCTCGGGCTGCAGGGCTGCGTGCTGCCGGAGGCACGGCCGGAGGAGGCTGGCGGGGACATCTCGTCCCAGACAGGGTCGGGAGGGGTGGCCAGCCCGGGCTACAGATGGTGTCACAGAAGGATGCCCGGAGAGCCGCAGTGGTAGATGTTAGTCTGGATTCGAGGCCGAGTGTCTGCTGTAATGTCCCCCTTAGAACAAAGGGCCAGTGGCTGATGTCTTCCAGCTTCTCAGCACCACTCTGACCACATGAAGCAGCTTAAAGCTCTTTGGTCTGACCGGGCTGTGGCTTTTCCAGTGTTCATCATCCTGCGTGTGTGAATGGGATCTTACACCTGTAAGATGGGTGCTGGAGCCCCAGTCCTTCTTAGGCACCTGCCACTTCAGAAGGAAATCTGGAATGGGGTGTTCAGAGCACACTGTGTGTCACAGGTGCCCATTTTGTGTCCAAGGAGACAGAAAACATCCTCTCTGGATATCTCAGAGACATCTTTTGGGTCACCGGGAGGGGGGCAGGTCAGATGCTTCGTGTGCCATTCACTCCCTGAGTTCTTCTCATCCTCTGGGTGTGCCCAGGACCCAGCTTGAAGCCTGACTTCAGACTGGCAGCTCATGTCATTCCCTGCATGTGTAACCTTGTAATCGGCTGTGAAGTGTTCTGTGATCCCGGCTATGAATGATGAATGGCTCCACATAAACCTGTGCTACACAGCACTGTTAGTGTGACTGCTCAATTCAGAAAAAAAAAACCTCCAGAACCTCTGGAAAAAGGGGATAATCATTCATACAGCCAGCACGTGGGATTCCCACAGTGGCAAAAGATGCCACCCTGCTGAGTAGAGGGAGAAGTGTCTCCTCCAAGTGTGGCAATGACAGGGATAATGGAAGATGGGCATTTGGATGCTCGTTTTCATACACAATTTCACAACAACCTCAGGCAAGGTACGGTGTGCCCTGTTCCACAGCCAAGGAAACATCTTCCCTCCCTCCCTGGCTGGGGCTGAGGCAATGGAGTAGGATATTCAAAAGAGCTAGGAAAGACTCGAGAGAAGGAAACACTACATTTTGGCAGCCAGTTAAGATGATTTAACTGCACAACTCCCTCAGGAATGAGTTTGGCCCATGACAAGCTGCTCTAGACCACAGGACGTTTCATTGCCAGCACAAAGATGAAGAGCTTGTGAAGCCTTATTTATATCTGAGAAGTCTGGCTGGAGTTTCCCGTGGTCTGTAGAGCTACAGAGTCGAAAGCACAGCCCAAACACTGTCACTGAGAGGCTGGGGCTCCTCAGCCCCTCCTACACACGTGGTCCAGAAGGAAAGCAATGCAACATCAGCTCTAGATAACAGGGAGGAATTTCACTTACCAGCTGCATTTCAAAGTGATTTTAGATATCTTTTTATTGGAAAATCAAATGTGCATGGGGGAATTATTTTCCCTCCATATTGTGTCCACAGGTTTGGAAGGACTTTAATATAGCTGATGTAAATGTGTTCAGCAAACAAACCACACATCAAATTAATGTTAAGCAAAAGTTCCTGGTCGTATGAGCTACAGAAGAGCCCCTGTTGATACTTTTTAGGCATGTGTGTACACTGGCCTTGTGAAAGAGATGTGTTCTTATCTCTTTTAGGGACCTGTGCACCTGTGAGCCCATGAAAACAACTAAACACAAGGCACAAGTGGGTAGGTCAGGCCTCAGGAGCTGGACTGCAGCAGAAAAGATAGAATCATGGAATCATGGAACTATAGAACAGGCTGAGTTAGAAGGGACCCATCAGACCATCAGAGTCCAAGTCTACCTATCTGTAGGATTATTTGCTGAAGAGTTTACATTTTTAAAGGGAAATATGAGTGAAAAAGTAAAACAAAAAAGCCAACAGCCACCACTGCCACCACCACCACCATTTGCTCCCCATTTCTCAGCCAGCTCCAAGCACACAGGGTTCACCCTCTGGCAGGGGGATCCTGTGCGAAATGTGTGTGTCTGGAAGTGATGAAACAACAGGAGAAATGCTCCATTTTCTGCTAGGAGATCTGAATCATGCTGCCAGAGTTCCAGGGTGCCAGCTTCGCTCTCAGATTCAGCATGCCAGCTCTAATTTGGGAGAGTGAGGTCCCCAAATGACTGCTGCATTTGAAGGGCAATTCCCAGCTGTGGCAGGGGCTGCTGGAAAACTCAGCACACCCCAAATACCACTTAGTGCTGATCCTGGGCTTTGAGGAACATCAGGAGCCTGGTTTAACTCTCTGTTCCAAGTAATTTCATTCTCGGAGAGGTGCAACAGACAGCAAATTCTGCAGCACTTCTTTTTTAGGGTTTGGTTTGGTTTTTGATTTCTGGGGGGGGTTGTGTGTGTGTGTGGTTTGGGTTTTTTTTTCTTGCAACTCTGCATTCACTGCCTATAAAGCAGCAGATAAATAAAAAGGATTCAAGCCACCAATTTAAAAGCAATCACCTGTGTGTTCAGGATATGCTGGCAAAGAATTATCTGCAATGAGAAGCTGCTCGCCAATCAGCCTTGTGAAACTCCACTGGCTTTATCTGTACCTGGAAGTGGATGGGACTCCTTCAGTTAAGCACAGCACTCAGATCTCTAATGGTCTCTATGGTCTGGGAGCTGATTAGCCGAGAGAAGCCTCCTCCAGATGGGTATCCGGGCCGTTCCCAGTGCCCCAGCCACCATCCAGTGCTGCCGAAGCTCTGAGCCCGAGCTGCTGGTCCTGAGTGTCCTCCTGCCTGCTTCTGCAGACCCGCGGTGGGAGGCAGCAAATTTGCCACAGGGGAGGACAAAGGCTGTGAAATCATGACTGGGACAGGACATGTCAGAGGAGCAATGTGGCTGTGAAACTCTGAGATTGGCATTGAGGAACCATAGAGGACCTTGAAGGAAATACTTTCAAATGAAGTATCCCCAGCCTAAATGCCACGGTGCCTCCAGCTTGGACCAGGCTTCGGGGAGCCTCTGCCAGCTGCAGGCACAGAGATGAGTTTCTCCCTAAGGGCTCCTGTGACTGAAGGTCACTTGGGTGTCCAGAGACTGGATACAGACATTTTGACAGCAGGCTCTCTTCCACCCTGCTCATAAAAATCCCTTTTTGCTCCACAGAGCTGGTGTTGGCTCAAGGACAGACCCGTATTCTCCAGACTGCCCCAATGTGCTGGTGGTGAGGGACTGGCCCTGCAAACCATCTAATTAGTTCTGTTCTAGGCAGTGAGGCCTCCTTCAGTGCTCAGCATAGCAGATTGCTCTGACATTGGTGTCCTTGTCACCAGTGGCATTGGGAATATTCAGATCCCCACAGCCAGGGCTGCCCCATCGTTATCCCAGCTGCCCTGCTGGAGGAATGGGCTTGTTCAGCCAGAAAAGGAAGGCTTGACCAGGATTTACCAGGTGAACTTGGTGGCCTGTTGGTAATCAGATTAAGGTAGATGACCACAATGACAAAAAACCCATCAGTTTATTAATCAGGTCAGCTGATCTCACCACAGTGAGAGAGACAGAGCCTAAGCCTAAATCCAGGTTATTCCACACTAACTTAAAATGTCAAATCCCAGGGTAAGTGAAAACAGACCACCAGTTTTTAACACCAGCATGAAAAACAATGCAGCTGCATTGAGCACTCAGGGTTTGCACGGGCGTAACTATGATTTCACTGTCAGAACTGGCATCTCCTGCGGTGAGCGCTGGACTCTGGATCAACGGAAACGTCACCTCCGCGTCTGCAGGAGGCATTTCAATCTCAATCATCTCTGAATCAATCAATGGAAAAAGCACATCTATGTTAATAATGAGGCACCGTGGGCCAGCACACAAAGCTCCCGGTGCCTGGCACCGCGGCTGCCGATGTGTTGCCAGCCCATGGCTCAGGCCCCAGCTCTCTAATTGCCTCCGCCAGTGCCATCAGCCCCCCAAAGTTGCTGTTTGTGTGCGATTCCAGGAGGGTAATTTATTACCCTGAAGAGCCTGACTCTTCTCTCCCATCCATCTACATCCCCGGGTTACGTTGTTTATGTTAGCATAATCATTTCTCATGGAGAATGTCAATAAATGCTGGAGACAAAAGGAACACCAACACCACCAACAACAAAAAGCCCAACTGCTAAATAATTCCTAGAATGAGTTGTCAGAAACCTTTTATTTACTGATTCCGCGCATTTCATTTATTCCTGGCAGTGGGCCAACCTTTCTGACAGTTAAGATTTATTGATTTAATTGCCTAGGGTAACCATGCAATAAAATCATCTCAAAGATAAATTTTCATGGCACTGTGCAGCATTGAAGTAATTTTTCAAGTGCTATGGCTATATTTCTGCAGGTTACAGGTGCAAAATTTGCTTAAAGCAGAAATGTCTCATTATTGTAACCCCAGCACATCAGTGTGGTCCCTCCTGTGAAACTCTTTTCTTCTTTTCTTTCTCCTCTCCCCTTTCCCTTTTCTTTCTCTGTCACTGCCTCTTTCTGTATCTCTCCCCCTTCTCTTTTTTTTTTTTAAGAGGTACAGCACAGGTCTCTCAGAAAACAAATTGTATTTTCTTAATTGGTTCATATATTCAATGCCCAGGAGAAGAGAAGCTTCAGTTTAATTAGTAGTGGGCTTAGAGGTTATTTACAATGTTATATAGAAGCATTTGTTTCCAGCTGTGAGATGCTTTTTAACACTGAGGCCTCACAATGTAGCTGATTGCCGTTTGTGACATTATAGTTTATTGAATCTTTAGATCTTTTTATTTACACTGTTAAAGGGCTCATTATAGTTCAGAATAAGGAGCAAATGAAAATCCCTGATTAAATCCCAGGTTAATGGCAACATGTCTGAAGTCAGAGATAGTCTGAACTTTTAGCAGTGTGAAACATTTTCTTCTTTCTTATGATTTATTTGGGGAGGGAGAAGCTGTTTGGTTTCAGTATGGGATTTAATGACATATCATCCTGGCAGCTTCCCTTGCCAGACCTGAGTGTTTAATTCACCATCGTGCCCCGCTGAGGACATTTGGCCAAAGCCAGTTCCGAAGTGCCACCAGCAGAATGGCAGAGGAGAGGGTGGCTGCTGTGGCCTGGGTGAGCCAAGGCAGAGCTGAGTCCAGCAGCCCAAACTTCACAAAATAAATCGGGAAACAAAGGAGGGGCTTTGCTGTGCCAGCCTGGCCCAGATGCACTGTGAGGGCAGGAGACAACCGTGCTGTGGGGATGCTGAGCTGCCAGCTCCAGCCACCTCCTCAGGGTGACCCTGTCCCTGCAGATCCTGGGCTGCTCCGGAGTTTCTCCAGCACCTCTGGGGGTCCTGCAGTCCTTGGTGGGGCTGCTGCCAGGGTTGCTCATCTTGAATGGCTCTCAGTCCTGCGTGCCACTGGACTTTCCCCCACACCAACCTCATCCAACAGCTTTCACTTTCCCTTCCCTGCACATCCCTGATCTGCACTGGAGGGCTGTGCTGGATACAGAAGCTGCCACAACAGTCACAAAAAAACCTAAACCCCTATATATAGAAGATGCACAAATGATCTATTAAAGCTGAATTTAATTTACAAGCAAGACAACTACATCTTTGGTCTGTTCATTTGGATTAACTCCAAGACAAACAGCACATGAGATGTGTTCCTATCTCTGAGGGATAATTTGCTCCTTCTTACCAAAGATGGGCAGATTAGGGTCTGTGTTATCATTGTTAACCCATGAATGTATCAGATGGAGCAGTTTGCAAAATAATCTCCTCTTACTTCAAATTATTAGTAATAAAATGTGAAAATTACTCTATGGCTTATATTTTCTGGTGCAAAAGAGAGCTTGGACTTTCAGATTTGCTCCACTGACAAGATTGTGGGTCTCCCATAGCAAACCCTGACTTTAAAGTCCTGGACCTTTATGCTTGCAGTTTAACCTCTTCGACCTCTACCCCCCTGACTTCAGCCTTTCATTAGGTGAAATACAAAGGCAGGTGGGATACATTAAAAAGAGAATTAGTGAGAAGAGAGGCAGCTGAATCAATAATGTCAGTAAAGGTAGACCTATTTATAGAGAAACAATGTCAGCATATGATAAACCTGTGAGTAAATTGGCTGAAAGCCCAGAGCTTTGTACTGGTTTGGAGAGCTTGAAGGGATCTGAGCAGCAACAAGCACAATCAGTAATCCCAGGGCTCCGATGTCAGCCCTGCCAAATGGGAATCAGGAAACCAAAAAAAGTGTTCTGAGGTGGGAGAGGGGAAATGGAAGGATGAGGGGAAATTGGCACAGTTTCAAGCATTGCCAATGGAAAATGCCAAGTTTTAAGGCTAGGCAGTGATGGGGGGAGCTGAGGATTTTCTGTGTTTTCTCTCTTTAAAACAGGGATCTCATCAGGAGCTGAGACCTGCAGAGATCTCATCAGGAGGAGACCTCCCACCTGCAAACACACAGAAGCCTCCAGGCACTTAAAACCAACAGGCACCTCCAAACTCAAGACAAAACCTGTCCAGGTATTCAGAAAAAAACATCCCACATTTACCAACTAGAAACACAGTTCCTTCCACAGACCACCAAGAGAAGAAACTTGTCAACTTCAGAGAATCTGGCTCACCCTAACCAGTCTGATAGTGGAGTTTTGGCTCTTTTTTTAAGACAAGAGGCCACTCAAAGCAATCTGAATACAAGTCTATACTCAGATATATAAATATAATATTGACTAGATGTTATGTCCTCTTTCTTTTCATTGACTTTCTATAAAGTCAAGGGATGTGAGCTTTACTAAGAGTTAAGTTAATGTTGTAGACATCAGTCCTAAGGGTCTTTGGGGCCTACCATGGAATCACATGCTGGACATACTCTTGGTAATTAGCATTAGTTGGAAAATTTTAAAAGAACACAATTTCTGTTTCTTGTGAACACTTGAGCAAGTCTTGTTCTAGTTCAAAAGCAATTTTTTTTTCTCAATTGTCAAAATTCTACTTCCCTTCACTCTGACGCCACAAGCTCCCCAATTTTGGGGTAACTTCTCTCGGTTCTCCCCAGAGCACTCAGAAAACTTCACCCTGAGTCACAGCCTGTCTTTTATTCTGTTTCCTTAGGTTCTGAAATGGCTTCAGTGAAGTAGGACACACCAGATGACACAGGCAGGTAAGTTTTTGCTTATCTAACTCCTGGCTTTTTTTTCCTTTTGCAATTCCCTGCTGCTCTGGGCAGGGGAGTGTGAGAGTACAGGAAACTCCATAGATTTATATTTGTGGGGGGAGTTCAGAAATTACAACCAAACCAAGAAGTCCTCAAGTGAATGAAAACTCACTCAGAAAAGAAAAAACTTCAAAAAAAGGAAGCCCCTGTCCTGAGTTCAGGTATATAAATCCAGATGTGTACCACAGAAACTCTCCATTCCCAATAAACTAAAGGGGAGGAGATGGGCCCACATGAGTGCACAGAAATCACTTGGGCCCTACCAAAAATCCACAGTACTGAGCCCTTCCAGGAGATCTCAGTTATCCTCATTTGAAATTGAAATCAGGTAAGACAAGGGTGTTGGTGGCCAGGTTTGGAGTCCAGTGAGTGGTGGTCTCTGGGAGTGACATCCTAAACCAGGCTGGAGCTGCTGGTTTTGCTGCAGAAGACTCAGTGTTGAGTCTGGAGCCACCAGCCGAGTCCTGGTTTCACAGAGAGTGTGTGCTAGAGGTCCCAAATAGAATGTAAATAAAAAGGGAAAGGACTATCAATCATGTTAAGACCCCTACTGGCACACACTGTGCTCACACACACAGCATAAACACCTCTAAAAGGAACATTTTTAAAGAACCAGAATTACAAGCTGTTTCAAAACCGCTGCACTTTATTAACATTGAGAATGTGTCCTTTGATATAAACTCTTCTAGAAATGATTCAGATGAATTAGCACAGGAAAATCTTGCTGAGTTGGAAAGCATTGAATCAGAAGCAGTGCAGTCAGTGAATAATGAAAGTAAACCATCATTCTGAAGTATGACTAATGGTGACATGGCTTGTCTAGAAGAACAAATAGCCAAGACATACTACTTGGCCCCAAAACTGGGCTGAACATCTTTGGAAATTACTTCATTGCTGTATGAAGACTATTAACAAAACAGGAAACCCTGCCAACTTGTGGACTACGCCTCCAATGAGAGAGAATTTCACTTGTCCACAGGAGAGACAGATGATTCACTTTGTAAAGGAGCGGGACTTATTACTCTTAGAGGCAATATTAATAGATCCATCCAAAATCGCCCATGGAACAGATCTATTGACGTTGCCAAGATCTTAACTGAAAAATGTGCAGAGAAACTTGAATCTGCAATGTAGAATGCTGCAGTGAAGTGATTACATTTCGTGGCACCTAAAATGCTTTTATCAAAGGATGACTTGACAAGACATCAAGATAGCTAAATGCTTAGAACTGCATGTCAATCAAAACCTCACATGTATTATTCAAGGTGCAGACTGAGCTTCAGTGAGGCAAAGGGAAAATACTAAACTAAGGCTTATGGAAAGTGTGTTTGTGTAAAGATAGGGGATATCTTTTGCAATCTAAGTACATTCATTCTGCTTCCTGGGCTGGATGCATCGGGTGTGACTTTACCAGCTGCATGGGGAATTAATTTGACCCATAGTGTCTCATTGAGCAGGTGGGGTGAATGCATTGTCTCAGCCCAGTGTGGTTGCTGGTCCAGAATTGGCTTTTATAAAATTCCATTGGCATTGTTTCCTGCAGACCTCACAGAGCATCTGAAATGAAATTATTTTTTACTATGGAAGTGATAAAAATCCTGGCAAAATTATGTGACAAAGAAGCAATGATCACAGAGTCCAAGCTTGGCAATAATCCACCACAAAACGGAGGAACACACACTTTTAACTCCCTCCCTCTGTGTGGCACAGCTGAAATATGGGGCATCACCTGAGAAAAGGACAGGGTTGAATTATTGCTCTGTTAAAACCAGGAGTGAAACAAAGGTAAACACAGCTCATGTTTGATTTGTCATCTCCTTGCAACTGTCTAATTGCCTTCTATACTCAAAGGGTTTGCAAGGCAAGAGTGGGAGCAGAATGAAAGACAACCGCCTTAAAGACATTAAATATATCTATTACGGGGGGAAAAAGCAAATTTTCTTATAGGACACATGTATCAATTAAACTTTTCAATGGGGACACTTCCCTTGTGCTCACAGCATTAGCCCCAGCTAAGTTACACAACTCTATTTATGCCTTTAGTTAATGTGAGCAAGCAGTTACCGCAGCAATTATTACTTTTTACGGTGTACATAAAGTTCTTTATACAGTTAAGAGATAGGGTCAGTGTTTAAGCTTAGCTCAGCATTTAGCAAGCTTTCCTTCCTAGATGTTTTGATTGCTTAGGAAAGCTTTAACCTCTACAGCATAATGAAGGCTGGAAAGTTGTAGGGTAATTTGTAGGAGAAAGGGTGTGCATGAGGATGTGTGCACTATTATGAAGCTCAATAAATAATCATGTGAAATTGCTGGCATTTAGGACCCTCTGGAGAGGAGCTTTCCCAGCCGGCTCCTGATCTCTCATACCCTGAGTAATTCCAGATTAAATCCACTGACTTTGTGGAAGTGTATGTGACATCAGAAACCTACCCTGCATTTCTGCAGCGCATGTTAATTGTCTCCAGACAGCGCCAGGGGGGCTCTACATGGCTCCAGCTCCTCCCTCCCCAGGGCGGCTCCGAGGGAAAGTGGTGCAATGCCCAAATGGTCAGAGCTGTGGGAATGATGCAAGATGTCTTCCACTTGCATTTTATTGAGAGAGCTTATAAAATTCAAAATCCAGCTGTGCGGGTTGCTTCAGTGTGCCTGTTAAAAGGGCGGCGTTTCTCATGCCTGTGATTGATATGGTTTAGGCACATCTGTGCTCTCACTTAACCCTTCCCTCCACCTCCTCCATCTCAAACCTCTGCCTAGATGGGAAAAGTGGGGATCTCTCTTTTGTCCGTGAGGGTATAAGGAGCTTCTTGACTTCCAGTGAAGAACAGTAAGTGCTGGTTCACTCTGATTCCCTCTCAATGCTAATTTTACCTTGGTTTTATTCAGGGAAAACGTGGAAGCCCACACCAGGATAATTAGCCCTTTTTCTTTCTTAACCTCCAAGGTGTAGGAAAGGGGCAGCTTGGTAAAATGACCTGGACACATGTTACAATGGAAAATCAATGGCTCTAGCAAAATACACATGAAGCATTCCAAGCCCACATCTCAGTAAACATCCTCCAGAATCCATGGCTATTTATCAAATATGAATGTACTCTTCAGGATGAGGATCTCATTTCCCCCGGTGTTTTTGTTCCAAAAATAATTGGAAGTGACAATACAGAGAAAGATGATGTTTCAACTTCGTGTTTAAAATAAATATAAGGCTGTCATCAGAGCTGAGCTGTCTTGTGAAGATCCCTCTCACAGGAGTCAACAGGCAGCTCTACTGATAGAGAATCGTGTTCCATTATTGATTAGCTTTTAAGTTCTTGTTACATATTAGATTAAGATCGCTGTATGCATGGGCAATGAATAGCCCAATTACAGTCTAAAATAGCTCATCTCAAAGTGGTTTAGGATTTTGATATTATAGCAAGAATTTTAAGAAAATTACAGGGTTTATTAAGAAAGCCTTTAAGGGAGATATTTACATTTTTATTGCATGGCTTTTTAGGATGGGGAGGGCAAACTATCACTCTTTATATTACATACAAGGCTGGTTTTAGTTCCCTCCCAATTAGCTTTTCAAATCTTTGGGAGTTAGTGGTTTGCTATATTGGGGTTTTATTCCTTCATAGAAAGCAATAGAGTAAGAAGTCCCAGAGTTACCCCTCCAGATTCCTCCAGTTTAAACGAGAGCATCCTACACCAGGGATGGACCACTGGCATCATTTAGGGCCACCTGTGGTACCTCTGGGAGATGCCAAGCTTGGGGACTGCAGGAGCATGAGAAAGAGCTGCTTCCCACTGGCACACAGGTTCACACAGAGTCGTGCCACCCTCCACCCTCCCTCACAACCCAAGCTGTTCATGTTAAAAGACATTTTCTGTAGTTGTCCAAAATACAGTAATTTTTAATTTCAAAACAAATTATAATTTTGAACTTGAGCAGAGAGGATACAGAAGCCCAAACTCAAATCTCAGCTCTCCATATCTGCCCATGACAGCAGGGACAATATCACAGCTTTCTTTCCATATAACCACCCTGGATATTTTGGTATAGAAAGAACCACCCTTTTTCTACAGAGAATTTCCTCTGTTCAGCAAGGTGGAACAGTTTAAAAATAGATGTGACTTTCCCTCAAATTTGCCTAATTAATCATTCCCTTCAGAGGTTAATTTGAGGCTAGCATTGACCACATCTCCAACAAAGTATGGAAAAGGTCACCAGAAATAGATTACCAAGGCCTTGAAGGGACTCTGTGGACAAATGGTTGCCTCTACCCAACATTGTAAAAATATGATTAAATGCAAAAGAGAGAATGAGGTGAGAGAGTTGCATGACCCCAGGGTCCTTGCCAGTGAAAAACTACAGTGAAAACATTCAGTGCGTACTACAGACCTACTGACTCCTTTTGGAAGGTAATACATGAAATCTTTAAGGAAAACTTCTGCTCACTGGGTTGTACAGCACTGATAGATTAATAATATCCACATTAATTGGCCAAGCAAAAAGCCCAATGCAAGCACATGGAAGGCTTCCCTTCAGGAATGAAGGTCTGAGTGCTCATGTTTGTGCACACAGGGTCACACTGGCTGCTCGGGTCAAATATCTCTCTTCCTCTCCCCTTCTGGACTGTATGCTAAGATACCCACATGAATTTACACTGTCTTTCCAAGTAAGGACCAATTCTGTGAGGTGCTCAATACAGTAGTTGAATCCAGGAAAAAATATTTTTTCTGCCCACACATGTTTAAAATTAAACAAGCTCAGTACAAATTACCTTATGCCAGCTCACAATGGACACTTGGTGGCTGCAAAATCCAAAATACAGACCTGATAGATGAGTGCTCTGCTTTGTGCACATCTGCAACTAAATGGGGAAATCCATAGCTTCATACAGGAAAAATACAGCTGAACTCAGGAGGAAAACAGGTTGACTTGAGCCCAAGCATCTATTTTTTGAACCTGGGACACTCCTGTCTCAAGTACACAGGTGTAGCTGCAGACCCCAAGGAATGGGTTGTGGACACGCCTGGTGGACATCCAGAAGGAGTGAAAATAAATTACACGGACTACATGAGAGATGAATTCTGGGATCAACCACTTGTTCTTCAGCTCTCCAATTTGAAGTAATCCTTGGTCCATTACACTCTGCAAGGAAACGCTTTCAGAAGCTCACTGGGTTTGTATCCTGCAAAGTCCCTCTGGAGTCTTGTGCCTAAATCCCCCTTTACTCAGCCCACAATGTGGGTAATTTCTGCAGACAACATAATTTGTAGAAGCAAATAGACCAAGCTGATAAATGCACAGTGGATGTGCTGCACTCTCACTCGAGCACTGTATCTTTGATGTGCTCCATCATCTGTACTAAATAACTTTAATTAAACATGTGCTCAATACTTACCTATCCAAGTGGAGACCATACTTACTTTGTTTATAGTTGTACATTTTGCAGCCCTTAAGCAAGACCAGGGTGCTCTCTTAAAAAAGAAAACAAAATATTATCATCATCATGATTATTATAATTATGGTTGCTGTTGCTATCACTGCCTTATGCTTGGAAATGTTCCTTTGCTTTCCTTTACTTCAATAAAGCAAGAGCAATTATGCAAGCTTCATCCATTTCTCTCAAGGGCTCCGGAAAATGTTGCTTTCAAGAAAAAAAATGATAATTTTTTACAAATATATAAAATAAGATACTCAAGGCATTTTTGAGAGGCATTCTCACATATTGCTGGAATTACACGCAATGTGTGAAAATTTGCATAACAAATGTGACAAGATGGTTACTTAAGGGACTGAAACAGAAGGAATAAAATATATATTAGATACCTCAGTTCTCATTAATTATTATTCTGAATGAGAAATAATGCCAGGAGCAAGAGGGGTGCCAGAAGAAGCGATGGGGAAATACATTATAATATATCTGAAAACCTTTAAAAGGTATAATAATAATTAGGAAATTATTGCACTACTGATCTTTTTTAGTAGCAGAGCAACCACCTGTTCACACTTTTATTAATTGCTTGCTTGCCTCTTCCTTAAAGATGCTCTGTGAAGATCGTTAAAGGAAAAACTACCTGAGCAGAGAGGAGGGGAAAGAATTCATGTTATGCAGCAAAAAGAAAAAACAACCCTATACAATTCATAACTTTAATTAAGAGTCACATGTGGAAAGGCAGTTCTACTTTAAGACTGCTCCATAATTATGGCAAGGAGTTCTGCAAGTATTTCTCGTCATTCCCTCCTTTAGACTTTGAAACTTTTATGCTTTATTTTTCTTAAAACTGACAAATCCATTTTTCTGTCAACCTCTTTCCTTCAAACATCCTGTGGAAGCAGCACAGAATTTCCTATTTACTCCTTGCTGCAGCCAAATCTTGTCTTTGGCTTCCCCAGAGCTTTTGTCTTGGCCTTCCCTGGAACCCCCATCTCCCATAGACAGCAGCTTTGTTTAAAACCACAAGTGCTTGAACGTTTTCTCTTGACCTTCCTCAAGTTCCTTCTGTCCTCTGAGTGCCCTCCCCTCTGCACAGCCCCGAGCTGCCCTTGGCACCTACACTGAGAATCTGCCGTGGCTCATGTGCAGGCCATGGCTCTGCACCAGAGGGCTGGAAATGTGGTTTCACTGCACCAGCTGGACATGAGTGCAGCAGTTAGTGAAAGCTAAATCCATTTAAAATCATTTCAAGAGGGAAAATAAGGCCCTTTCTGGAGATATTATTCCTAAGTCATGTTTTACTCTGCCATTAATATACTTTTGGAATGCATGAGAACTCCTTGCACCCAAGGCAGGTAATAATGGTCTATTAAAAGACACCATCTCTGTTTCCTAATGCTCTATCGAAGCCTCATTGATGAAAATAGCCATCTGGCTGCTCTCATCAGCTTTAAGGAATTCCATAAAAGTATGAAATATGATTTCCTCATAATTGCTTTTCTGTAAGATTTATGACAATGTGAGTAATGAATAAACTGGGCATTTGCTGAACAAGACTCAGATTTAAGATGTGCTGATGCAAATGAGGAAGTGGCCAACTAGGAGATGCATTTCTTGGGAGAAATTTGAAAGTGTTTGCAAAAGCCACAAGTTACCACATGCACTTGGCTGTGTTGAGTGCTGGTGTAAACACATACAGCTCCAGGGAGGCCAAAGGTCTTAGATTTGGGTCTTAGAGACCAGCCCTGCAAACAGTTCCCAGCTGAGAAAAGGACTTTGACAACATCTGGAAGGTGCCCTGGGTACAGCTGTGCAGCTGATTGAGCAGGAGCATGGTTTTTTGCCACCTGCACCTGATGATGTTGTGCGTGCAAGGAACATCACATGCTTGGAGGGAGAAAACAGTCCCTTAATGCCTGGCAGCACTGTTCATACTCCTGCCAACAGTAAAAGTGGGAATGGACTGTGTGATCAGTGTTGTGGGATAATTAAATCCCATTTGCCGGCTATTCATCTGTCAGAGGTGCAATGGTCAGTGCTGTACCTGTTTGCCATTATGTCAATTATAAGGTCCTGTGATCTTTTGACTTCGGTTCATCTAAAGCACAGAACTGACACTGAAGAGATTCTTTATTCCAACTTTGCTACTGGTTTTTGGTGTAACTCAACTTTTTTTTCCTCACCTTTTCCATCTCCAAAACAGGAATAATCACAGAATCATTTGGGTCGAAAAAGACCTTTAATGATTCCTTGCCCAATTTCATTGCCCTTTAGGAGGCAATCAGACACTGCCGATTAAGTGCTGCTTGAATACGTGTGAGCATGACTGTCTCACCCTGCATGGGAAAGCAGTCACCACACTCCCACTGAATGCAAGAAAATTATTTATTCACATGCCCTGGGGGGCTAAAATTGCCCCTGGATTCCAATTTCTGAGGCTATTTCAGCTCTTTCAGCTATTTCAGTGAGTGACATACCCACCTACATGTCCCCAGCAAGCTCAGGGGCAGCCCAGTCCCACAGAGAAGTTGAGATGTGAGTGATGTGAGGTTCGATGCTTTTTAGAGTTTGAATCTGCCAAAATTTGAGTCTGTACAAATACAAATACTGTCTCAAGTGCCCTCTCTCAAGCTCTTTCTCGCTTTACCCCCACATGCATTTTAGGACTTTCGGCATGCATATATCTGAGTAGTATTGGCACCCAGTAAAGCAAGCAACCAACATCAAAAATTTTACTGAATTTTTTACTAAATTTTGCTAATGACTTGAAGCTTGCCAGAGCCATAACTGGGAACAGAGAATAAGAGGGCAAGAGCCAGCCATTTTGATAAGAGTCAGTACTACAGCCATGCTTTTAATATCCCAGGTATTCATTTGACTTCTTCTTTATTTTTTAATTTTCTTTTCTTTNATGTTCTTTTAATTTTTAAAATTCTTTTCTTGTTATTGTTTTTTATTTTCTTTCTTTTTTCTTTTTTTTATTTTTTATTTTTTCTATTTTTTCTGTTTTTTATTTACTTTTTTTCTTTTTTTCTTTTTGTATTTTTGTATTTTTTCTTTTCTTCCTTTTTTCTTTTTCTCTTCTGTTTTTTTCTTTTCTTTTTCTTTTTTTAAGTTAATTAAACCAAGAAGACTTTATAGAAACGATTGCCAAATGTTTAAAATTAGATCAGTTTAGTTGTTATTTCCATCCTAGGTTACTGTGCTAAATTGTCCATGCTCACCTCATGCATTCATTTGTGCGCACTGGGCATATCAGTGATTAATTGATATTAATGGTAGAAATCACTTCAAACTTGCTTTATGCTAGAAATCACACACAATCCTGACTCTAATCACTTGGCACATAAAGAAACTTTAATTGATAACCCAGGTTTAATATCCATCAGGATTGGATTCTGTAGGAGGAACAGAGCAATGTTCCCTGTAATCATCCTAGAAGAGATGGAAAGCTTGTTCTACCAACATCAAAGAAGATTAGGCAGCAGAAGCCTGATAGTAAAGTAGCAATTATGGAGGGTTTTTTTAAATTCTGTGCACCTGCTTCATCAAAATAATAGGCATCTTTTAGCAAAATAACCTGGAACTCAGTTCACTGACTTTCAATTATCTTATGCTGGGAAATGCATCTGGAGAGACATGAAAAAAGGTGATAGACACACAGGGAAATAAAGAGAAGGGGGAAATTAGAATGAGGGAAAATATGAGGGCCTAAGTAAGTGGGTGTTATAAATATCCTGTGCCTGGGGCTGAATATAGAACAGGAATACTTTTACTGAGTTAGGACTGGGGCATCAGGCCCACCTGACCAAATCAGTGCCTGGTGGAGCGCCTGTGACCACAGCAAACAGATTACACTGGGGACAGGCTTAGTTTGTTGCTTTTAAGGAGAATTTTAGATATCAAAACTTAAAGCAAGCAAGAGAAACACATGGTAACTTCCCAAAAACACTTCAGGCTAAATAACTCAAAGCAAAAATTACTGTCCTCAAATTCCCCTTTATCAGGTGGTCATGCTATGCAAAATGAGAAATGACCCCATAATTTTCTTTCAAAAGGTGAATCTAAATTTAGCCTCGAGTCTATCTTCCCTGGCGATGGGAAGGGAAAGAAAGCCCATACACTGTCTTGATTTTCCTTGAGGGACTCCATCCCCAGTTCTGAAAAAGCTCAAGGCAGACCCGCAGAGCCAGGCTTAAGAAGCCTGCTTGGTACGCTTCCTTGTTAAACTTGTTTTTTAATACATCCCCGTCTTCTCTGAAAACACTTTTTCAGAGATCAGTGGGCAATTCACTTCAACATCTCATGATGTGCAGCCCTGGTGCCTCCAAAGGCCGAGCACAGCAGAGCTCTTACCAGAGAAAACCTCATTACCAGCCCCATTACCATCTGGAGCTCTTGTCAGGCTCAGTTCAAAATCAAAGACAGCACTTTTCCACCCTTTTGTCCAGCTTTACATCCCTGTTGCATTCACCGTGCCCTCTTACACACATCCCAGCCTCTCCTCCAGCACGTACAGCCCCTCACATCTCACTGTGAGTCAGAAATCATCCGCACACGGATGCTGCTCAGGAGGGCTGCTCTCCCTTTCATCTCCTGCCCTCCATCTCCCTGCAGAAGACTCAAGGCAAAGGGAACTCCCCACCACCTCCTCCTCTGCACCTCCTCTCCTGACCCTGCAGTTGCTCCAGTCTGATCACAGCCCATGTCTAAAAGCTGGTGGCCCTGGGGACAGCACTGAGGGTGGCCCGGGCTTTGGGCACGGGTAGCCCTGCACATCAGCCGAGTGCAGCAGCAGGTTCTGGGGGAGGCAGAGCAGCTGCCCTCCCTGCAGCCCTGCTGCAGCCTGGCACGCTGACATCCGGCACACACGGCTCTGCTGAAGCCCGGAGGATCATGAACAAACACCCATACTGGCAGAGGCTGATCCTCCAGCAAGAATCACGCCACATCCCCCTCCACGTGAATGAAATAGAAGTAATTCTATTGTAATTAAATAGGAATTTTTGTGTGGATTCCAAATGAACCTTCGTAACATTTTCATTAGTCCTCAATACACCTCTTACTTTACCTCATTAGAATTATTGGTAATAAATGGTAGTAACTGAATTGTAATTAAATAGGAATTAAAATTTGACTTCTTAATGAACTACAGCAAAGCAATCACTATTTCAATATACATTAATTGCTGTTCTGTTAGGAATACAGACAACTTATTTTTATTGAATTGCTACAAATTATAATGAATATATGGCCTGAGCCTACAAAATGGTCTCCCATCAGTAAGTGTGCCTGGAAGATGTCAACCAGCTGTGCAGTCAGCAGATCTACCCAAGGAACTTGGGACATGCAGCGTGCCAGTAAGGAATACACTGAATTGCGACATTTCCAGAATAAATTTTTATTTCAGAACCTCACAATTAGTTTACAAGCACAACAAACAAGATGCCATTGGGAGTGCCGTTGGGGAAGCAGACTAAAAGGTGCGAGAAACCAAGGGCAGTAATAGCAGACTAGAGCTTTTTTATGTTGTTGGCTCCTGTTGGATTATAATAAAAGTGCTTTGTAATATGTCCAGGGGTGGCAAAGTGCATATAGAAAACCCCATTTTATTATTTATACGTTTTCTCTCTGTAACTATATATATATATGTGTGTGTATGTATGTATGTATAAAATTTCACTTCTCTGACTGTTCCAGATTGAAAAGCCACTGAGAGCCGTTTCCTTGCATCACTGCTGCAGATGCAGCAGGCATTTGGTGTAAGAAGGTGCAGGTTAAGAGAGGCATGTCTGTAATAGGCAGTGCTGGGTGTCAAACCAAGGCTGGTATCTGCATGCAGGGCAGACGTTTGGTTCAGCAGAATAGGGTGGGGAGTGAACCCAAAGCTTTCTGCTGTCACTTTGAAAGCTGACAGCCTGTGTCCCACTGAGCAGCCTTCCATCTCCAAAGCGATGGACTCTGGGATGAATTCTTGAGGCTTTCACAGGGTGTAAATTCCCCCATTACTACTGAGATTTTTCTACACAGGCTCCTCATTTCTGGCCCATCATTGTCATCTCACACTGTTGATTTCCAGAGGACAGCAGCAGCCATCACAAACATGGGACAGAGTTTACTTGGACACGGCGTGAGCCAAACACACTGATGTGATCACAAGGTCTGTCTCAGTGTGATTTTACAGGCCCTGAAATATCTTCATGTCTCCATTTATTCACCATTGCTGTCATTTTACCTCTCATTGCACTGCAGAGCCAGTGCCTGGCTGACATTTAAAATCCCTTTGGATTTCCAGACCCAGCAGGGGAAATTCAGAATCAGGCTCTGGATAGGAGCTGCGAGATCCAGTTGGGAGAGGGCAGCTCACTGCTTAAGCTTCTTTGTTAGACTGAAATTTAAATCACAGAGATTGAACAGGGAAAGAAAACTCACTTTTTCAATTTTGTTACCTAATCAAAACTCTGAAGCTTTCTAGTGCTGGAGAGTGTTCACATATCATCCACTTTCCATATCCAATGCTGACAAAACAATAAGGCAGGAATAACATAAGTCATGAGAAAACTAGTCTGTCTCATAAATCTTCACAGGAAAGTAGCTGCTGTTTTATGTTATTGCAGTGTGTTGTTTCCAATGAAGTGATTACTGTTAGATGTATTTTTAAATTGCTTTTGGTATTTTTAAAAATACATGACTTTGAGAGTGATAGAAATGAGATTGAGTGGTGGTAGGCAGTGCCTAAAATATGATTAACTTTTTCCCAGACCAGCTACTTCTGAAATTAAGGTTACCAACACAGCTGCTGTCAACTTTCCCCTGGCTGCGAAGGGCTCACTGGAGTGTGTTTGATGTACGCAATTATCCCTCAGCCCACCCAAAGCCTCCTCCTGTTCAGACACTACACGGGCTCATGTTCTGCTTCAAGATGTTTGATCAATCTTTGCTGGTGTTATTTTAAAGGGTGAATGTGCATGTTTGTGCACTGAAGCCCTGTAACACAGAGTCTCGCGTTACATCCCTTTGTGAGTTTTTCTGTCCGTGGAGGGGCAGAGCTGCTTTGTGTGTTAACAGCTCCAACCAAGCCATGCACGCTTCTGAAAGGGCTGAGCTACGTTTTAGATAAAGTTCAGTTGGAAGACGTTCAAGGCAATAAATATCAAGTGAGAGGTTTTCTCAGGGCTTTACAAGTCGTTAAAACTCCAGGTAGATTTTGCCTACCAAAGGCTTCACTTGTGGCTTGCTGAGTTCACGTGGTCTTTTTCCTGCAGATCGCCGTTCCCTTCCAGGGGCTAATGAAGCCTGTAACCATCCCAGGGCCCACCTACAGGGTCCCTTGGATTGGTCTGTGCTCCAAGACCAGGCACTACAGGGTTAAGCTTACTCAGACAAGAGGAGACTCAATAAGAGGCAAAAGGAAAATGAATTAGGGGGAAAATCAACAGGCAGCAAAGGAAAAACTAAATTACATTTCATGTACACACATGCACTCTTTTGGCTGGAAGGGCAGAAAATGTAGCCAAAACCAGGCTGTTTTTATTCTAAACAGTGCATCAATCCATTGATTAATTTTACACTTTGTTCCTTATGAACCTGGGCTGGGGCCATGAATACTGCTATGAAAAGAAGAATATAGCCAAAAAGGAACTCTTAAAAAGTTGGCAGCCGTTTCAAGGCAATGTGTCTGGCCAGCAGGAAGGAGATGGCTCCTCCAGGGAGTGTATGGAGCTGTAAAACCATTTGTGAACTGGCCCTGCACAGTTTATAAGGTGTGTGACTGACTTAAAGTCAAGTTTCTTGCACAAATCTGTGACTTGTAAATCGAATTATAAAAGTAGTCTTAAGTATCATTTTTCCAAAAGGGCATTACAAGACTGGTTAAGAATGACTGTATTTCCTCACTAATACCATTAACTTTGGAATTGTTTCCATTCATTACAGAGCAGAACAAGGACAGTTTACCGTAAATTGCTACGTGCTGTATGGTTCAACTGGTCAGCTCTATGGTATAGGAAGAATAAATAAAACAAAATCAAATAAAGGAGTACAATAAAACACCATGGACCAACTTCAGTCTTGGTGTAATCAAATGCAAATGGAAATTAATGGATTTGCATTCACTCACACCAAGGCTGACACATCCCCTGGCCACAGAGCAAAGGGAAGCAAAGTCCATCTCTCAGTGGTGCATCCCAGGAAGAGCCATGGTGAGAAGGAGCAGCTCATCTTTTTCCAGTGTACCTGCTGTCTGCTGCCTAGGTGTTTTCTGGAAAGCTTAATTTATCTAGGATGTCTCTTTCATGATTCATTTCATCAAGTCAGGAGGTTA
Organism: Pardalotus punctatus; assembly: GCA_013400915.1. NCBI lineage: Eukaryota > Metazoa > Chordata > Aves > Passeriformes > Pardalotidae > Pardalotus > Pardalotus punctatus. The sequence goes on from VZTX01014535.1 coordinate 947,241, forward strand.
AGGAATGATTTGGAAAATAACCCTAAAACCTCTCCAGGATAAGCCAAAAATGACTTTAGGTACATAAAGGTAGATCTGTGTAAGATCTCAAGAAAATCAGACAGAAGAAGGGGGGAATTCTGCCTGTGATATATCTTGTCATCCAGACCACAAACAGGGGTTCCAAAATCTCTGCACAGAACCAATTCATTCCCTTCTCACTGCATTTCAATATTGCTAACTGCTAATTAATCACAGACTTTACACAGCCTCCCTCTTGCCCAAGTTTTATGGTTAAAGTTTCGTTTGAACTATGCTTCTCCCAGCTGAGCAGTGCTTGAGGGTCAACAGAGCTGTGCCATGTGCTGTGAAAAGTGATGCTTCTTTAAAGAGGCCTCGTTATTGAAATAACTTTTGAGTTAACGTTTGGAAATAACTCTGAAATGAGGACTTGCACAGATTTGTTTTCTTAGTGCAGCAATTAGCTTCTTGAGCGGTGACTGGCTGCAGCACCTTCTGCCATGTCTGACACATTAAATAAATTATTCACTCAGTTCATTAGTTAGGAATACAGTTTGTAATACCTGCCGAGTTACAGGACACACAGCAAAGCCACTGATCACTTCAACTAGAAAAATGAAGTCAGATTTTGCTGCTCCTGCATAAACAAAAACATTGATGGGGGGAAAAAGTAAATAAGATACTGTTTTTCCTACCTCTTGGCTCAATCAGTTTGTTTCAGAGCACTGACCCTGTGCCCTGTTCCCTTTTTTATTACCAGGTTATGAGTCCCTCCTTCCCACCAAGTTGGACTACCTCAGCAAAACCTCCCGTTGTTCCTAGTGGAAATATCCTCAGAACTGGTTACTTTTTAATGAAAGTACAATGTCACAGACTCAAGAAACAGCAGAGTATTTTTTTCTGCCAGTCCCGCTCACCGTTGTGAGCAGGATTGTCCCGAGTGGTCTCTATGTCAGGCTTCCCACGGGCAGGCAGCAGCCTCCAGACACCTTTGGTGAAAGATGGAAGCTGGGGCAAGGAAGAGCGCAGGTTGTCCTTCGTGCCTGCTGCTGTCCAGGCGGTGCACAGGGACAGGGACAGCCCCAGCTGCCCCCATGGCACGTGGGGTGAGCTGGAGAGGCAGCACATTGATCTAACAGCATTTCACCCACCCTGCAGCCTGGAACGGGGCCCTGGCTGGGTCTGCAGCTCTGCGTGTGGATGGAGGCACAGCTCCTGCTGGGCTGCATGCACAAGATTCTCCCCATGAGTGGGTGTGGGGTGGGCACAGGGACTGCCCAGGACCACCCAGATGTGCGGGTCTGCCACCTTCTCTGCCGCCTGTGCCGTCAGCGTCCTCGCCTGCGGCGAGACAACATCCAGAGGCTTACCATGAGGGCCATGACATTTAAAGAGAGAAAGGGACTTTTAAATACCAGTTAGCAGTTGAGCTTAACTGCAGATGGCAGGGCAGGAGGATGGGGAGACCTTTGGAGCCTTGCCCTGTTCTTCCAAGCCTCATCATTCAAAGCAGCCCTAAAAACAAAGCCCGGATCAGGCAGCTTTAAGTACATCCTTGAGCTCAAGATTTCCTCATCCAAAGGACAGTCCTGTCTTCAAAGACACTGGAGCCAGTCACTAATGGTCACTTGTCAGGAAACACTGTGGGATCCAGGCCTGAATGCTAGGATGCATTTTGCAGAGAAAAGTGCCTGTAATTAAGTTCCTAAATACATATTCAAGCATCAAATTGGAGACATAATTTTGCATAAGTGAGAAGCAGTGATGTCAGTGGAGGCACCAAGGTGAACCCCAGGACATGTGGCAACCATGTGCTCACCCCCAGCAGAGCTGCCACCCTGAAACAGGCCTTGGATGACTTACTCCTTTATTTTGTGCTGTCAGATTCTCCCAAGTAGCCAAACTAAAAGGTTTAGTCACTGCAGGCCAGCTGCACTCTTCCCAGTCACATACCACAGATGACACAGGTCTGCTGTGCAAAAAACAGTGTGTAAAGAAGAGGATAGAGGAGAAAATAAATCTAATAAATACTCCATCATCTCCAGTGTATATTATGCAAAATTTGGCATGAAATCTTTATCTCACATAAACATGAAGGTCACTTATTTGTTCATTAAATTCTCCTCAGTCTACATCATTATGCTCATAGTTTTTCTTATACTTAATGTAGTAGGGGCCTGCCAAACTCATTAGACATCAGCTGATAAATGGATTTGAACTCACAATCTGTTAAAAATCACATAGGCACATTAGAGCAATATTTTCATGGCTTAGAGACTGTATACATTTAAATCTTCCCAGAGAGGATTTTGAACATTTTTGATCCAGTGCAGCAGACTCAACACATAATTCAAGTCTGCTTGCTGTAAAAATTTACAGGCTGGGATCTTAGTATCACTACTCATAAATCAAAGCTGCACACTTAAAAATGTGGTAGTGGCAAAACTGTTGGATAGGATGTAAACATCATCAAGCTCATTGTCATTCAGCACTTGCATTGGAATAATGGGGGACATATCGTTAAATGTTTTATATATTTTCACTCTTCTGGCAGAATTTGTACACGTAACATATAACCCTGTGTAATTTCCATCCTGGGCAAATCTCTGGACGAGAAAGAGCTTCTGAAAGTGTCCTGTCCTCACCCTGATGCCATGACTTCAAATAATCTTTTACATGAAACATGGACAGAAGCGAACACGGGCCATGTTTATGCCATAGTTTATGTTTCACTTAGTCATTGCTCTTTACTGTAATTTCCCCCAACTGATGATAAAATGCTTATAAAGCATTGGCCTGATAATTTGCAGGCTCTCCCACTGCTCTGTTTGTTATAAAGCTACTCATGTCTCCAGGAGAGTCTTTATTCCTTTTGGATTTATGAGCTTAATGAACCACTGTTATTCTCCATCACAGGAGCCAGTGATGCTGTGACATTATAGCAGGAAGATTTGAAAACTTACGAGAAAGCACTTGAAACAAACTGCTGCTCTTAATAAGTGCCTCTTGTCTTCAGTGTGGTCTGAGGAAGATCTAAGCGAGCTAATGAATGAAAAGAACAAACCAAGTCCTGCACTAATCCTGCAAGCTCTGCTGCAGGGTAAGCAGCGCTAGTGAGACAAATCCTCTGCTGGGATGAACAGTATTTTTCAGCAGCAGGATGCTGATGCATGGCTGCACTGACAGGCTCACTTTGCATAAAGGAGCCCCAGTCACCAGGTCTGCTTAGATTTTCCAGATGAGGGCTGTTGGATGCATGAGACGAAACACAATTAAATTTAACTGCAATTAAATTTGACTTTCACCTTACTGAAAGGTCTTTCACTGGAGCTCACCTGTTGGCTAGGCAACCTTTTGCCCCTAAGCACTCTAGATTCACTCAAATACATTTTTTCCCAAAAAAAGTCTTGACAATTTCTTTCTTGATAATTTCAAACCAAAGAAGTGGAGGTGGGGGAAGACTGGCTGCAGACTGCTGGTCACCTCGTTATTTGCATTAAGGAGCACATTTCTGCCTACCAGGGCAGCACACAACACAGAGAAAGGCAGTCCCACGACCAGGCCAGCCCCGGGCTATTTAGGAAGTTATAGGTCATAACCCACACCTTCATCTCCACCTGGAGACCATTAGGAAGCCCATGTAAAACCTGGAGCATGATTCATTGGCTCCCAGCGAGAAGCCCAGAGTTAAAAGCATGTCCTGTTCAGAGCACCATTGCATAACCTGCTGTTATCAAAGAGACAGTTCTCAGACCCAGATATTTCCTTCAGCTAAAAAAGCATGGAGGGCAAACCAGAAGTGACTTGCCCAGTGCTCAGCAGTAAGGTGAGAGCAGCCCAGACAGAGAGCCCAGGCGCGTTGGCTGGGCCTGCAAGAGAGACACCAGTGAGCTCTGGCAAGGCTGCTGCTGCCTTTGGCTCCTCTGCTGCATTCCCAGAGACAATGGGGTTGAGCCAGCTGAGCCATGCTGCATGTTGGGGCAGAACTTGAGAGGACGCCAGTCCCTCCCCACCCTCAGTGTCCCTGCCTGCAGAGCCAGCTGGCTCCCTCCAGGCTCAAAGCAGAGTGTCAGACTGCTCCTGCACAGCCTGGCTGGCCATGGACCTTACCTGTAGGGCCACCCTGCACCATGGGCATGTCTGACAGCCTTGACATGCCCGGTGCTGTCCAGGGGAGATGCCAGAGGTGGCTGGAATTTATGTCTGTAGGTGAGCAATCTTGCCAAAACAATGAGACCTTCTGCCACACACGATGCTCAAGCAATGCTGTCAACTCTGTGTATTGTTCATAAAAGCTCTGCTATCTTCAGTTACTCTGTAATCATCACATCTTTCATCATGGCACACATATCTCAGCAATTGTTCTCATTACAAAACCACCACAGCAAAATGGGAAACAATGACATGCACCTTCTTTCTTGCTGTGATTCGGTGGGATTGGGAACTCGGTGCAACACAGATCATTTAGCCAGCAGTGGAAGATGTATGGCGACATGCCAGTCGGTGCTTTGAAAAGCTCAACCTAGGTGACTGTCTGTAAAAAATTATTCAAAAGCCTCAATTACAATCAGTTAAAAGCAATAAGCATGCAAATTATTTTAAAACAAACTTTAATTAATTTCAGCATATGTTTCACTTAGGCTGATTAGTCAAATCTGATTTTCTGAAAAGAAACAATAAACATCTGCTAATGATGATTTACATATTAGCACTCACATGGCCTGCAGTGTGTTCTGAGGTTCTGCACAGCTCAGGGAAGCCACGTCGTGCTGTGGCAGTGACCCCCAGCCCACACCACCAGGTACAGAGAGCAACAAAAAACATTCTTGGATAAAAACATTAGGCATGCCCTAAAAGAACATGATGGTGTTGGTGTGAATAACTGTCCTGAAAAAGCTGTCCTTTTTTTTTAAGTGCTCTTTGTGAAAGACAGGTAAAACAACCTGAAGTTTGCGCTCAGGGGACCCCAGACCGAAGCTCTGCTCAGCCTGACCTTGGTACACACCTGAACTCGGAGTTGCCAAGTGAGAAGATTTTCAGGTGGCTGCATTCAGAATAATGAGAAGGGCTTAACCTATTGTTCAGACACCACTTCCCTCTAAAACCAGTGGGAAAATAATTATCATTTGCTATAAACACATAATTTCACCACCACAATCACTTATTCTCTGTTCATTATCTAGGGAGACAGGATGTGCTAATTCTGCATAGTCAGGATAAATCCCTCTTTACACCCAAGACTCCATCGTCGGAGGCCTGGATACATCCCCCTCATACCTTTGGGCCTGAACCTCACAACAATGTAAATATTTTAAAGTCAATGGCATTTTATATTCACAAGGCTGATAATGGAACAGCTTTAATATCCTTACAATGCCAAATCCAGATTAACACAATAATAGTGGCTCCCAAGCAGTTTATTAGCACTCCTACCCAACATGTAGAAATCCTGGAGGGGAAAAAAAGCAAAAAGAAAAGTCCTGCCAACATATACTGCACACCGAGCTGTAGGATGTTGTATTCCAAGAGTTATTTCAGTTGTAGAAACCACGTGGCACCATTAATTGGCATGAAGAGCAGATAAAGAGAGAACAGCCTATGACAGGTGTTGCTTTAAATATTTTGAAGATATGCATCAGGAATAGTTCATAAAAGTGCTTCCAAAGTAGCTCTTACACCCACTGGGCTTGGCAGTCCTCACTCTTAAAAAACATGAACTTGGCGCAGTAGTCTCCTAAATCTTTTAAACTGGCTTAATCCTCCCAGTAATGAAACATGCAGTCAGCTAGATGGGTGCATTTATCTGAAACTCACTTATTTACAAGCAACTAAAACATGAAATTAGCTGGTCCCGGAAGGCAGCTTTGTACTTCCCAACTCCTCTGCTATCATAAATCAGCCCGTTCAAGAGGGTGCCACATTTGTTTTTCCCATTCTCACATTCAGTATGAACATTTATATGCCAAAGATGATCCTCTAGAGATGTCTGTGCACGATTCAGTGATTTCTGGCTTCTGTGGGACTAGAAATGCATGTGTGTTGGCAGACATCAGGAGGTTTGCAAAATCAGGAGTTCTGGGAATGTTTCAAAAGGAGGCTCCTTTACCAAACAGTTCTGCTGTGGTGCAGCATCCAATGTGAGCAGTAACACCAGATTTCCACGGTTCCCTCTTTGCAGAGAGCAATCCAGGGAGCAGGAGATTGAGCTGTACTCCACGTTTGCTCCCTTTGAACCCACTGAGGGACTCCAGTGCCCAGACAGAGCTATGTGCTCTCATCACAAACACTCCATACATTCTGGGAATGCTAATTCTGCACAAAATCCTGGTGTCTCCTACATATGGAGGGAGAGCAGCCTTAACTTATTAGAGGTAGAAAATTCACTCCCCAGCCTTTTGCCCAGCTTGGAGAAATAAAGGATTTTCCAGGATTCCTCACCACAATATTCCCTGGTGTGTCCTGGTCCCATTATGCTATTTCTGCATACCAAAATGTTCAGTGGTCAAGTAGCACTGATATATAAGACATTTTCAGCTTTAGGACTCAAAAGTAGCATCGAATTTTCCCTTTAGGGAATTCCTTCCAGAAATTATACTACCACAGCAGGGATCACCAATTTGTGACTGCAGAAAATAACACACCTTGGAAGGAGGAAACACTGGAGCAACAGGAGATCAAGGCTCACAAATGGTAGCTGAAAACACCATCACGAGCCAGCCAGGCCCTGGGCCATCACAGAGCTCCTCCAGGCTTCATCTCTAACTTGAAGATTTTGCCAGTTGGCTTCTATCAGAAAAAGTGAGCAGCTCTTGCAGGGGTAAAACATTTGATAAAAAGTGGTCTGGAGATCAGAGTTTGTTTTTTTTTTTTTTTTTTTTTTTTTGTTCTTTTATAATGTAGGACATAAGAAAGATTTTTTAAAAAGAAAGAAAGAAGGGCTGCTTTTCTCACTTCCCTGAGAGAATAGCATATTCATAAATACACCTCCCTTTGCCTTTTTACACCAAATTATTACCTGTCACCCGATCATTTCAGCTGCACAACTACTACAAGGATTTCCCTTTATCCTGGAACTCTTTCAAGTACAGGATTTAAAACAGCACAAAGAGCATCACCAGGCTTCAAAATGCAATCAGGACCACAGAAATAGGAAAGAATCTGTTTCCACATAAACTTTTAGAAAAGAAACAACAACTCTTCATTCATTCCTGCATCCTCTTTGAGGTCTGGAGTAAAGATTTGCTGGAAAAATGAGTTACATGTGACTATACCATATGATGAGTCAGAAAAGCTCTGGGCAAGAATTCAGCAAACCTCAGATTTACCACTGTTCATATGCTTCTAAAACAAGGTCCCAAGGAGCTTGTTGTCAGGCATGGAAGAAACTGGGCACGCTGGATCTGCAGCTTTTGTCAGCCAGCAAACGGGATGCATGTGTGAGATGGAGGTGGCTTCTCACAAATTCTACTCTCCCCCAAACACAGGGGTCCTCACATTTTGTTGGCCTGGGAACAGCTGTTAACAAAAACCACTCTGCCAGAATCTCAGCCTGTTCTCATCTTGTTTGCATCAATTTGAATGTTTTAATTCCCTGATGGAACAAGCAACACTGGAGGGTCTCAAAGGCGACACAAGAAGCTGATGCTGTAAGAGATGAGCCCTTTTCTGACAGAGATCAAATAACACCTCAAATCTACTCTGGAAAAAGTGAAAGAGTGGAACAGAATAAAATATACAACGTGATAGCAAAGCTCCTTGTCTTTGAGAGCAAAACCCCCATCCTGTGTGAAGAATATGAAGGAAACAGATGTTCCCATGTGGAGTTTAATGGCTGGATTGTTAAAGGAATAACATAATTTCTCCCTATCTGCATGTTCCTTGCTCAGACTAGCAGAGTAAAACTTTTTCCTCCTGACATAATTATTCTTGATTAAGGACCAGATTCCAACCAATTCCTCCATAAGTGCCCTGCATTAGAAGCTGTAAAATTAGCCCATAGGCCCAGGGGAGCACAGACACCTTCCTCTGTGAATTTCTGGAAGTAGGCATTTCTTGGTAGGAATAACCCTACCAAGGGCAGGACAGAGAGGAAGGGGTTTCTGGGCAGCTTCACTATTAGCAGTTATGTTTTGAGGCCCACATAACCCCAGTTATACAATTGGGTTTCCACCAAACTGAATTAGAGGTGTCCTGACCACTGACAGGCTCCTGCCCTCAGGTCCGGGAGCCAGCCAAGGCTGCAAGACTCTCTGAGCCCCTCAAAGAGAAGGGTGTACAGCCCTAAACCTCAGTGCTGTTCCAGGCTTACTCAGTAATCCTGAGGCATTAATGAACAGAGTCTGTCCCCTGGAAGGTCACAATTCAGATTTTACTGCCAGTCCATCCACCCTCTCTCAATGTTTCATGCTACGTTTTGAGCAATCGTATTGGGTGCTTCTCAGGTCAGCTCCTTTACTCTTAAATGAACCCCGATTTATTTACAAACAAAAGCAGAGAACACCAAGTACATTGCTGGGAAATCAGTAGTTAAGAATCATCTACATGACCATGCTATGACCACGAGAGCTCCTAGAAAAAAGGTCACCATGTATTTATCCAGCTGCACACTCAGTAGGAGTGTGCTCTATAAGAAGTGCTTTTAGCAACAGTTAACATTTTCAAGACAATATGTCAGCTAACGTAACCTTTGAGAGGAGGGTTCGAAGAAAGGTTAAGGGAAGTTAACCTAAATAGCTTAAAGAAATAAAGAGAAGTGTTGAAGGTAATTAATACTTGAGAGGAAATAATGTAAAGGAGAAGAAAGACTTATTTAAGGTTGGCCAAGTGCAATGTACTACAAGAGGTAATGGCTTTAAATTAAAGAAGGGCAAGTTTAGATTAGATAACAAGAAAAAACTTTCCGACAGGAACAGTAATTCAACAGCGTAGCAGCCTGGAGATGGAAGCAGCACAAGCATTATCAACAGACACATTCCAGCTGACGCCAGCGAGCGCTCTCAGAGGGAAAATACCTGGGGTAAACCACAAGAGATCCCACGGATTTGACTCAACAGTCTATAAAGACCATTCCAAACCCAACATCTATGATCCTGTAATTAACACACACATCACCTATTAATCTTACATGTTCCAATGGCTACCATTTCCCATTTAAAGCACACTCACCTGACAGAGATGGATGGGGGATTGCAGAACCATAATGTAGCCCTATCATGGATTATTGGGCCGATCCTCCCCTCAGCCATGCATCACGTCTCACCTCATATATGTTATGTTATAGTAAATTTTCAAAGACCTGCACCCTCCCCCAGAAAAACCAGATGGAAGAACTAAGTTGAAAAAGCTAAGAAGTGTTTCAGGTATTGATTTAGCAGCATGTTTAGCTGACCACAGTTTGTAAATGTGCTGGAATCTTTCAAAATGAAAAGGATTGGATCTTCTAACAGCATGGCACCAGCTCCAATTTTATTAGTATTTGCCATGATCTTTATAATTCTGAAAGATTCATATTTTCTTCCTCAATCTCATGATTTTTCTTTAGCCTACAATATCATCTGTTAACCTGTTCTTGTTTGCAAGGACAGTTGTTCAACTGAATTTCAAAAAGGTTTGATGGCTCCTGGCAGGGAATAGAAAACACAAGATGTCACATAGTATGAAAGAGGAAACTGCACAAGATCTCCTCTATCACACACTACACAACATAATTAGCAGAAGCATTGCTTCACTCTGATTAAAACCATATTCTTTGCAGCACAGTTGTTCTGCTGTGCATGTCTCTAAACCCAGACATTCCCTCAAGATAAAAACTTCTCAGAAAAGTATAGGGAAGTTGAAGACATCCCACAGCAAACTAGTCACTGGCTCCAAAAGTACAGTGAGGGTATCAGTGGGGCAGAGAACTGTGGGATTAGGGCCAGATGAGCTGTGATATTTCTGTGCTTAGCCACCACTGAAATCTGAGATGCTGTCCTGTGCTGGGCTAGAATGACAGACTCAGAAATCCAGCCACAAAATGAGGGCTCCTGGCTTTTCTTCCCAGCTTCACCATTTGCTACCAACAAGGCTGTGTGCATATCAATTCAGTGCAGGCTTGCAAGGGTTGGTTTATGGACTTTGAACCACTTGACTTAAGGCTGGGTCCTGCTTCCCCCCACAGCTGCCAGATGAGGTAGAATGAAGCCTTAAAGGGTTTGCCTGGGGGACTGGGGTGCAAGATGTGTAGCCTTGGCTCTCAGCTGAGTTTGAAACCCTGATCAGGTCCAGAACCCCAAAGCTTTTCACTGCTGAAAGCAGAGGATGCACCTCTGAAGCAGGTAACAACAAAATCATCAGCTGGGAACAAATACTGAGCTTCTGATAGGCACTCATTCTGAGATGCTTCCTCTGTCATCGCACAGACAATGTCTGTGTCACGTCCCTCTCTTCGTGTGTTGTCCCCTATGGCCATCACGGGTGCAGATTCCCAGATGAGCTCCTAGATGAGTACAATTCAGCTTGCAAAAAGAAGAATTTAAGCTGAGTAAAGTTGAGTAAGAAGTAAGTTTCATTTCTGCAAAGAAACTCATGCATTACTTCTACTGGCCAAAACTGTCTCAACACAGCACCTCATCATGTGTCTGCTAAAGAAATTCTCCCCTTTACAACCTCTGTTGCCTTAGAACAGGTGTCACATTCTGCCCCAGCTCTGTCACTCTCTGTGGAGTATTTCACATGCTCCTGTTCATCCTTACAGTAACTGGAATCCTTCACAGGAAAATGAAAGAGAAAAGCCCAAAGCTCCAAGTTCCTATGGCAAGACTGACACACTCGCTGTTCTGCTCAGGGAATCAGAAACCAGTGCTAAAGTAGAAAATTCTCTCTGTAAGTTAAATTACCTTTCCTCTGAGGAAAAAAAAGCTGCACAGAGTTGTATTAAATATGGCTGTCTTCAAAGACCACATGACCATACATTTGCCAAAAATTTAATGGAGCTAAGTTGGCCATAAAGTATGAGCTGTGTATTTGAAGAGGCTTCGGCTCATCAAAGGAGTAAGATATTTGGAACAGCTGTCTGACAGGGACAAGAAACCAAACCCACTATAAGGGGGAGCTTATAATAAATGAATTAGAAAAATTGCAGGATTAACTTCTCTGTAACAAGGTCATATTTGGAAAAATAAAATGTTCTTGTAAGTCATTGATTTGCTTCCTGGCATCAGAGATGTCCGGCAATGTTACAAGGTGATCTGTGATTTCCAGGTTTAGGTTAAAGGTAACTTGGTCTTCCAGAATAAAAGTTCGATTTGTGGTTATAACCAGCTTAGATTCTGCCTATGGCTATTTTTAATTCTTGCTCCATCATCTCACATGCTAAAAGCCTCAAACTGCACGTGTGAAAGGCAGGAGTCAAACAAGCCTTAGCTGGTGACATTTCAGATTTCTTCATGAACCACCCCAGAGCCCACAGCCTACACAGCAGGCCTCGGATTTCCAGGCATCCACCCCACAGTTCCCTACATCCACACCCTCCAACAAGAAGCTTTCACCCTGCTGCTCCCAGCCGACTCTGGCTGAAGCTGATGAGACACTTTTCTCCACGGCTGCAGGGCAAGGAGGAAAGTGGGCAGCAGAACAGGGCAAGGAGGAAAGTGGGCAGCAGAACCCCCTGCGGCTGCTGGCAATGAGTGCACATCACACACACACCTCTGCAGGGGCTGCTTCTCACACCAGTGCGGTTCCTCCCCAGGCTCTGCCACCCCCGCCCCAAGGAGCTGCCTGCAGGGGTCTGGAGATCAAAACCCACCCCCTGCGGGGAGTCCCACATCACACACCAAAGGCACTCCAGAACAGGTTCCTGTGAGCTTTTTATTAATACTGTGCATTCCTTTGGTGCCCGAAATTACTCAGTTTCTAGCTTGCTGTCTAACAGCTCACAGGGGCTTATTATTAACGGCCCAGTAAAACAATATACAGCCTGTTGTATCTTAATTCAGTAGTTGGTAATGACCAACTTAGAGAAATCATTTTAGACCTATGGGTTTTCTAAGGCCTTTTGAAGGTAATGGCAGTAAAATATGCATATATTAATGTTACTTGCAGAAGGCAGGATATAGTGGCAGTATAAGCAATAATGCAGCACTGCATAATAAAAATTGAAAATTCTTTTCCCTAAGTGTAAATATAAAATACCTCTGGGGGACATATCTAAAGGAAGAGTGTTTCAATAACACATAGTTAAACTCAAAATTATATTTTTCAAAGCTATCCAAGTATAGTCTAATAAATAAACCATAAAATAAAACAACATTTTACAAGGAAGACTCATACTGTATTTCAAGCTTTTTGCCACTCTTAAAATCATTATTTAATACAGACAGTTTTAGTCACAAAATTTCAAGAGTTTATTCAATATCTTTTATGTGCTTTACAAGGTTATTAGAGAATTTATTTTCTCTTTCCCTTACAGATTGGAAGGTGGGCAGTGATATATGAGCTTTCACATTTTATTTATTCACCAAACTGTTCCAGATGTGATCCCATCATTTATCCACTGACACATCAAACCTGCTGCGTGACCTTTACAGTGACCTCTTTACAACATTTGCTTTCATGCTCTAAAAGTTATAGCAGCTTAACAGTGCTTGCTTCAGTGGGAAGACAAGAGAACTGATATTTTGGGGGTGTGGGTGGGGGTAAGGGGGGGGCTATGATTTAAAAATAATAAAAATTTAATTACTCTCCTACAATATGAAAACTAAGTCCAGGTGGTGAACTAGCCAGTGGAGTTATATTTCCAGAAATGTTTCAATCATATTTCATTCCAAACAGTATTTCACTCCATGGATTTGGAATGTACTGGATTTGCACAGGCTAAATTTAGCAGGCACTGTCTTTCTCCCCTTCTTGTGATTTGTCTCAGCAACAGGCATTCTTGGGGTGATACACCTTTAATTATTATATATCAGCAAATAGGATGAGGGTCCATCTGCAGTTTTCCTCCTTAAAGGGAAAAATTGCTTATAGACCATCCAAAATTTCCATTAACTAAAAAATATCTGTATCACTGTGACCTTAGCATTATGCAAAAAAACCAATTTTGGCATCATATCTTAGGGAGTCAGTGAGTACACAAAATTATTCCAGGTACAGATCATTCATTCCAGGCAGCTCCCAAAGCCCAGGCCTGGCCAGCTGGGACTTTCCAAGTGTGGTGAACTTTTCCTTAGTACCTATTTTGTTTTATGTACTTCCACACTTGGGCTGATACCAGCAGCAGACAGGCCTCCGTTGTGGTTCACACAATATTTATGGCCCAAGAGGCAGCAGAGAATCTCGAGAAGCAAACGTACACACACACACACACATGCAGACGTACCCACACACAGTCTGAATCCAGGAGAGCTGCAGCCGAGGGATGAAGCTTTGATAGCATGAAAAAGGCAATGCAAACCTTCTAGCCAGCAACTCCCCATGCCTCAATTTTACTTTGAAAAATTCCCACTGACTTAAACACAAATATTCAAGTAATGTGCCAGCAAGAAATAAGTAAAACCTGGGAGAGGCTGAGTTGAGAACTTCTGGATTGTATCTTGGTTTCCATGTCATCAGCTGTTTGCTCTACCCATACCCACTTCAGGTTCGTTTCACAAGAATGTCTGGATTTTTGAATTCCCATCAAAGCAAAACCTGAATTGTGAGGCACTGGTCCTTTACTGGTCCTTGTCTCCCTTCCCTTTCTCCTGATCACAAAGATGATCACAAAGGTGAGCAGGACATGCAGCACTGCAGTGCAGACATCTGGCCAGCCGAGGTACCAAGTGACCTGAGCCCACGCTGCAGCATCTGGGTGTAAAAAAACAGAGGAGTAGAACAACCCCAGAAAACCCTCCCAGAGCTATACACAGACACCTGCGGTTAATCCAAACACAGGCTTCTATTTCAGTGACTTTTAGCAAGACCAAAAAACTGAGTGGAAACTGAGCCTGTAAGATTTATGATTGAAGTAGGAAATCAGATTCACTCCTGCAACATTTCCCCCACCTCTGCAACACAATGTTCTGAAACTGGGTTTTACTTTTGTTTTGTTTTGTTCTTTGGGGTTTTTTTGTTTTTTTGTAGAAATAATGGGGTTACTAAGTAAGATCTTAACCAGCCTTGGTTTTGTAATATTAGTTCATCAATAATGGAGAAATTACATCAAAGAAAATACACTTGTTTCTTTAGGTGCAAATCAAAATACAAAGCAAAGCTGGTAGAAAAACAAGGCATTAACCTCATGTGCTGTGAAAACAGGTGAACAGTACAAATAGTAGATCTGAAGATGCCAGCAGGAGAATATTCCAAAGCTCTCTGGAAGTACTGCTTCCAGGTTAAGTGATCACAGGAAGATTACAGTAACACACCACCACTGCGTGATTAATTCTGGGGAAAAAAAAATAATGAAAGAAGGTGCAGTCCTGTTTTGATCACTTCTCTAGTTCACAGACTTACATTTCAACTGGAGTCCTACTTTAAATAAACAGAGCTGAGATTTGAAACGTTTTAAATAACACTCAGAAATAAAATTCAAGTGAGCTCCCCTGCTCGCTTTCTATCGCTTATCCCTGCTGGCAAAGGAAATGCAACTGTTGGCTTTTGAAAGCCACAAATTTGCAAGGGTCTGGGGCATGAGCTGGCAGGAGGCTCAGACTCCTTGATGTTTGTAATTGAAAAGGACATGAAGTAATGAAGTAATTTCCCTGTCCCTATTCTCCATGTTTATCAGAGGCCTGTCTGCAGTGGAGGAAGGGTGACAGGGTAATCTGAGCCTCCACAGAAAACCTGCTTTTTCTCCAAAGTTATTTAGATTTCCGTGAGCGCTGGCAGAATTTTGGAAGGAGTCCAGGCGAATGAAGGAATTTGGCTGCTCTGAAAATATCATACAGGAACTTTAAAAATTGAACTGATTTATGCCCTGTAATGTTTTCAGTGCTGTATAAATTAAGTTTGAGTTCCTAGCCTGGATTTTAAGAAGAAATTTTATATGTTATGAGCCATGAAAGAACCAGAGGAAAAAATATCTTATTGTATGATAATTCCACCTCTCCCATAAGAAGTGCTAGACTTTGCATATATAATGCGTTCAAAGGCATAATATGGAAAATGCATTACTTTGTAACATCAAAGGATGTTCCAGAATACCTTGAGGTCCTGACAGCTATTTGGAGTTTGCTAATATCACATAGCACTGTGAAATATATTAGCAATAGAAAGTTTGTATGTTCTGTTCACCACTGACTGACTGCAGAGCTGGGCTTGGGAGGAGTGTGGACTTCTGAAGTGCAGCATCTAGAAAGCATAACCTAACTGAGGGAGAAAATTATCTCCTCCAGAGGACTGCTTGGAGCCACCTTTAGTCTTTCATGTGCAGATGGCAGTGCCTGGGTGCTGTCCCTTGCAGATGTGCCTGTGTCAAACCCTCCAAGCAGAGATGGCCAGGGCACAGTCTCGGAAAGTCCTGTAGCGTCAATAAACAGCCCTGTGCTTTCTGAGGCTTGATGATAAATTGTGAGGTTTTCAAAGGAACCACAATTTGCACATCTAACAAATATAAATATGTTTATCCATGGTGCCTTGTCCTCTCACAGAGGGAGATAGAGCTGTAAATAGCTAAATATATTTCCCTCTTTTAATCAGCCATGGACACAACCTCAGCTGGGGATCTGAAGGTTCAGTCACAGTTGATCCCTGATTTTGATTAATAACCAGTCTCCTCTGAGACTTGAATCTTGTGTCTGGTTCAGAGGTCAGCCCATCCAAAAGGCCATTAGAGGCATCCCCCCCGTGCTAACAAACACCCACTGTAACCCACGGCACAGCTGAGCACCCTCGAGCTGCAGAACAGGCAGCCTGGGGCTCAGGCTGGTCCCCAGCGTCGAGCCCTGAGGAGGAGCATCAGGAGGCTGAGGTGAGGAAGCTGCCTTCAGAAGTGTGAAAACAGAAGCTTAGGAGGAGATTGCTTTCATCTGGAGCCTGAAAGAAAATTTGTGAAGTTAGCAGAAACCAAGGGAGATACCAGAGAAGTGAAATTATAAAATTAAAGCTATGCTGGCTGTCAAACTCCCCTCCAAAAAATAAGAGAGTGAAGCAGTTGAGGAGCCATTCACCAGGCAACCAGGAAACAAAAAAAGTTATTCATCAGGCACCTCTTTCAGAAGCAGACATGTACTTCAGCATGCAGACATGAGTGGGGCTATCACTGACATTCCCAGTGGAGTGGAAGGGAGCAGAATCTGTTGTCCATGACTGATGTTGCACACCACCAGTCTTCTGTCCCTACACTTTGAGTCATCTCTGAACAAAAGAGCTCCACATTTTCTGGTTACAGTCTTCAGTCCATGATTGCTTGTAACCACTGTCATCACCTGGCAGATATCTGTGTGCAATCATCCAACTCCATACCTTTCCACATGCAAATGAGACAACTATTACACCAAAGATTTGGTACAAATGATTGTGCGTGGGCAGATTAATTTTTTTTTTTAAATAATAAAATAAAATTTAAAAAAACCCAAACAAACCCAAGAGTCCTCTTCCAGGACAGATGTTTCTCTCTCTTTTCCTATACTGTGTGCCACTCATAGTGTTTAAAATATATATTGTCACACAGTTTTTGAATCAAGGCAACAACCCCTCTTATCCTGCCTTTTGTGACATTAATATTTTCAACCCCTTTTTGCCTGTTGAGACAGGCAACAATCCCACCCTTTCAGCAAGCCATCACACTAAGCATATACCTTTCTCTTTTTCCAAAGGGCAGAATTTCTCTCCCCACCACATTGTCCATTATCCTGGCATGCCTAAAACATGAATCATAACTAACCCTGGAAAAAATCCCTACCTTTCATACCTGTGAAAATGGAACAGCGATAAAATCCAAAGCTGTTCTTAGTTCTGTGGAGAAACCTAGAAATTTAACCTATTGGGAATGAGTGTTTTCACAGACACTCCCAGCAATGTGGAGAGAGACCCAGATTTACAGTGTAATTAAAATTGTATTTTTCCATTTTATTTGCCGTTATGTGGCTTCTTTTTTTCCTCTGCTGTAGTAGTCTGTGGGCCTTAAAGAAGTGTCTCTGTATCTTAGTACACAGAGGTCTTGGGATATTACTTGAAAACAGTACCCCAAGAGGAAATTGTGCAATCAATTCCATGAGAATGCCTCCCTCAGCAATAAACACAGCCTGTGCCAAATAAATGGGTGATGTGCGTCATAAATTTCCTTTTCCTGTCAGAGCAGCCACAAGAAATGGATGAAGTTATGCACATTTGTATAAAAATAAAAATGTGTTATATGCCGTAGCGCACTGCGGACAGGGCGCTGGAGCTGCACCGTGCCTGCCCGGGCTGCCAGCGCCGCGCAGCCCAGGGCACAGCTCCTCACACACAAAGGAAAGCACAGGCAGTGTTTCTCACAGCCTCCCCGGGCCAGTTTCAGCCCAAATGTTCACTAACAATGAAGGAATGCCTGCTTTTTTTGCGCTTAACTTAAGGTCCTGTCAGAGACCACTTATTGTTAAAGAAGAGGTGTTTACCTCTTGCTGCAAATCAGACCTGGGCACACAGTCTTGGCTGAACAGCCCAAGCTTGCCAGTCCAAAACCATTGGCTGCTGGACTGAAAAGTCATGATCTTTTCTTCCTTTTCTTTTGGTAGTATTTTTCCCGCTGACTGAGCCTACCGAGTGAGAAACTTGCCTTGCATTTCCATCCCAGCAACCTCACCCACCACCTTTACACAAAATTCAGATCATCATCTGGCATAAAGAAGCACAGGACACCACTTCAATGCAACTCTGAAAACTCACTCTAAGTGGGGATTCAGACTATGACAACAACATAATTTTAGATTACTTTATTGTATTTATTTTACTATTCTTTACTGTACCCCATTCTGATGTTATTCCCAAGTGCAGTGAGAGCCTGTGACCCTGAGCCCCTCCACAGTGACACTGTCCACATCCCCTCACCCAGACTGTTCCTGCCCAGGACACACACCAACACTAATCAGCATGAACTCTGCCACTTCATCACCTCTGCTCACATTCCTCCTCATCTCTTCTTTACCAGCCACTTCTATAAGATTCCTGGCTTAACTGGAGGAAAGAGAGAGCTGTCAACACTGATTTATTAGAAATACAATTCAAGCAGCTGCTATTTGTGTTTTATTTTTAGACAACTTTATTTTTTCCCCTCAGATTCTATAATATTATTCTTTCTCCTGGGTCAAACAACATCTGTTGTATAAAAAGTAAACTCATTTGGATTATCAAGTTTGCATCTTTCCATTGATATTTTACTCTACTTGCCTCACTAGGAACTGTCCTGCGCTGCCCTCTGATACTTCATGAACAAATGGGTCCATATGAAGATCTTGGCATGACTTTAGCATCCATGACCACTCCACAGGCCTTGACCTGACAAACTACAACTGCTCCATAGCAGGATTTACATGTCCATTCTGCCCTGAGAAGCAGGGAGCAGAGCAGCAAGGGGTACAGCCCCCTCTTCCCATCTTTGCTGCCTGCTCTGTAGGTGCAAGAGGCTGCATCAACAACCTCCTGCCCCTGCTGCTGCCAGGGGCTTGCTCTGGCCACAAAAAAGCCACCAGTGACTGCTCTTAACAGTCCGTGCAGACATGAATACAACCTGTCAAAAAGCATACAGAGATGTAACGCCAGCAGCTGTAACCTGGCACAAGTCTCTAAGGCCTGAGGTCACCTAGCCCAGCTGGGCATCTGGCCCTGGGCTGGCTGCAGGACTGGACCCACCAAGAAAGGGCTCTCTGTCCTCTTAGGGCTCACAAACAGAGAGCCAAACCAACCCAGAAAGTGAAAATCAATTTCCTACATCTGAACCTGATTTAGTCCAGCAAGAGTAAAGCTATTCAAACTCATGGAGGGCTCTGCAGCTCTGGCTCTGGCCCCTGTGCCTGAGGACCACTGGCAGCACTCGATGCCTTTGTTTCACTCTTCTCAAAGAATAGAGCTAGAGGGAAAAAAAAGTTAAAAGGAAAAATCCCAACTCTTTGGAGACGCAAGATTAAATCAATGCTATTGATTTGATCCCAGCTGGCATTTCATACACTGAAATGCCAACCTCTCCCCCTCCAAGTCAACAGTTAGGGCAAGCAGGACAGAGAAAGATGGCCTGATGTGATCCTCACGAGCAAAGCTGTTATTCTCATGTTTGGTCACTGCTGAGAAGACTTTTTTCAGCCATCAGAGGACAGATCCACACAGGAACCAGTGAAGAAAGGACTCTTTTGCCTGGAAGGGCAGGGAGGGACCGCAGGCAGCCAAAGAAAACTTAGAGGACACATCATTTTTCCTGTGGGTCATACCTGACCTTTAGTGCTTACTTTCCTCTTCTGTTGCTACCTCTGTTTTCTAGCAATAGTGAGGATCAGAGCTATAATTGTTTCCATCATGTCTTTCATTTTAAAAAAAAGGTTGACTTTTCCATAAGGCTTTGCTCTAAGAAAAAGACAATTTACAAACATGAAAATCTTTGCTGGTACTTCCTAAGGTCAAGAAAAAAAAAAGGCTATCTCCATATGTTCACATTTGTTCTTTTAGGTAAGTAAGTATGTTCCCTCTAATTCTTCTAAATTGCTAGGACATGATGGATTTCCACAGCAGATTTTCTCCCCCTGAAGACAGTACAAAGAGCCCTCAGTGTGAATAACCATGTGTAGAACTGATTTTCATTCTGGTCTGAACCTTCGATATATTTCTGAGCAGCAGCAAAACCTCTCTTGCTGATCATGCCAGCAGTGATTTTGCCATCACACCGCTGGCCACAGGAACGTCCCCCCAGCTTTCTGTATGGATGCAATCCCAGAGGAGCTCAAGAACATCTGTCCATGCCCTCCTCCTCCCAGACACAGCTCAGGCAGGAACATGAAGCAGTCTAACTTCACTTCCAGAGGCAACATGAAGGACACTGTCCTGCTGCTCACAACCAGATTCCCTTTGGGAGACCAAACTCCCAATCTTTCCCAACATCATCTCTTTCAAGCAGATTTTCTTGTCAAACCTTGGCAGGGAACAGACACTTTGGCTGCAGCAGTAACAATCAGCATCCTGTGCCCAGCACCTGCCCCTTTTCTCCACTGTCAGCTCCATCCCATGGTAACGCAAGGACCTCCAGACTCTACTGTGTCTGAAGTCACCCTCTGCCAAAGCACCCAAGAAAACAAGGAGAGTGTTTTGGAGGGAGATTGTGGACTTGCATCTATAGCCTAGAATTACAGTGCTCCTTGTCCAGAAAAAACTGCTGGGAGTTGTGAAAGAGCAGGATTTTGTACAATGGTTTAAATAGCTGATGGTTCCAGTCCAGTCAAAAAGCCTCACAAGAAGGGCCTGACTTTGCAGCCTGAAGTATTTCTGTTCCCAAGGGGCATGAGGGTATGGAGAATCGTGACACAGTTTTTATGGTTAACTGAATATTTCTGTTCAATCTCTGAAGGGCTTGGGGTTTGTTTGAATTGTGAATGATGGCTCCTATCCCAGCTCTGTGTGTGACATACTCCTCCAGTGACAGGGTTCACACACTGAGCCTCAGTCAAGAATCCACACAAACCCTGAAAGTTGCTGGCACCCACAGTGTATAATTAAGATCATATGAGACTCAGCATTTCTGTCCCTTGCCAGCTACAACCCAGAAAAGGGCCAAATAAATCTCTTTGCCCTTAAGAATTTGAAGGTAAATCCTTTAATTTGACTTTTCCTTAGATGGCTTCATTTCTAGCTGTAATTTCTATTTAAATGTCTCTTTACACTCTCCACAACCACCATTGTCACGGTACATTTTGGCATGTTCATTTCCTGCAAGATAGCAAGACAATATTTTCAAAAGAAGCTAAAACAGTTAAAAGAACCAGTTCCCAGTCAAAACCTTCCCAGGATGAATGGTTCTATGAGCAGGGAAGTTACATGAGCAGCACAATGTGGATCGTCACCTCAGTGGTGCCAAGAGATTATTTTGGCAAGTTACTCTACAGACCTGAATGTAAAGGGATAAAAGGCTGGTTTGGCAAGTTGAAAGAACAAGAATAATTCCACAGATTTTACAACAATAACCAATTCTGCTTCAGGGAATTTAAACAGCTAGAATAATAGATTTTCCTTTTCTTATTAGAGGCCTATTTTATCATTTTGTGCATCAGTCTGTTGATTGCTGTATCAGTCAATGAAGAGGAAAAACACACTGTTTTTGAGAAATACTAATTGCTGTCATTTAAGGTGCTGTCAGGATTGTGATTTATAACTTACAATTTAATATACATACAAGTCTAAAATGCTCAGTCTTTCTACAGTGGTCAGGGCGGGTTAAGAGAGGGGCAGAAGAAATAGGTATTTTGACAGTTTGACACGTGCATTTCTTGCCTGGCACAGCTGTGTTGTATGGACTGGCCCTGGGCACTGATTGACATGCTTACCATAATCCAAGGGAAAGCAAAATAAGATTGCCTCTTGTACAGCTCAAATGAAATCAGCTGTCTTCTACAGCTGGGTAAATTCAGAGCAACTTGCTGGACTTGCTCTGAATACACACCACGGGAAAGAAAAGGAGGATTTAATACTGATTTTTTATGATTGGAGACAGACATCACATTGTGAACTCCTTTGAGTGTGGAAGGAAAGCCACATCTGAGGGTTTCAATGGTCAGTTTGTGTAATATTCCATGCCCTGCCTTCAGTTTGATTGCTGAACTTTTCCTCTTCCACAGCAACAACTTTGATTTCTTTTCATACAAATCTATGTGGGAAAAAGTATTGTTCATCCTGCTGCCCAGCCTGTAAGTAACAACCCCTTCACTGGAGATGTTTCAGGACCGAGAAGAAAGTTGACTAAATGGCCTCTTTTCCCAGGCAGGGGTGGAGAAGAAGCAATGTATTAGGGAACAACAAACCAAGCTCTGGCTGGGGATAAGAAAGGATCTTTCTCTCTCTCTGGGAGAGAAAGAAGAAAAGAGGAAAACCTAACAGAAAAGAAGAAATGGATGGACGAGAACAAGAGAAAGTCAGAGAGAAATAAATACTCTGGAGAAAAATACAAATTACTTCAAAACTCCCAGCCTTTGTTAGAATTAAAGGGAAACCCTTCGTGCTCCTCAGAATTCCTCTTTAGAGGATGAATGTACAGGGTGGAAGAAGCCTGCAGAGAAGAACCCGGCACTGTCACCTTTGTGCACCGGTTCTGCAGGGCTGCTCTTTGCTGCCTTATGCTACAACACACTGGTTCAGTGCCCTGCACTGCTGACAGTGTTCCAGGTGGGATCCAATGCCTTTGCCAGCAACAGATATATTGCCTCTTTTGGTTTTTATTCTGTCTCTCCATTAATACAGCCTTGTCTCTTGCTTGCCCTTTTGCCAGAGATGTGACCTAGGCAGACAGTCTCAAGGATTTTTCCAAAGGAAACGAACCCCCACTCACATCAAATCCCTCTCTTCATCCCTCTGCTGAATGCTCACTCTGTTAAGGCATATTCCCCAGACTGATTCCCCGCTTCCAGATAAATTACTCTACATTTCTCCATATTGAACTCCATTTTACCCTTTGTTAGCAGAGTCATTGAAGAGATTTTGGCCCTGGTGAATCTGCTCAGGCTGACATGGGGAGACCTTACACCAAATGACCTCTTCCCTCGGCCCAGTGCAGAACTGGAGTAACCCCTCAGCCATCTGCAGTGCACATGCACACAGGGCTCCTGAGGAGCAGGCTCACTCTTTTCAGGTCCAGCAAATACAGACTGCTCTGAAACACATGGCAGCACAGCAGGGCTGGCAGCCCCTTGCCACAGCCCAGAGGCACCCATGACTCCTGACCATGTTGACTGCTGTTCCCACCCCACAGAGACATGAAAGGACTCCTGGCTGCTCGGGCTGGGGAGTCAGAAGTGGGTCTTGCTAGGATGCTTTGCTGCTGGTGGTGCCAAACCTGGACTGCCTTAGAGACATGAGCATGGTTGGGCACCTTTGTGCTGTCTGGATTACACATCACAGAGATCCTGAAACAGTCCCAAGAACAGCCTTCTGCCAGCTTGAAAAGTTTTCATCTGTGCCTATTGTCTCATACCTGCCCTCGAGCTGGTTTTGATCCAACAGCCTCTATTACCTCCTCTTCCTTTACCTTTTGCCTTAGCTATTAATCTCTGATGTGGAACTTTGTGAAATGCTCTTTGAAACTCTAAGCACACTGCTGAATTCCCCTTATCTAGCCTGGCAGTAATATCTTCAAAGAACTCCAGGAGGTTAGTTAAGTATGACCTCCTCTAGCTTCAAGCTCAGCTTCCCAGCAAGCCCTTCACTCCTTCGCTAGAGATGAGAGGAAGAGGATGGGGAACTCTGGGACAAAGAGGCACAGCACTGTTACAATGCCGCCAGCAGCAGACAGAGCACCCCTCCTGCTGCCCAGCACATTTTTAAATTACCTTGGTGACACCAGGCTCTCTGACTGCACCTTCTGTCCTGCCAGGACCCAGTGCAAATCGTGTCTCAAAGCTGCCACTGCCCACACAGGGGAGGACACTCAGAGAGGCACCAGGAATTTCTGAAATTAAGCTGAGGACCCAGCTGCAAGTCCTGCACCTTTGGATACCCCTTCAAGTTCCTTTAATTTCTGCCTATTGTCAGGTTCTCATCATGCCCTCCAACCATGGTGCCACTTTAGACTTATGTAATGCTACAGAAAATGTTTTCACCATGAAGTTGCCCAAACAAGCCTTCCAAGAGAGGTATCTCCATCCTTAAAGACATCTGAAAATCCAAATCCTGAGCAGCACTGCCTAAATTTGAAGGCAGCCCTGACTTGTGCAGAAAGGTGGAACACAGGATATATCAGAATAAGGTTTATCGTGGATTTTTATCTTCCTTTTGGACCCAGTCCCATCTTCCAGCCCTTAACCAGTGAGTCCAGGCACCCAACCCCAATTGTATCCCACCCACTGCCCTGCCAGAACCTCGGATGGAGTTAGGTATAGCTTGGGGAGTTCCCTCCCTTCTACATCAGCCCAAGCAGTACTTAAAGTTTATCTCTGCAATGAAAGGAGTCCAGGGTTTAATTTCACCTCCACTTGAAATGTGCAGAATTTCCCCTTGCACTGTGCTTCCTGCTCCCTCGGAGCACCTTGCTGTGTTTCCATTCACACATCATCTCTTGCTGGTTTCTCATTTACATCATAATACTGGAGTTGCTGTTTACACTGAGCTGCACAAAGGTATGTTTTACATCTTACTGTGGTGTGATCATTAACATCACACTGCTGGCCCCAGGGAGTTTCATGACTGGATTCAGATCCATCTGTCCTGTGTTCCCAACAGGGGTTCCTGCTGCAGGCCTGAATATTTTGGCAGGAGACGATTCAGAATGTGCAAAACACTACATGTCAGGCAGAATGTGTTACCTTAAACGATGATCTATTATATGAATGTTCTTGTTGTTCTGTATCTTATCTATTTAAAGAGCAGCTTCTTCAGAAATCATGGTGCAGTCTATGCTCCATCACAATAAAAGTGCTAGGTACACCTGCAGTGAGGTAAACTCCCTTAACATTCTCAACCTATAGATAAAATCCCCTCAAAAGAATAAAAAAATACATGAGATACCATTCCTTATTTACAACTGATACAAGGTTACATGATTTTGGTGTATTCCCTTTATAGGTGTGCATCTCAAAGGGGTATATATAAAGTTCCTACCACGTGTATCTGCATAGCTTGTCTGGAAACTAAAATACAGACACACATGGCAATGCTGCAGATTTCAGCCACAGAGCCATAGATTGATACAGCTCTGAGCATTAATCATGGGGAGAGCCGGGTGTTCCAGTGTGCCAGCAGCCACGCTGTCCACAGGCAGTGGGATCCAGGCTGGGGGAAGGAGACATCTGCTTTGGAAGTAAACATCCACCTGGCAACCTGGGTGAAAGCATGAGCTACAGAGAAAAATGAGATGAACGTGTATTTCCCTTTTAGAAAGTCCTGTAGAGGTTCTGTCACTTTGAGAGGTGGCTTCAGTAGGAGATTATCCTTTTGTCATTTCTGCTCAGTTGTATTCACACCTAGGGCTTACTGCAGCTGCCCTTGAACTCCCTCCCACCATGTCTATCTGCTGTTTGCTCAAGTACAAAAAGATACCTCAAGATTAGATTTTAAGGAACATATGAAGATGGACAAAATCTGGCAACTTTTTACCTTCAAATGTGAGAACAGAATTTAGTCCATTTTCTTCCCTCTTCTCCTCTATATGCTTGGAGGGAAGAGACACTTTCATCTGCATTGGTGTGAAATGTCTCCTCAGTATTGAGGACAAAAAAGTCATTCCTGACACTTGGCACAGAGTAGGCTCAAAACTACAGCCTGAAAGTGACTGGGTACTCTGAAGAAAATATGAAAAAAATTACTAACTGAATAATAAATTTGACAGAACTTATCCTAAACAATAGCAATCTCTGTAGGCTTCTCAGAAGTTGCAAGGCACACACTTGCAAACAGAGGTGCCCTCACAAGAGATCCACAACACAAACTGGGCCCCTAGGCTGGCTTTGGGCTGCATCCTTTCATCTGTAATACACAGCTCAGGATGACCTTTAACTAGGAAAAATAAAAAAGGGAGGTGACTGTTACTGAGTCACAGAGAAGGAAAAAAAATAAGGTGTGAATTACGATGGGGACGAATGGAGAATATTTAGAAAATCCTAGGAGGCAGAGTATTTTGAAAAGGCTTCTGGATGGGGCAGACATACTGGCAGCACTGGCTTTGCAGTTGTTGCTTTGGTGCAGGTGTGCCAGCAGGTTTCCCTAGGTTTTCTCAGGATAGATCCCTGAAGTCTGAGATTTCAAAACCCAGACACTTTTGAAAATCTTGGTTCCTTATATATTCCCACAATGCTCCAATAACTGTACAGTCTTGAATTTCCATAGTGCTAAGTGCTGCTACAAGAGTCAGGACAGGCATTGTTGGGTCCAGATCCGGCAGATTCAGCCCCAGGATATGGCAGGGGAACTCCATCTCACCCTCGATCCCCCACTGCAAGTAACACGCCCAAAGAAAAGGAGACTCCTCAGCAGCTGTCCAGGGCTCACAGGTGAAAAACAATAAAAAAACCTCAGGATCACTCTTTTTCCTTCGGTGTAGGACTACAAAGTCAATATAACAGTGTTGCATAGACACCCAACCTGACTTTAAACAAGCTGTGGCACAGCCAGCAGCACAGCGATGATGGAAGCACATCATCCAGCAGAGGCTGGATAACAATCATTACCAATTCACCCACTTTCTTCGGAGAGCTTTGCAACCAGCAGTGGCCACCACCTATCCTTCACTTCTTTGTTCACCCTGCACAGGGTAGGGGGCCTGAAGTGAGTTAAGCCATGCTTGTATCTACTCACGGCTGCAGGAGGAACAGAAGAGCCCTGTCAGCTGCCTTGTCTCCACCTGTGCCACCCACTTGGCCAACTCAGACAAGGCTCCAGGATCCCTGACCTCCCTAACAAGGCCAAAGCTGCCTTTACTTGGGCCAGCAGGAGAGCCCAGAGACTGTGCCTGCTGCAATGTAACTTCATGACACTCACACGAGTCGTGTGGAGGAAGATGGAGAAAAAAAATCACCGAGAATTAATCAAGCCATCATCAGTGGCTCCAGGTGCAATAGCTGTACGAGAAAAACAAATAAATCAACCCATGGTTTAAAATAGCCTTTTTGATTACTGTCTTCAGTCTTCGTCTAAAGACAGAGTAACAACATAACGTTCTCTCAGGAACTAACCCCCGGCCAATATTTTACGGCTCCTGCCCTTAGAGCAAGTCAATATGTGCAGAAGATAGAGATGTGGATTGATGAGAGGTAAAAGATACCTGCACTGTACTGGACACATTTGCTCCTGCTGGGCCCAGGACGCTGCCCATGAGGGCCCAGGAGAAAAGTCCAGCACCTTGATGGCCGTGCACAAGCGTTCATGGCCAAACAGCCAGGTCAAGTGGGTTGAGCCATCAGTCAGTCAGCCAAAGGCTGTGAGTGCTCACTTTGGGCCACTGACCTCTTAGAAATGTTTATATCGGTATCTGTGTCTCGCTCCAGGCACCCGCAGCCCTGGCTCTGCAGTGTCGGACCTTCCCCAGCCCCGGAGTGTCCATCCCTCGGGACAGCCGTCTGTCCCGGTGGCCTCTGCCGGCCCTCGGGACCTAACGGTGTTCATAGAACGGGAGATCTAGAAAAGATACAAAGCAAGAACACAAGTAATGCATTGTTTATTTTAACTGCTCTACATTAATCGTAAAACGTCGCTGCACCCTCAACAGAAAAACCACTGTCATCAGCGCTGGCTTTTGCAGCAGGTTCTCACTGAGGCTTCTCTGGCAGAAATTCTGCGTTCAAGGCTGAAAACGGAACGGGCTGGCTCCAAATGGAACGGNGGCGGCGGCACGGGCGGGGGACAGCGCCACCTGCTGCCAGCGCGGCGCGCTGCACCCGCGGCCGGAGCGGGCCCGAGGTCCCCGGCGCCGCCCGGATCCCATCGCCCGCACACCGAACATCCCTCCCGGGACCGGCCGGGACCCCGGCCTCAATCACAGCTTGAGGGGATGAAAGCGAACAGAGAGTCGCAGGGCTTGGGTCTGAAACCCCCTGAACTGTGGCATCTCCCCATGTCAATGCCTTCTGGAGAAACAGGGGACAGGTGTAACCAGCACCTGTATCCACCTGGATAGTCCCTACTTTGATACCGGCCCTGTTATATTTCCTTTCTCGATCGTCTCAGTTAATAGTCATAGAATCATGGAATGTCCAGAGTTGAAAGAGACCCACAAAGGCAATCAAGCCTAACTCCTGTCCCTGCACAGCACAGCCCCAAGAATCTGACCCTGTGCCAGTGAGCATTGTCCAAACACTTCTTCAGCTCTGGCAGGCTTGGTGCTTGCTCCTGGGGAGCCTGTTCCAGTGCCCAACCACCCTGTGCAGGCAGAATCTTTTTCCAATATCCATCCTAAACCTTCCCTGACACAGCTCCATGCCATTCTCTCGGGTTCTGTCCCTGGGCACCAGAGAGATCAGTGTCTGCTCCTCCACATCCCCTCGTGAGGAAGCTGCAGACCATGATGAGGTTTCCCCTCAGTCTCCTCAACTGGTCCAGACTTTTCAGTCTCTCCTCACACTAAAGTTTTCCCCTAAGCTTCTATTTAAAGAGGGAAAATCACTCCAATTATGCTCCTTGCTTGCAGTTTGTGTTTGGTTGCTCTGGCATTCATCTGCAGCTCAGTGTTTACATGGGATACACAACCTGTAAGTCTAAGATTTGATTACACAAAGATGTTCCAAAAACGTTACACATAAATACATGGACTCAGTGTAGTCTGATTCATCCAGATTAATTTTTTCAGACTTCTGACCTCACATCATTTGCCCAAGAATGTTCTCATTTGTCCAAGAAGCATCAACACTGACAGGAAGAAGTCCTCATCCCTTAACTATGGGCCCTCCTGCTGGCATCTGGCTCAAGGATTCTCCAACAATTATGAAGAATGAGAGTTGGAGCATTTCTCAGCCAGCAGGGAGAAGGAACAAGGACCCTACTGGAAAACCCTGAAAACTGGGTAGCTCTTCTGAAATCATACTCCAAAACAGGTTCTCTGACTCACTACATGGTGAGTCACTGACCTGGCTGCACCAGAGGAGCCAAAATCCCAAACTGTCCAGACCTTCTGCATTGGCTGAACACATCACAGCCACCCAACATCAGCAGCCACGTCCAGCCAGAAACTCAGTGCCCAAAAGTCTCAGATCTGTGCAGTGCAGTCTCCTCCCTTACACCAGGTGAGTCACAGCTGTGGATCGTGTTGCTGCAGGTGTAGCATGCAGCTCCCATCCTCCATCCATTGAGGACAGAGTAGTCTCCAGGCAAAAGTGCTGAATTCAGTGTGAGGATAATGGTGAAATTCAAGTAACGTTGAGATATTTCCACACATAACAATCAATAGTGATTGTGTGTCTCAACCACATTGTAAACAAACAGCAATAAACATGCAGTTTGACCTGAACATGTCAGCAAGTCCTGTCTCTGGGTTTCTTCTTGCTTTTTAATCTATGCAGGTTGATATAACCCACCTCTACTGTAAATATCCACCAGAATGGCACATCCAAGTAACTGTTTGTGGGACTGGCATCTCTACACACTTCTACTGTTGAAATGAAGACAAGAAAGGAAGGCTTTTGCAAACATGTCTCAAATCTTAAACATAACTTGACAGCTAGTGGGCAAAAGATAACAGGGTGACATTTGCAGGAACTTATACATGATGCAGGTGTATATGAGTCAAAGTAGAAAAGGGATGTGGCTCAGATCTTTTGTGTTCTCCTAGAGGACTTTGACATCATTTAACGGGCCACTCTCCACCCACAAACCCATTTTCACAAGCCTTCAGTAGCCTTCATCTTTCGAATATTTTAAATTAAGACTTAAGCCATAGTGAAGTACCCAAGTGCTGCACAAACTGAGGCCCCATCACCTCCTCATTTCTGGAGGGAAATGGCTCAGAGGTGTCCTGCACAGAACAGCCTCACTGGGCTTTGCCAAGTCGGATGCATTTCTTGCAGCAGCCTTCCCTTGCCTGGCTCCTCTGCTACACCTGCAGCAATACTCTGCTTCTAGTGATACTCTTTTATCTTCCTCACATTCACGTAACTTTGCATTATCAGAAGTGGTGGAGAAGTCATTAGACCCCAGAGTTTTCATGTAGTCAATGGTGCAGCTATGCACCACCTGGAATTCATGAAAGTATTAAGGAAATTGTTAGGAAAAAAAAAACCCAACATCTCTTCTCAGTGGCTGCATTCTCCAGTGGTAAAAAACAGAAAAACTTCATTTCACCTCAGAAGGCTTCTGTGAAGAGAAACTCACTGAAATCTGTAATGATGTTTGGCTACTTCCTTCATCAATGGGCTTATTACTGTAAAAAAATTAAAGAGGAAAAGAAAATACAAGTATTTATCAGTGCATTCCATTAAAAATTCAGAATATTACCATTATTTTTAGCTATGTTAAAAACAACATATATTTCAGAGAGGATCACTTATCCATCTTTATTAATAATTCCCTATTGTGAACAAGAAGAATATCATTTTCCTTACACCTTTAGGGAATAAACAATTTTCCCATTTTCTACGACACTAATACACTTTTAATGGCTGTAAATTGTGCACACATAGGAAGTGAAAGATTCCCATCATTTCAATCTACGTGAAAATTTCAGCTGCAGCATTTACCTTATTCTGACTCACTGATTTTAAAATTACACAAATGCCCCCACAGATCTTTTGAATTAAAATAAGATACAGCTTCTGGTTTAGAGTGTGAAGTTAGCCTCCTGAGGTAGGCATAGTAATACTGCACAAAGCCAGATTCTAGCATTTTTTTTCCACATCAAAATGAGCATTTCTTGAGAAAATTTTACTGATATCCATCCACAGCCCATATGTATCAAATGACCTGATCTGGAGCAGGACATTGATTCATCACCACGTCAGGAAACAAATTTCCTTGGCCACCCCAGCAGCAAGGGTAGCTGAAATGGAGGGGCTGAACGAACCCATCAACCAGCAGCAAAGGAGAAAGCAGCAGCTGTGACGAGATTCAAAGCTACACCAGTTTCTCTTAAGAACACTCACGTTGCAGCATAAAATCCACACTTTTTGTCAGAATTTATATTGCAGTCAGAGGCCAATTTAGTGTTAGCTTATTTGTGACAGTAGATGTACTGCTGCAGTCTACAATCCACCATTAGCACATTTCACTCTCCGCCGGCTTTCTGCGACCTAACCGTGAGACACCGACTGTTACTAATCAAATTATTAGTAGCTGGAATAAATGCACAGCAATGGCCCATCCTAAAATCTTTCTCTTGGAGAGACCTTGTTGAAGAGGAGAATATGCAGCTGTGTGAGCAATTACAGCAGCATAGACAATGTGTCACTACTGAGTCTCAAATTTATGGTTTCCAAAACTTCTGCTGACACCCTCTTTCAGCCTCCACATTGTGGCACCCAAGATGTAGAGAGCAGGCATGGGCTGTTTGCACCCAGTGCTTGAGGACTGTGTTTCCACACTGAACTTGTGTCCTTTTTTTAAAGGTCATTCATCAGGTGCAATGTCAAAACACAAATTTTCTTCTAAACTGATGGTACAAAATGTCTCAGAGGTACCTGTGAAACCTCCCAGTAACTGGGGAAGAAGAGTACATTCCATTTTGGGGGTTGGGGATGGGAAGAAGAGAGAGAGACAGAGCCAGATGTCACCACAGAGCAGATAAACTCAGAAGGTGCGGCTTCTGGAGGAGAACAACACATTCGTAATACAATTATGGCAGAATGGGGAAAAGACTGATAAACTAAATAGCCTTAACTCACTCCCCAAGTTCTAAGTGGTGATGTGTTCACTGGTTTAACTTTCCACCAAGATTACAGCTGTGTGACATTGGAGCCTATGAATTTAGATAGCTCATTGGTTGTAGGAGACTAAACACGTACCCATATCAAGTATGTTTTCAGATCCTTCAAACATGAAGAGAATTCAGCTAGAGTATCATGTGCTGCTGCCGCCTTGAGTCTCTGACACAACTCTGAATTTCTATTACAGCTTTTATACATAACTTTCAGACTTCATTAATTCTGGTGGAATTATGATTCGTCTTTCACTTTTTTTAAGGTTATGTGTGACAAAAAAATTATGCTTTCAATTTGTAAAACCAAATACCTATGTGGGACCTGTCGCCACCAACAGAAGCTCCAAACAATCACACTGATGGGGTTAATTGGCATTTTAAAATAAATCACTGCCTCCAGATTGATTTATTTTCCCCCCTCTCTTTACACAACATTACAGCGTTTCTCTATAATTATTCAATGCTAAGTTCATGGGTTTGAGGCAGACGACTGCAGACTTAGGAAATGGTGTTTGATTTGTTGCCATGGAAACATCTTGCTGTAGATGTACTCTAATCCCATGACAACTCTGTCTCTCAAGAACCATTTTTTCTGACATAATAAAAATCTGATCAAGGTCAGATTTAATAACAATCTCAGTTCCCAGACTTTATTTCGTAAAGCTTTAGCAGAGTTATTTTTTTTCTGAAGGGATTTTCTGGAAACTTTGTTTATTTTCTTGGCTGGACCGGAATTTATGCCCTAAAATACATAAAGCTGGTGTGGTGTCATGTTAATTTACAGCACACCTTTTGTTATGGTTTAATTGCATCATTAAAAGAAAGTTACTTATAATTGTTTATATTGTCTTGGCAGATGTTAACATTTTACATAACATTGTTCCCACTAATACATACATTTGGGATATCAATAATGCTTATCGTTTCCTAACAACTGGTGTTTACATAGTAGCAAATGCCAACACAGCTTAACTTTTTTTTGAACTACACGTTTCATACTATAACGTTTTTCTGAACTATTTATCACAGGCACATTCAAACCTGGAGGACTGGAGACAAACACCAGTGCTTTATGTGTTCCACCAAGAAATGAAACCAACATATGTTCAGGATAGTCATATTAACACCAAAAAAAGTGACTGGCAGAGGGGAACTTGTCAAGAACTCAGGCATGAGTTTGGGAATTCCAGCCCCTCCTTGACACAACTTTATTTGTCCTTTGGCCATTGGGTACCACTGGCACCTTTGAGCAGTAACAGCTCCCTGGGAAGAGAGATTTGGCTAAAGCTGCTCAGCCTCACACTCAAAGCTGGGCTCTCAAAAGACAGCACCTGCCAATGCTGAGGGACAAGGATGTTTCAGAAACACCTTTTCATCATCTCCAGTCCAGCCCCACGGCAACTAAATCCTGAGGATTATATGGTCCTGACAGGTGGGGGATGAACCAAACTTGGATTGCCAGTAGGGACTTCTCCATTCCTGCTACTTGTCCAGTATGACTTTATAACCCCTAGAGAGAGAGATTTTACATGTTCATCTTACCCTAAGGCTCACATCAAAAAGAAACAGGTAAACCACAGCCTAGAAAACACATTGTTTGTATTGATTGCAAAAGGAATCCAAACTAGTTCAGAGGCAAAGGTCTCAGATCTTCTGCCCCAGAAGCATTGTCTGCAAACCAGCTCTGAGACAGTGAAGAGAATGTTTAGAAAGGATACACCCTTCCTACAGCAAAAATTTATTTTCCTGTGTCTATGTAGTCTTTTGCCTATCAGTGGTTCTGACAAAGAGAATATCTAATTGACTTCACTCTGTCAATGTGATCTTGGAACTCCTTAATACATTGCTTCTCAGTATTTTGCATGACAACTATGCATATTTCTTCTAAATGCCCCAAGTGCAACTTCACACATATAGATGCCTTTTTTTGTCTGTATCTTTTTAACCATCCAACGCTGGACTATTTGATCTGCTCTGGAAATCAGAATCACATCCCTGTGACAGGCATTCACCAGCCTGTGTTACAGTTCTGCTTTGGATCCACAGTGGATTGCACAAGGTACTCTACAAGATACATCACAGAAGATCCACCAAAAATGGATAGAGAAAGGTCTCTGCCCAGAGTGGTTTCTGGAAATCAGGTTCAACCAGTGACCAGTATGACAGCAAAGAAAATTTCTGGGACCAGTGTGAAAATGTAAGGAGTTTGTTCAGAAAAGTTTTATATTGTCATGCACTACTACACAAAGATACATGAAACCACAGAAACCATCATTTAACATAAGGATTGTAACAAATTTTGTACATTATTAACTTGCTCAAAACCAACAGCTTTTCCATATTGGTTTTCAAGTGTGGCACCACAGGAAGAACATAAACCCTTCTTATTGCCCAGAAAAAACTGAGCTACATCTGTTCTTTGACATTACAGGTGATAAAGCATCACTTTGATGGCTCAGCTGAGATCAGAGCACAGCCTAGGTACCACATAGGCACACACTAAGATACAACATCTGCCCTGCAGAGCTTTCATTTTAAGTACTGCAAGACAGAGTGAAAAAGGAATTATTCATATTCCTGTTCTACAGGTCAGGAAGCTGAACCTTGGGGTTTAAGTACAAGATTGTCCTCCTTTTTGCATTATCAGTATAAACAAGGATTATTGTCAGTATTATTGTGACCAAATAAAATCTGAGGCAGCTTCAGTGGAGATTATATTGTGGCACACAAACCATTTAAAGCATTCATGCCTGGCCCACAGGCACAGAGACAGAAAATACTGATGTTACCACAGTTGAACTTTGAGGTGCTGATCACAAACCCTGTTCTCTTCCTGCTGATGTTGTAAACATGCACACATTTACACACACCAAAAGATGGTTTCTGCTCTGGAAAGCAAAGGGTCCCATGAGGATAGAGCTGCAAGATCCATGTGTCAGTAAACACAGCAGCACCGGGCTGTCACTCTCAGCGTTCAATCTCCAGGTGAAAACGCAATATAACAGAAAAGGCCACCCAGCAGGACAAGGCAGGCAGGCATTCTGCAGCAAAGAGAACAGCAAATCCCCCTCATCCAGACTGCCCTGGCACCCTCCTCAACAGTCAGCTAAAGGATTGGTGCTCTTTTCCACACTTGCCTTCAAGCCTAAAGAAAGAGGTTTTTAGTGACTTACCCCAGAGAGTGGACCAAGATGGTACAATAGCTGAGTGGTGTGCAAGCATAGAACAAAAAGATACTATTGAAACTAAAAAGCTCAGAAATTGCTTCTACATTAAAGATTTTCAATGTTTATTTTTCTACTTCTACATACTCCAAGCAGGATCCCCAGTCCACCCTGTTAAACACTGGACCTTAATCACTACCAAGAACAAGTTACAGATAGAAGCATCAATTCCAAATATTGGCTGATTTTTCTATTATTTCCTCTTGGGAAGAATGTCAATCCTCAGCTATTTTTACCCAAGGTTTTTCTATGGAAAAATAAAAATTATCTTAAGAAATCTGTGTGGGTTGTTCTTTGGGTTTGGGTTGGGCCTGGATTTTTTTTTGGGGAGGGGAAGAGGGGGAGGTACAGGGAAGGAAGGGATTTCAGAGCTCATGTTTGGAGCACTCATAAAAGCAAAGTTGCCTTGACAACTGTAGCCATCTTTACATAGTAATTCTCTTTGAAGAGTAGAAGCCTGTTTTAATTCCTCGTTTTTCCTCTCTGTCTACAAGGAGATCCCCTCCCACTCCCAGGTAAGATTCTGTTGTCATACACTGGTTTTACTTCAGTGTATACCCAGAGTACAGCCTGTTCTCATTGACTAAATCTGGAGTTTTAATAGATGTTATTTGACTTTTAAAAGCATTTCATGTTAAGATTTTCAGATTTAATTGACAGATATTCAATTTCAAAGTCCTACTCTCCTCTTCATAAATTGCTAATAGTATTTTATCCTAAACAGAGCTAACCTAATAAACAGATGAAACTTTGTTGTCATTTCAGCTGCTCAGAGCTCTGGGCTGTATATAATTGCTCTCTTCATTTTACAGTTCTTCTGCTTCAGATTAAACTTTTCCAGGATGTTGCAATGCCAAAACACACGTTCTGACAGGAAACCAGCATCAAAGGTAAAGGGCTCACAGACATATTTTGTGCTTTGAAACTGTAGGAAGAGAAGTAGCTGCTTAATTTACAACAGTTATTGCAGGGGAACAGAGGAGGGGAAGAAACAAAACATTGTGACTGAGGCACTCAAAGATGCTCAGCACCAGCACATCAGGGCCACAGGGACAGGCACAGGCTGCCAGGAGAGGTGGTGGATGTCCCATCCATGGGGACATTGAAGGTCAGGTTGGACGGGGATCTGAGCAACCTGATCTGCTTAAAGGTGATGGCCTTAAAAGTCCCTTCCAACCCAAACTGTTCTGTGATTCTCCCCGTGGTATTCTGAATATTCTTCAGGTTGAAATAAACCAGTTAGGGAGGGAAGTTCTTTTCTGTGACAAAATAAAGATCAGCCAAATAAAATAATGCATCATGATAAAAATTGCTTCACGCGGGGGGCTGGAAGGGGTATGTGTGTGTGTGTGGTTTCCAATAAAGAATTTGAATTTTTCAAGGAGAACAGACAATTTTTTGCCAAACCTTTGAAGCAATTTTCCACTCAGTAAAAAATGCTTTTTACAGATTGTCTTTAAATAGCTCTAGTTATAACAACAGCACCCACACATCTTCATTCTCACCTTTGCAGGAATGGAGGAATAAATTTGTAACAGAAGAATAGTGGAGATGTGTGTCAAATCATGAAGACTCAGCCCTTCCTGCAGCCCTTCCCAGGGAATGAGCAATGGCCTGAGAACAGCAATTCTTGTTACACACAGGACCCTCAAACAAAAAGCCAGAGGCTGCATTATGGGATGTGGGTACACATTTCCTTCTCTTCCACCTCCAACACCCCGTGGCAGCACTTTCAGAACAGATTCACACAGAACCTGGCCCTTTTCACCGCAATGTACAGAACTGGAAATTCAATTTCCTCAGCTTGGAGGTTGAAGGCAGACCCTTGTGGGTTAGTCAAGGGAATTAGGCGCCAAATATGGTTAAGAAAGGATATTCCCACCGCTGGAACCTGCAGCCAAACTCACACTGTAGGGCACTGAGGGATCCTCATGTATTGCTGGGAAAAAACAGCACAGCAACAGCTCAGAATGAAGCCAAAATAGGTTTGTGTGTGTGTGTGTGTGTGTGTGCGTGCACATGCCTAAATACAGACAGAAAATCAAATATTATTATCAACCACATGAACTTGAAATGTAATTCTAAAATGCTTGAGAAGAATTGTAGAATGTGCTGGTTATATACCATTTTTTTTCAATGAAATATTTTGTTGCTATCAGATTTTGAATAAGCAGAAACTTATTTATGGCCTTTTTTTTTTTCTCCACAGTTAAGAAATTAATGAGCAAATATTCCCATTTTTTTATTTTCAAAACTATGGACTTTATTTTCATTTAAATTGTTATTCTATGTGAATAATACAGAAGTATACTTATATTTTGGTAATCATTTTTAACCACACATTAAAATGCTTGAAATAAAGATGGGTCCCTTATGAACCAGACGCCAATATCAGAATCTTGGGGTTTTTTGAAAAAAGGCTTTTCTCTAGGATCTGTTCTTTGGTCAGGTGATGAGGCAATCTTTAGGATGACCTAAGACCTTGTGATCCACTGGGGCTTTGACTTGGACGTGTTGAGTAAACTGCTACAAACCCCCAGTTCCTCTGAGCCTCAGTTTCCCTCATTGCAAAAGGCTACAAAAACTCTGTCTTTAAAAAGCACTCTGAGGTCTGCAGAGGAAGCAAACCATATGATAATTGCCATCAATCAGAGCAGCATCCAAGCAATCAACAGCAAAATGTGGCTCATCTCCCAGATTAGTATCTGGATAAACATAGATAGAAACAAATAATCAGACAAAAGAAACCTGTTTTCATAGGAATCACATGTAATAATAGGGGTATTTGTTATACTTCTGGGAGAATAAAAGAAAATAAAGATGAGTGGACATACATCCAGTTTCTCTTATAGAGTTGTATCTTGTTTGTAAAATCAGCTGGCCCCTATTCTTTCTACTCAGAGGAATCTTTGATAATTCACATGTGAAATTAAAGGCATCTTATTTATTCAGTTATTTATTATTCTCTGTAAAATGAGTTAGGAATTTGTCCCTGTGAATAATGTTAGCCATAATAGTTAATTTACTCCTATTCATTGGCAGTAATAAAAATGTACAAGGGGATGCAGAAACATTATTATTTCTTGCTTGAAGTGCAATTTCATGTGGTGAGAAAAACATGCTAATATGCTGCAAAGTGCTACAGGAATTTAGTTCTCAAAGGAATGGTGGTATTAAATGTATTCTGACAAGAAGGGGCTTTGGAAGGGAAACATTTATCTTCATAAAGTCATTAAATTTACTGAGCAGCACCGCATTCTTACTGCAATCTGCTCACTCCATTAAAGGCAGAGCTGTGGAACGGTCTCTTCTGTATTAGGAACATTTAGGAAATATCTACATTTTTGAAAATTGTAATAATGGGGGGAAGAAGACTCAAGGAGGAGGAAATAATATGTCCTTCTTTTAAAAAACCTTCTGCATAAAAAAAAAAAAAGTAAAAAAAAAGAAAAAAACCAACAACAACAAAAACCAAAAACTACAAACCCACAAAACCTCAGAAATCGCCACTCAAAAAGAACAAGTTTCACTGTCTATCTCTGGAAAGAACCATATTATAGGGGAACTTTGAAAGACAGGAATTTAAAACACTGCAAAGAGGGCTAACAGCTTGGAAGGCATTGGCAGCACGTAACTGGTGTGTGAGTGATGCTCAGAGTAAGGGCTGGGAAGAGCAGCTTTGCACATTCATATTTGGTCTGTACCTGCCTGCTCATGTCCAGGCTTACAGCACTGAAATGGAATTGGACTCCCGAAAACTGGCCATGCTCTTCTCACTGACATTTCCAATGCAGTTGGTTACTTTATTTCTCTTTCTCCTTGAAAGTTAGGCGCATTTAAAGTAAAAAGATACAATCTCTGCCAGTATTTCAGTGCTTCAGTAACAGTTTGGGTGAAGCAGGAAGTCCAGGCAACCCAATCCAAAAGCCTGGGTCTAAGTCACACCACAATACTCTGTAAAGTTGAATAAGAAAGTCCTTACCCCAGAGGAAGCAGGGGACTTTCTCTGAGCAGGAGAAATCTGGAAAGGGTGTTTTTAGAGAGAATTTAGCATACTAACTCCAAAATGAACACAGTCCTGAAATTAGTCATGCCTCAGGTGTGAAAATTGGTGCATAAAAGGCACCAGAACCAGGACAGACACGTTATTCTTTTCTAGTTCCCTCATAACCTCATTAAAGACCTCCAATGCACCCACTGGAGAAGGAAACTACCTGTACTTGTTCTGACTATGGCAAACATCAAGAGCAGAAAGCTAATTAAATACCAGTCAAAAATGACAGTAACGCTGTAAAACCGTATTTCTGTACAACAGCCAGAGCCATCAACATCATTACTTCTTACATCAATATCACAAGGTGCCAAAACTCTCCAGGAATTCATTCAGAAACAAAGCAGCACAAAACCATAACAAAAACACCACAAACCCACCTGCCCTAACCACAAAATGACATGGCACAGAGAAACACCTCCACAAGAACAAACGCACAAGTATCAGAGCAAGAACCTCATGCCCAGTATGATTGCACCTATCTAAAACCAAGGAAGACCAATATTCTTAATGCCTTTATTCACTGCAATGGGAATTATCATACCTCTCTTAACTGATTTTGTTATTATCACACCCACAGATTCTCTCAAAAGCTCAGAAATGTTTTTGCCTGCCATGTGAAAGCAAACCAAGGTGTGGATAAAACCAACTGACCTCATTTTCACAGAGGCTGAATGTAAAAGATTTCAAGTGGTACAAGTAAACTTCTCTTCAAACTTTTCATTTGTGAGCAGAAAGTCATGATCAAGGCCCAGAATTCTAAGTAGTAACTTATTCCTGGATCTGGTAGGTCTGAAGAATGACTTTCTAATGGCTTTACACCACAAGTGCATCAGCTCTGCAGATTAGTGTTCTCCCACACTTAACAACATCTGGGTTAAAGGTCTGAACCTCCTGGCTTTGTTCTGTCTCTAAGTGTGCCGGATAAATATAGTGGGTAGAAGTTGGATAGCCTGCAGAATAATTGTACAACCATACCAATTTCTAATATACTTGCAGCCAGTTGCAACCTTGCTGTAACACAGGAGGGGAAAAAAACTACATCAGGAAACCACAGACTTCCCTAATGGGTTACAGTGCATAATTGAGTATAAAGAATAGTTATTGCCTGAACTACAGTTGAACTGAGATTTCCAGCTTCCCTAGCAAATGTTCTGCTACTGCTGCTAAGCTATAGCAATAATTTCTAATCGTGTGGGTTTTAAGTGAAAAGAGCAAGAAATGCTGTTCGATTGGTTACCGTAAACTATTCCTGCCAACAGTACCAGGTCATTGGAACAAGCCCTGGAAATCAGAGGGCTGTCACTAAACCTCAGCAGCAGAAGCTGGAAACTAATGAAGCAGTGCTGCAGTAGCATCACGCCCATTACACGATTAGAGGGACAGCATTGGACACCACAAGATTGTCACACACCTTGCTAATGAACCATGTTTTACACACATTTAATTAATTAATTATGGCTGAAGTCATTCACTGCTAGCCAGCAACTGCTTTATTATACACAAACCTGACCACCTTACTGGAGTGCTAATGAGCTATTAAGTGGGACTGCACGTTACCAGCAATTTTGTGGGAAATCAAGTAATAAGAGATCAAATATCAAATAAAAGAGCTTTTAATCCAAGTGAGATAATTAATTGCACCTCCTGTCTCACAGCTTTCCTAGTACTTTACAAGAAAAAAGAGCTTTCTCATCAAGTTAATTTGATCCTATTGCCAAAAACTTTGTTTTAAATTATGAGTGCCATTTAGCAAGTATGACAGGAATTATTATTATTTACATAGCAGTTTCTCCTTGGAATTCCAATGTACTCCACAGACATCACTCCAACACACACGGAAAGAAGGTCAGCAAACCCCAAGAACTGAACAGGTGGGTGAAGAAGCAAAGAGGGGAAGGTTACAATTCCTGCACGGGAGCTTATAGTGCCTCACTGCTTTCCCAGATCTCGTTCATTTCTCAACCATCCGTCTGCTTCTCAAAGCCATAGAGGATATTCAGGTGCAAAGATCTTGCAATGTGCTCTGCCAAAGGCCAGGAAGAGCGGCAGTTCTTGCACGTCCGGCAGCTCCCACGGGCCAGGCAGGGGAGCAGGGTCAGAGCCTCCTCCAGCTTGGTGGGCTCTGCTCAGAGCAGGCTGCAGCCACCGCCGTGTCCCCAGGCCCCTGCACCTGCCCTGCTCTGCACCCCCAGCACCTCCTGCCCCTGCACATTCCAGACTGGAGCAAGAAGGCATTTAAGAACACATTTCCTTAGGCACCAGTTGGATATAAACAAAAAACAAACAAACAAACAAACAAAAAAGCCACTATCAACACCTCCCATACTTATTTTGGGTGATCCTGGTTTAATAAAGAATAAACCCTTCTCTGACTTCATTTTTCCCTTTATTGTGAATGTCATAAGACAGTATGGAGGATGATCAGGACATTTGAGGGGGTTTAAAGCAAGCTGCCTTTTGGAGTCGGAAATCAATAGCCGAGAAAGGCCCAGTTCAGTTTTGGAGACTGAACAGCGTTCTTCTTGGGCTTGTATGAGCAAATGTGTTATAAATCCCTGGGGCCTAGACAGAGCTTTTTTCCCTGCAGTTTCAGTCAAACACAGGCTGGCCATGACTTCCATAACACCCATAAACTGTCAAAAGGAATGTGATGAAAACACAATTCATTTCTCCCTAGATCCAAAATTAAATGTTCACTATGCTTAAAAGTGTTATTATCTTTTAGTCCACTGGCTCATACCATCATCTCTGTTATCCACTTCCTTTCTTCATGGATTTTTTTTCCCCTTAAACCTTCTAGTCTTTCAGCATTCTACAGCCCATCATTAGTTAATTCCTGTTGAATTTTATCATTTGTAGTGTCCCTAATTGGTTCGTCACATTCCTATTTCCTTCTCAGCACCTTTCCATTTTCCTACATTCTAGCTTCCTCATATTTATTTTCCTCCTACACAAACGATGATATTTATTGATGCTGAATTCAGCCCGCAGGCCAAAAATAATAGTCAGTCCAAAACCAAGTGGCCACAGTTCTTCAGTTTTTCACAGATTAATTTCAGAAAAGAGGTTCGATTTGACTAAATTCCCTCTTCTATATTTCTAGCTACTCAAGAAGCTGCACATACAATAAATATTTAATAGGAAATCCCCTCCAGCTGAATTCAGGCCCCACAGCATCTCATTACCATGTCTTGGAATAGCATCCTCATTGTCACTTGCTTAATTATGCTAAGAAAGAGTTGAATTGTGTGGCTGTTGGGATCAGAAAGTGATTAAATTCACTTGGCAAGACTTTGGATATCTCATTATGGTCCTCATTTAGCACTTCTAATTGAGTCCATTTTAAAATTTTTTTTAAGGTTTTTAGAATCACGATTTGGAAAAAATATTCTCAACAACAGCAAATATTTCCTTAACTTTTCCTTATTTAATACAAATTTCTGCCATGAATAAGAATCATGTAAAGATTAAAAGCAATTTGATGGCCTACTGCATCACTAACCCTTTTGAAAGACTTATCCTTACAGAAAAGGGGACTGAAACTCCCTAGAGTAGACACCTACTTTCAGATGGAGTTCTCTTTCCTACACACTAACACTTGCTGAGGATCTTGCCCTCTATAAATGATCACAAATGACAGCTTGCTCCCAAGCAATCCCCCTGACCTCTACTCTCCAGCAGTTTTTTGAGAGCTTGTCTCCGTATTTCAGGTGGGAGCATCAGCACTTTGAAGGTGAAGATGAGGATGCTGCTGGGAAGGAGATGATTTCTGTATGAGAGCTGCTACCTAGCTTGCAGGAAATTCAATTCTCTGAAGTAAACCAGCAGAAGCATTAGGTATCATTTCAATCACAATTAACGTGTCAAAAGGCAGCTCAAGTGGTGCACAAGTGCCAGATATCTGCACAGGGGGTTAATTTCATCCGAAGAAGTCAGATGACAGGAGAGTGCTCTATTAAAATCAACACACATACAGATTACCAGCAGAGATACAGTTCTCATATTAGTATTGGGAGAGCCTCTTAATAACATCATAAAACAAATTCTCATTG
Source organism: Pardalotus punctatus (assembly GCA_013400915.1). NCBI lineage: Eukaryota > Metazoa > Chordata > Aves > Passeriformes > Pardalotidae > Pardalotus > Pardalotus punctatus. The sequence goes on from VZTX01014535.1 coordinate 990,030, forward strand.
CAATAGTTACATACAATCAGAAATAGATTGTTCACAGACTGACTTGTATGAAAGTTTCTAAAAACAGCATCAGGAAAGCACACCTTGGCAGGTAATGTCTGTGCTGGGTCCTATCTGAGTGCAGAAACACTGATGAAAGCCTCTTCAAAGTGGGATATAAATAACACACCTATAACCTCCAAAATTAACCATAATCAAAAAATACAAGACTTTGAAAGACTTTGGGTATCTTAGGACTTCTCTCCCAAAAAGAAAACAAAGGAAATACTTCCTACAAACATCCTTACCAGTCCTCACAACCAACAGCCGCTGCTGTTGAACAATGGTTGCTACAACTTCACTTTGCAGAGACAAACAAACAAAGGAAGGTCTTTTAGAAACCCTGGAGCAATTCTTCTGCAAGAATAACAAAAATAAGTGATACAATGGAGGAAATAATGAAACATATCTGCATCCAATAAAGCTTACACATGACGTTTCTATTTTATAGATGCAAAATCAGGGAGGGGAAAAAGGTTATGTGACTCTGCTGAAGCTTACACAAAAAAAAACAGTATGACCCTAGAAACTGACCTTTAATGAAGCCCTTGTCCATGCAGAGCCCTATTGGGAGGCACTACCTCAGCACAGCACCATGGCTTTCAGTCTGCTCCAAACCTGCCGTGCTGAAATGGCCAACTCTCCACTCCCAAGCCTCATCCAGGGAAATACACAGAGCAAGGGTACTTAATTTTCTAAAATCTAGTAATTTCTCTTTTTCTTATCCCTGTAGAAAGACTTCTTTTTTTGCAGAATCTTCCAAGGACATGGTCCCCTTTTCAACAAAGCAAGAACTTTTACCATTTCCTTCTTTGCAGGTGTGAACTTAACCCAAGAGGGTCAATGTCTGTCCAGCATAGCTAGGGATTTGACCCTTTACTTTTAGCACAATTGCCACAGAAAAGCTTCTCTTCTACAGTACCATAACAATGTCCTAAAGACATTCTTAACTACTGCAAAACCCGGATTTTGGTAGTCTTACCTAATTTTGTGAACTATGGAATATTTACAGGTATAAACATCTCTTCTACCACTTCTTTAAAGTCTATCCAGAGAAACAAAGGAAGAAAAAGAAATGGCAGAGAAAAACTCAAAGCCTCAAGGCCACCATCAGCCCAAGGATTTGTGGTTCTCCTGAGTGCATTTTTTTAGTGTCTCTCTTCAAGCTGGTACAGGAGATTGACTTTTAAGGTTGATGGTATTGATCTAATTCACAGCCCTATACTCATTTATCATGATTCTTTAATCAATAGCCTGGCTACTTAAGATACTAGGAGTTCGGGTCCTTATTTATCTAGGTGACATTTTGATAGCACCTATCTCCTCGGGGGCTCTTGTCTTTTAGGTCAGCGCTTCATTACACCTCATCTTTCCCCAAGGTGTGTGAGCAGTGGGAAGACATTAATGTCTCCTGCCCCAGCCTATGCTTGGGTGTGGCAGGACCATGTTTTGGACCCCCCCAGCAGGTTTTGTCATTGCAAGGGCAGATGGATCAGGTGCTGAGCTGCTCAAAGCTGGCATTCTTTAAGCAGTCATTCTGATTTTCACAGTCTGAGCTCTCTGTCTCACAATCCACACAGGTGCCTTTACTTCTAACACAAAGGAGCTGTTGAAGTTTAACCAAAAGATGCTCCCAAGTACAGCAGGTCTCATTGTTTCATCTCTTCACCTTTTCCTCCCTTAGCATCAAGAGAAAGCTTCAAGAGAGAGCTTACTGTCAGACTCTTCAGTAAGAGCTTCAGTTCTCCAGAAGGAAGCAGCCTGTCTGGAGCACTCACATGTCCCTGCTTTGCACAGATCCTCTCCACCATGAACTTCTATCAAAATACATACTGACAGTAAGATTACGACAAAACCACATTTATTTATTTAAGCACAAGGTCCTGGTTCAGTTATTCATTTTAAAGATCATTGCTATGTTGATGTTTTTTGTTAGGATGGAGATTTTTGCTTTTCTTCCAGGAGGAGGCAAAGGTTAGTTGGCTTTCATTGTAAAAGCAATGCACCTGAACTGCAAAAGACAGCTGAACACTTCAGTGAAAGCAAGCTAAGAATAAACAGAAACCTGCTGGTCCTTCATGCAGAGAAATAAACCCTCTTAAGCCTTCAGTCATCAGAGTTGTGTGCTGCAGCCCAGTCCCAGTGTACAGCACTGCATCTGCAGCTGATGGGAAACCAGAGAAGCCACTGCAGTTTCTCAGCTGAACATCTGGTTCCTGCAAACAGGGCTTGCATGCCCCTGGCTGAACCTCCTTCAGCTCCTGTAGCGTGCAAGATAAAAAGCACAATGAATAGAAGTTTGAGCCTTGAATGTGGCTGTGTCATGGGTCTCCTCAAAACCTGCCCATTTCAAAACTGAATTCAAGTGTTTGCACATCTCAGAGTAACTGAGACACAAATATCCTGACACTTTTTCCCCAGCTCAGCCCGGCCTCACCAACTGCTACCTAAAAAATCCGTTGACTGCTTTAGACAGAGGAGCAAATATAGTCCCTTCCCACTAACAGAGTTTCCCTAAACTCACCATAACACTCTGGATGAAATCTAACCCTGTACACAAGGTCTTCACCATCCCTTCCATTGTTTAAATAGGTTTATCTATGAGGGAAGTGGTGCCTGAACTTTCTGCTGAGCTTCTGTACAGGGGGGTGAATTTACCAGACTATTTACCCAAAGCCATTGCTTCCCAAATCGGTCTAACAACTACAGCTGCTCCCTGACATGCAGGAAAGTGCTGTCTTTAAGAAGGGCTGCTGCAGCTTGTATCTCAAAGGCAGAATAAGTAATGTGGGGTGACAGATGCTTTCAGAGCTGTTTTTGCATTGTAGAACTTACACAGCACATACATAAATATATCTACTACACATGCAAGAAAGACTTTATTTACACATTTCCTTCTTGTCATATTTAATTCATACCCGCATACACTCAGTCTGCTATGTTCCAACTTGGCCAAATCCTTGCTCACCAAACTATCTTCCCTCAGCACTGCAACATCCTAGGGGCACACAACTGAGAGAAGAGGGAAAGCCTATTAAGTGATGAGGATGCAGTGTTTATAAAAATTAAAATGTGAGCTGGGTGTTTGGGAAAGAATGAAAAAAATTCAAGAGCTGCATTGAAGTATGCTGAATAAATTTAAAATATTAAATCAGGGCCTTAATTACTATGTCTCTAATCTCATACAGTCACACTTCACTTTGAGGCAATTTGTGATTAAATAATAATACTTTAAGGCAAATAACAACACTTGGCACTTTTATAGTGCCTTTTGCCTAATTAGTTTGGGATTAGTTCCTTCGCATTGGGTATGGGGCTTTGAAGATATAAAGTGCTAAGTATCATTATGACCTGAGGATCTCAAAGCATTTTACCCTATGCATTAATTAAGCCTCAGAGCACTCCTGTGAGGTAGGTAAGTATTATTGTATCCTTCTGCATTTGGCAGGCCCAAATGGAGACAGGCTTGGCCAGTGTTTTCAAACTTGCAGGCACATTCTGGCAGCACTTCTGTGCCCAAGCTGCTTTCCTGGGCCGGGCACTCCCGTGGCCTCAGCCAGAGCAGCGCCCACACGAGCATCCTCACATTTCCCTGCAAGGCTCCTGGAGCAGACAGCTCTGCAGGGATGGCTGGGCATGCCCAGAACTGCTGGGAAATCAGATCACTGCTCAGGAAAAAGCCATTAGAGTTCATTCCCACCTGCAGGAAGCCCAGTGAGAAAGCTGTCCTCAATTTCTTGGTCAAAAGAGTAAAAGTGAAATATTGCAACAACTCAAATCCAAGGATTTCTGTGGTGGAGTCAGGCATAAAGTCATGGCCCCCACTGTAGGTTATACAGCCCTCAGACCTTCTCTAGAAACATGAGTTTCTTTTCTTTTGTTTGTTTCCTCCAAACACCAAAACTCAGAGGCAGCCTAGGGATCACAGGCTGTTACCAAAGCAAAAAAAAACAGGCAACTTATTTCTTTTTAGTTCATCCATTATGAAAACATAAATCAGCAATAAGAAGCTACAAAATCTTCATTCTATTTATAATTAATGTTGTACCTGAAGCAGTCACCTGCAGAAGAAAGAGGTATGAAAGGATTTCAACTTACTTTGATAATTAAGGGTATTTAGTGTCCTTTAAACATAAAGTTTAAAAAAGAGGAAATCCACAATCTGCCTGAATGTTCTTAGTTCAACAAAGTCTTTGAGTTGACAGCTAATAATTAATTAACAATGAATGGTGTCTTTCAGGCTGTCACCATGATTGACACTATCATCTTCTGAAAAGTGAAAGATTTGTTAATGTGGCAGACTACAGTCTGGGAAACATTAAAGCTTCACAATTCCCAGTGCTTTCAGCTAAACGCTTGACATGACAGGTTACCAGCTTGAGAAGAGGAGGAGGTGAAGAGAACAGCAGCAACCTCTGCCGGTGGAAGCTCGGCTTCCCCTCCAACCACTGATTTCCTTCAGACAGACAGGAGAAATTAGGGAGAAAATCCAACTTGCTGGAGCCCGGGTCAGCAGGCTGGGAAGCACCAACTGTGCACCTCACTGAGCTGCTCCTGCTCAGCAGCAAAAGGCTGCTCCAACCACCTTTCCTCCACCCAGCAGTGTGGCTGGACTTATCCCTGTATTTATCAAATAAACGCCAAACAGCTGTCTAGGTTAGTAATTGAGAGCTCATTTTCAATTATACATATTTGTTGATTTTTTTTTAAAATCCTACTTTTACAGAAGCTGCCAAAACTATGAAATACGTGTTCTAACTTAAAACAGCCGATTAATTAAGCAGCCAAAGAGATACCTCGTTTGATTAAGAAAGGAGTCCTGCCATGCCTCCTCCTCAGTGTTGCTATTGGCTACCATGGACCCAGCTTCTCATGCCCTTGTTCTGCAGCTCACTCTTGGCTCTCCTTAAGCTTAACTCAAGGACAGCTTCTGTACCCACGAGCTACCCGTGCTTATGGTCATCTTTTTCTTGGTCTCACACCTGCAGGTCTGGCTTGACTCTCCTGCTGCAGAGCCCTTGTTCTACAATGTCTTTATTAGCACTGTCTGCTTTCTCCACCTCTATCTCACTTCAGGACTGTCAGCTTTTCTTCAACTGTGTGCATCAAATGTCCAGTAAACATGAAAAACTTTTGTTTGCTTTCAGCCTCCTCCTCATTGCCTTCCTTTCCATTAATACTCTCTCCCCCTTTCCCACTTAACAAGGTCTGATTTTCTAAGCTTCCATCCCAGATCACCTCCATTTACACCACATCAGCTCAGTTCAGAGAAGAAAGCAGTTCCAGTAGTGTCATGGAGACCAGAATTACCTGCTCCATCAGTTTCTATGGCAGGTCTCTAACAAAGTCTGTTTTTCTGATAAAAATAAACCCACCTCCATGATTTATTCTGCCGTTTATTCTTTATCCATACAGGCTTTTGCCAGCTTTCTACCAAGACAAAAAAGGACACCAGACTTTTAGACATTTGAATGTCTTACTCTTTCTTCTCCCTTCTTCCTTCTCCTTTCCCATTAGACATAGAAATTGCTTTGCTTCTGGCAGCTCTTTTAGTTCTTCACAAATTGTTCTCATCCTTGTCCCATTTCCTGTTTTCCTCTGTGTCTACACTCATCATTAGCATATTCAGTTTGTCCCTGCTCAGGGAATCTCCACACTGGCTCTGCTTGCTTCTCCACCTCTTGGTTCAGTCTTTTGCTGATTCTTTCTGCATAACTCTGGGATTTTTTTCCCCCTGCTTTTTCACACAAGAACCAGTAAATCCTACTGTCACATCAACATTCTTGTCTCTGGCCTTCCTAATGCAATTGTTCCCCTATGCCATTCCCTCCCAAAGCTTGTTGCAAATACCTTTTTTTTGAGTTCAAGTCTTGCTGTTCTTCCCCTTCCTCCTTCGGCTCTCCCTTCTCTATTATTTATGAATTGCTCACCTTGAGTTTTAAGGCTGTTCATGATTTACTGACACATCCCATTTCCTCTCATCTGCTCCCAAGATGTCAGTTCTTACCTCCAATCAGCCCTTGGCACCAAACTTCTCCATTTGCTGCTTTTTAAAATCAGGCCTTTTTTTTGCTTTCTTTTCTTCCTTCCATGTTGTCCCCTCACACAGGAAACAACCTAAAAATTAATTCATTCTGGTTTTCAAAAATTTTCCTTTTCATTAATGCCTACAAAGAAACTGACAACAATAGATCATTTTTTGCTCAGATCTCTTCACCTAAAATATTGTTTCCTTTTACTATTTACACTGCTACCTACCAGGAACCATCAAAATCCCTAAGTGGATCTTCTAGTTGCTATAGAAATACAAATACTAAATAACAAAAAGAACTTGGAACTTGGGTAGGCAAAGTACACACAATTTATACCAGTTGCTCCTTGCAGAGAAAACTCCAGAGAACACCTGCAAATAAACTAACAGCCCCACATGGCAGGCTTACATGCTGATATGGATGATGGAGATGCCCAAGCTCTATGCATTAGTTTACCATCCTCTTTCAGGTGTTGTTTTCTTTCTTATTTCAAAGAAAGAAGTGATGGGGAGAGAAGAGGGAGAGTGTTACAGGTCACCCCCCAAAACACAGCCTCTCTGAAGACGAAACTCGGGGAGCCTTGCATTAAGCATGTTCAAAGCACTGTGAGTTAACAGATGCACAAGAGCACAACAACTTGACTTCTGTGGGACTCCTGCAAGCACAGTCTGCTTAGTAAGAGCCTTAATTAACAACTTTGCAAAGGACAATGAGATTATAACAATTATTCACTGCAGGCAGCCTGTTTTTTCCTCCTCCAGTCTCCAGCATTTGCTTTAGCCTGCATTCCAGATAAATATTTTATTCTGTGCAGGCAGAAGGTTCATTATGTAAGTGACAAAGAGAAAGCATCAATTGCCATACACACAGATCCTAATGCACCTGGTTAATGTAGTTATAATATGTCACTGCAAAACATCTTGTCAGCATTTTGTAATTAAAAAAGAAAAGCTACCACCATAATAAAGGCAATGTATTTAACAGAGACAAATATCACATGTAAGGTGATCTTTCAGAGCAAAAATAGGCATTACCAAAGCAAAGCCTTGATAACCTTGCCCTACATACTCCAGTACCCTCGAATGCTCTTTGGCCCATAAAGAACCCTTTTCCTCTCTACAATAGCACTATTCAGATAAGTAACACTGACCAATCTACAGGGCTGCAACATTTTTCAAAGGACAAAAAGCATTTCTTTCCCATTGAGTCAGCAGGATATTTATTTCCTTATAACAAAGAGTTTTCTGAACTGCTGAGAGATTTGTCAAAGCGGAATCACAAGTGATACATTAAACAACCAGAGGGGAGAACTTATTATTAGGCATTAAAAGAGAAAGCTGCAAGTTTACAAATAAGAATAGGACTGTGTACTTGACTTTGTAAATTCTAAGCTAATGAGAAATCAAACATGAAAGACAAACATTTAATCTAAAGTAAATTTAGTCATTTAAATCACAGCCACTCACAATCCTGCTGTCTTACACTTCATAATACACAGCAAAGGGCAACTGGCAGGGCATAAACACGTGCCTTCTCAGTACTCTGGAATATGCTGCAGTTATTTAAATATCAGTTATCAAACCACCAGCATAGACTTTCTGTTACAAAAATGCCAGCTCCCTGCATTGCAATCCAGCCCATGATAAAAGCAGTGGCCTCAGTGCTTCCCGTGGCAGGGCAGCACCTTTCCTTCTCCAAGGACCCCCCTGGCTCACAAGGTGGGAAACCTCATTGCCTTCTTCCAGCACAATGACCCCCGGGTGCTGAACTGCCAACGCCCAGCCAGGCACAGCACACCCCAGGGAGATGAAGGCTTACTGAAGAAAGAAGAAAAGGTGCGTTTACCTTTTCACAAGCCAGCCACCGTGTCAAGACTACACCCCAGACTGCAGCCATGAAAAGGGAAAGGAACAAGTGACTTTTGTTTCCTCCATCGGTCTGAGTTTCACCCCCTGTATTTTAGCAAGGCACACCATGATACAGGCGAGGCTTCCCTGCACACTGCTCTGACACTGATACCTTCTTGCTGCCCCCACTCCAGAGAAACAGAATTAAATTTTGCTTGTTCTTGAGCTTTTCCCCCTAGCTAAACTAAGTACCTCTCTGCTCAGCCAGCCCTCTATCCAGGGTCCTCTGGGGGGGCATTTAGCTTCTCCTGCACATCCTGAGGTCCCCAGGAGTCTGCTCAGGATTGCACCCAGGAGACGGGCGGCTCTGCATTCAGGGCTTGCTCTCTGCTGGTGATCCTGACCTTCCTTACAGACAGCACAGCACTGGGAAAGGCCTCCTGGGTCACAAGTTTTCAAAATCGTGGTACTGGAAGACACCCCAGAAGGCCATTTAGTTCATCTTTCTATTCATGGTGAGATGAACTGTAAATATGGTATTTGCTCTTAAAGGTCTCCAGTGATGCAGACATCACAATTTGCCTGAGAGTCTCTCTTCTTTTCGCTGTCCTTTCCATCAGTGAGGGTTTGGATTTTTCTTAATATCTAGCTTGAAGTTTTTGCTTCAGTTAAGGGCATTACTTCTTGCCCTGTCTCCAAGAACAGAAGATAGTTTTAAAAAAATACAAGTTTAAGGACAATAGTTGACATATATAGAGAAAGCAGTTTGCATAAGCAAAGACCATCACCTACCTTCTTCCAAATTTGGCCTATTAGTCTCTAACGCTAATGAAAGAGTTTTTTAGAATTAAAACTCTTTCTTGTTTTCAAAACAAGCACTATGTGATATGAGAACAGGGTAAGGATCTGAGTGCAGAGAGAGGAAATACAAAAGTGATTCAGACTTTGCCCTCATATTTCCAAATGCCTAGAGATGGCAAAGACACATACATAGCACAGTGATGGAGAGGAAGACTAGCAATAACAGAACTGATAGCATTATTGATTTGAACAGTTTCTTTTATTCAACATTAAAAGGGACTCATCTCACCAATGAAGAGTTTTGGTCTCTGTGGTTGGACCACGCCCTGGATTATCACACAGTAACACAATCATCCTGCAGGCAGTCAAATTTAAGCCTTCCTCTCCTTTCCTGTTCACTCTCATGTACACTCATGAGCAGACACAGTGCTCCTCTCTAATTTGGTACCCCCCGGCATAAGCAGTTCTTCATCCATTACTGCAGTCAGGGCTGGAGGATAAAACAAAGAGAAAAACCAATACTGGAACTTGAGGAGAACCAGTCTGTGCCATGGACATGTATTGAATGAGAATACAAGAAGAAGTGTATTGGTATTTATTGCAATCTGCCCATGGCCAGAACAGCTGAATACTCCCTATTATATGTATATTTTAAGTGTTTTATGACTTTGAAAGAGCATTGATTAGAATATATAGGCTATTTCAATCCAGAAAAGATTCATCTAATATGATATTAGCATGTGGCAGTTGGAAACATTTCCCTGCTAGGGACTCCCTCTATCCTAGATGCTTTACCTGCTCCAAGATAATTTCCTAAATGGAACACTTGGAGCTTTTGGGGTTTGTTTTGGTTTTGTTGGGGTTTCTTGGCCTATTTTGGGTTGGGGTTTTTTGTTGTTGGTTGGGGGTTTGTTTTGTTTTGATTTTGATAGTTTTATTTGGGGTTTTTTTGTTTTTTGTTTTTTTTTAGGGGAAGTGAGGTTTCGTTTTAATTTTTTTTTTTAATTCTATCATGTCTCCACAGCAGCAGAAAGTTAATCTTTACTTGACGAATGCAAAAGCTCAGACAAATCACAAACACACTATTCAGCATGTCAGGCTTACAAAGAAAGTTCTGGTTCTATCAGATTTCCACACCACATACAGCTGCAACATTGGCTTATATTACTAATCACTTGCAGTATTTGTGTCTTGGGTTGTAACAGATGGTGTTTGTGAGGCATGCAAAAGCTTCAGATAGCCAAATGGTACAGCAGTTGAGATAAGGAAAAAAATCCTCAAAACAAAATACCCATCCCTACTGCGGAGGCAGGAATGTGAGCAGTGTTTAAATTATTCCTGGTCTCTGCAAGCACAGTGGATTTACAGACTCTTAACCCTAAACAGGACTAGAGTCAATCTTTCATATTTCATTACCCCAGTAAATCCACACAGCACCAGCTCATAGAGGACGCACAGCAACACAAGACAAACCACAGCAAAGTTCTGTTCCTGACACTTTGTAGGCCTGGGCTCCAGATTACACCCGTACAACTCAGGTGTAGCCCACAGATGTTTTAGTGGCATCTCAGTTCTGATGGCAAAATGCAGTACCCCATATGCTAGGGCACTTCAAAACTCATCAGGGATGCAGGGTTAATTCAATCCACTCATCTGCAGGGAGTGTAGTAATCTGTTCTACAGTGGGCCAATAAGCCATAATTCTCAGTGCTGAGCTGTTGGCAGGTAATTTTTAGGGGACTTGTATAAGCCTCCACCTCTGGGGAACTATTTTCAGCCACGAGCTTTTGTTGTGTGCATGCTGACCTGGCCTAATAGACATGGAAGGGATGAAGGACACAAGGCACATCTTCACACCAGCACTTAACTCCCTGACATCTCAGGAGACCTCTTGGCAGTTTCACATGTTTAACAAAGAAAGAAAGATGCTAAAGCCCAGGGCAGCTGCCAGTCAAGACCACCTAGGCTTGTTTTGAGATGAAAGAATAGAGACAACAGAACTAATTTCTGTCAATGCTTCCCTGGATTGAAGGCCTTTCTAATAGCATCCTTAAAAAATACAGTTAAAAAATTACGACTGCCTGTTGCCTGCGGTTAATAATCATTCAACAACATAGTATGAGTATTAGATGGGGAAAAAAAGCATACATCTTAACTACAAATTTTGGCTGATACTGGACCTTTTTGGACAACAAAAACACCCTCCCCTAATTTTTATTGTTCGTTCTTTATCTTTCTTTTACATTAAAAATACAGGAACAAGACAAAGCTTAGTTTTTATTCATTCAATAGAAGAGAATGCCTCTAGAAATAACTTGGAAGAAAAGTCTTCTTTTATAAATAAAACTTTTAGAAGATACTCTGACCGCTGCTCAATACCATTATGCACAATTGACTCACATTACATTGAACACAGCTGGGATCACTTATTTCTCTATTTCTGAGGGGTTTCAGCACTGAAAAACCAACCTGCATTGCTTTTAGAACTCTTCTGACATACAGGCTTCAGATTCTCTCACCACTGGCTAGTGGCTTAATTTTATGGTGATATTCATGCTGCCTTTTCTTTTAGAGCTGCCTAGTTTTGTTTAAATGATGACAGCATTTAAGCACAATGCCAGCCTGAACAGCCCTTACTACAGGTTTATATGACCTTGACATGCAGCAGCACTGACATTTATTATCAGTGACACCTGGATGATACTTTTGATGTCTCACTATCAAATTTGGAACCACTGAAGAGAAAAAGATCTTACTATTACACTTAATTGAAGCAGGACTTGTTCCACAGGGGGATGTCCAAGAACATCACTATGGAATCTTGTTACTGCAGAACTCAAAGCACAGAAAATTAATATAGTATTAAAATACAGAAAAATGTGCTTGACTGGGACACTTCAGATGATGCAGAGCTGGAAGCGGGACACGACATTCATGAAAGATTTATTTGAGCACCCAAAAATCACCTGATATCTGTGGAAGCAAAACTTCAGCCACATGCCCAGATAATCAGCACTTGCCTTTCTTTGTCTGCATGTCAGGGCCACAAAAAAATCAGTCATCTGATGCTTCTCTGAGTGCTTTCAAAGCATCTGATCATGAAAGCAGCAATGTCCCCTCTCTGAGAAGCCGGAAGAGAGTTGTGATAAACCTCAGCACTGCACAGGCTGGTACACGATGTAGCTCTGTTTGCTTCTGCTCTACCACAAAATTATGGAGGAAGTCAGTGCAAGTGGGAAAAAAAGGCTCAACATGTACAGCCCACAGAGAGGCTCTCAATAAAGCCAGTCCCTACTCCTACAACAGCCAGAATGCTCGGGCAACGCTTCTGTCAGTCATGTCCTCCACTGCTGCCATTAGTGACTGAGTGGGCATATCAAATTTGGATTGAAAATCTCTCTACTTGTAGAAGTGAACGTGGAAATAACCTTTTCCCACAGAAATACACCAAATATCAGCCTGAGGTTGTTGGCAGGTCTGAACTGGGGGCTTTCTTACATGGCAGCATCCTGCAGTAGACACATCAGCATCTTGGGAGTACCATCTAGAGACGTAAAACCACATGCAATGGGAACACAAGCTACATTCTTGGTATTATTAGGCAAAATCCTGGGTAATTTGATCTCTATTAATGGTTAAAGAAGGAAACAGCTTCTCAAAGAGGCAATCAGTCTTGCTAAAGTACATGAGCATAAACTGAATCAGAGCTTCAGAAACTCACTTTACATTTTATGTAAAAATAGAAAAAGTAATATATGCAATAGAGCCATTAAAATGCATGTGCATTTGTGTGCAAGTTCTCTTTCTTCTCTTCCTTTCCTCCCCAGCTTGATAACTATATTGTTGATAGGAATAAAATATCAGCCTTTACTTGTACACATACCCAAGATCTTGTAAGTCATTACAACGTGTTTTTGAGATTTGCCACTTCACTGCTCTATAAAAAGCTTCCTGAAAAAGTATTAACAGATGGCCTCTTACTCTGAGACTATTCGCAATACACCAGATGGCAACCTGAAAGAGAAAATCCAACTTACATTTTCAAAACTGAAAGAAATGTGACAATATCCTCACAATAAATATACAGCATGAAGGTAGCAATAAATGATCCGTTTGAAGCAAACTGGCTTTCTTTATTTAAGCAGTGAATCCAGCCCTCACTTTCAAACATATTGCAGAATGCTTCATATCTAATGCTGGAAGTAATTTCTGATGCAAGCAGAAAGTTTGCTTTAAATGAGCAACAGATTTATGAGAGGCAAGGTTATTTGAAAGAGTGAAAAAATGGCCCAATAGCCTCAGGCATTAAGACTTTCTGTACTGGATCCCTGGTATCTGGTTTGTGTCTGAGAACTAGTCTGTAAATTACAGCATTTTTGCTATTAATGGTAGAAGTACTAAACCCAATTGCCAGGCAGGGTCTTGTTAGGGGAAGGCAGCAACTCTTCCAGATCCTTGCTGCTTTCAAGCTTTCTGATTCACCTGCCAGACAGCAGCTTAGCTCAGCTCACAGGACCTGGAGAGCCATGCTAAACACAATCCACCTTTCTCGGTGTCAGTGGCTGCTCTTTGGGGCTGGGACTGCCACCTAGATGAATCAGGGTATCCTTCAGAGAGAGGCAGTAATCCCTTCCCCCAAGCAAGTCCCACTAAAACACAAGGACCACTGATGGGGTTAGACATGCCTTCCAGCACACAGCAGCAAACCCAAAAAAAGAAGTCTTTGTACTTGCACAGTATCAGCATCATGCAGCTTCTTTTCTGGATAAACTTTTGAGTTGTTGCTGTAATTTCATTAACATTGGTCCAAGTTGTGATCCTATTCCTGATGCCAAAGTCACAAGGTATTTCGAGGAGATTAAAACAATTCTTAAGGGGAGGGCAGGTATCTTTCCAGCTCTCCCACACTGGGGATCATCGTAATTGCTCCTAGTAAGTTCACCTTTCACATGCAGGACACATCTGGAAAGCCCACTAATTTCTTCCTCCACAGCCTCTCCAAAGAGGCACCCAGGGATCTGGCAGTGGCAACACAACTGCCTACACCTGCCTTCATGGAAATACAGAGTGATCTGTTGTGCCATCAGGTTTTAAGCAGAATTCCCTATTGAAGTCAATATGCCATAAGCACAAAATTGCCTGTAGGACAAATTATAAAACTACAAGCTAGACAGCTGTCCCACCATTGCCCATAAAAAGGAACCAATTCTGTAAAACTGCTATTTATTATTAATAATATAAAATATTTATCATTATACCAGATGTATGAAAATTGTTACAGAGAGAGTTTTGCTCTTTGCTTTCACATTGGCAATAAGCCCATTTTCAAAAGCTATAAACAATAACAAAATTAGTCTGCAGAGATAAAACAATTATAGGACTAAAGCCGGGCTTTCTGAGACAGTGTACTACCACAGAGCTAAGAGACTTTTTTTGTTACCCCAAGACAGTGGACTGTAAGAGCAAATTGGAGAGTTTCAGGGAAAAGAAGAAATCTGCTAAGTTCCAGCCTTCCACCTGGAGCTGGAACAACTCATTCATCCTAAAGCAAACCTTGGCTTAGTTGTCTGCTAATACTGTACAACTTCATCATTTTCTGATTAGACTATAGATCCATAATGGTAAAAATTATATTGCACAAAAATTAATCTTCAGAACAACACAGGATTAAGCAACATCCCAATGGGAATATTATTAATTTGTTTTCAGTTGTTATCCAAGCCACCAGTAATACGCTAAAACAACAGTGTTTAAATGGTCTCTTATACCTGACAAAAAAGTCTGGTTTAGGATCTTGAGACTGCCGACTTTGGAAAGGGGTAGTGTCACTATAAGAACAGATCATCCAGTGCCCCCCTGGTGCTCATCCCCTTCTGGAATCTGGCCAGGCTTCCCTGGCAACAACATCCCTAATCGCACTGCTGCCCCCTTACAACCACCACACTCCTTGCAAAGCCACTGGAAAAGTTCTGACACATTACTAGGAAAGGGAAGGAAACAGCATTGCTTTCATCCATCTTTTTCACATAGGTGCCAAGTTCTGCAAGGCAGGAGATGTCTGAGATGTCTCTTAGGCCACTTACTCCTTCCTGCTCTGGCTCTGGCCCTACTCTGACTTATTGGTGAGCTAAATCAACAGGAGAAGGGAAAAAGAAAGCGTATCTTGTTGGGTTATGAAGCTGAACAGGTTTCCAGGGAACCAGACATGCACCAACAGAAGGGCAGAGCCAGCCAGCTGTGAACAGCAGCTCGGAGGTGAGACAGTCCCTGCTGTTGGCAGCTGGCTCAGCCACAGCTCAAACCTCCCCCCTCGATGGTTTGTACAGTGTCTGGCACTGAGAACGGGAGATCTGAAACACTGAACATTTTCTAGGAAAAAAACCAAACCACACAGCACCACTTAAACTAGAAATCTACCTTTGTCATTTGAGTGAAACAATGCAAATCTGCTAATCCCAGTGGCTTTCATGCAGTCACACAAGCAGAGAACTTGATTTACTTTATGAAAGAGGCTAAAAAAAGCAGAGTTCCCATTATATTTCATTTCCCCAACTCATTCAATGATCAAACGCATGAGAGTCCTCAATTCTACCCTGCAAGCTCGGGTTTCCATTTTAAACCTGATGGAATGACAGGGTGTAACAGATGATGACGGCCTGTCACCGTTCACTCTGGAGCTGGCAGGCTGCAGGGGAGTGCTCTGCCAGCATACAGGCTCATGAAACAGAGATGCCAGACCTGAAGAGATGACTGCCCTGGGCTTTTGAAAGCACTTAAACTGTTCAACCCCCAGTCAGGGACTGCTGGCTGTGAAGATCTTTTTGCCTTGCTGGTGCTAAAGACAGAGGTGCTGATATGGCACCAAGTGGGTCAGGGTTACTGGCCAGGACACAGGAGTCATGGACGTGCAAGCTGGGCACAGGAGTGAAGGTGCTGTGCAGCCTGAGGGCTGCCTGGAGAAATGAAGAAGAGGACACATCTTTACAGCCTGATCCCCATTCTAAATGTAACTATTGTTAATAACACCCTTAGAAAGCTAAATACCATCCCTCAGACTCATCTCCATGCCCTGCACATAACGTTTCCAAGGCATAATAGTTTCTTAAAACCAGCCACTTTTAGACTAATGCATTTTGCTGCTCCAGCACAAGAGATACCTGTGTTTTCAGTTCACAACAGAAGCCCCACACACCTGGTTTTATTTCCTTAAATTTTCAGTTCAAGATACCCTGAGAGGTTTTTAATGCAAACACAACTTTATATTCTCACTATTCAACAGGTTCCCTATGAACTTATCTGTACAGACTGAACTTTTTTGGAATACTAGGTTTGGTTCCACTTTTACTAACGGTAGCATAAATCATAATGCATCTTGCAATCGTAAAAGTGGTGTGAGGGGAGGAAATGGGACTTGAGTAACAAGACTATTGAAATACCTTGGTCTAGGTTTCTTTCTACAAGGACAAAAAGATCAACTGCCACAAAATGCTGGAAAACAGATTTCTCCTTCATAAAGACTTAGAGTGCATCTCTTAGGGACTCAGTGTTCAAACAGGAATCAGCATTTTAGCTGGAGACAAATGTACTAATACCTCAGCAAAACCACTCAGTAATGGCATTAGTCATGATAAAGGAAATGAGTATTTTCAGATTAGGACATACTCAAAGAATACAAACAGAATACTTAGTGCCTGCTTTCACAAAGAAATGATTCACAGCATGTATTTGACCAACTCACTATTAAAATGGCAGCACAGCTCAAGACATCCTTTAAAGAAATATGTCTGGATGAGAAAGAGCTTCTCTGTATATTGCTTTTAATTGTCCAGATGACCAATTCCCCTACTACTGAGCAGAAACAGTTCAGCAGGGAAAAAAAAATAGAACTGAATGATTACAGAACAATAAAGGTTATTTTTGAAGTAAATAGAAACTAAAAAATCTCTATTTTACCTTTATGCATTCCTAAACCTGCCCTTTATTAAATAGTGACTAATCCATTCTACACTCAAAGTTGTAAGGACACAACAAATAGGACTCTGAGTCTATCTGTAATCTACTTTTAACCACCTCTACTTCAGACACTGATTTTTTTCTTCCAAGCTTAATAGCTAGCTAGCCCTGTGAGGAGAAGGTGCCAATGCAGCTAAAGTGACTATATCAAGAATTAGTAGTAAAAATTCCTAAATATCAGATTTATTTTCTAAACTACATATCACATCAAAATGCCCAACTTACATAAGGCCAAGTGATGTTAAAAGGGTGATAATTTTTCTTATTGTTTAAAATTTGGAAGCACTACTTCCAACATGCTTCTAATAACAAAAAAGAATTTAAAAAATAGAGAATAGAAGCATTCCACTACTCTTATCCCATAGCTGTATGACTTATAGCTGCTGCTGATTAACCAAATAGCAAGTCTTTATTTCAAATGCAAAACGAAATGTGTAGTGGCAGCTAATACCCCACAGTTTCTGGTTTTCAGGCTCCTGTTCCCTGATGTGTTACTGACCTCTAGTCGAGGAGCTCTGGAATTACAGAGCAGAGCCGCTCCCACATTGCGGTTGGCATGGGAAGAATTCGTTCAAAATCCTAACAAAGCAGGGCAAAGGCAGAGGAATCCTGCCTCCTCCCAGCTGTGGGCTCCAGGAAGAGGAGATGCACAGCGGAGCCAAGCACTGTCTGTAAAGCAGAGGGAAGGTTTGCACGAGGTTTGTGGGTGAGACTTCATGTAGGAGCACTGCGTGTTTGCTCTCCCTAGTTTTTAAGTTTGATGTCTTGTGACTCATGTAAACCTCTGAAGAAAAGTGAAATACTATTGATCTGCAATCAAGGATATGAGATATTTTGAGAAATCCAGACCTGGCTCTTCTTATAAACTAATAAATACGAAAGAGAGAGAGAGTTTGAAGGGAAAGATGCAAGAGAGATGTGGGAGCCTTACGAAGCCTAATGAGCACAGAAATTCCATCCTGTGCTCCCAAAACCTTGCCACGTTCACCCAACACATTCCTGAAAAGTGAAAAACTGACCTTAAAACAAAGAGCACCAAGACAGTTGCTTTTTCTAGCAGAAACAAAATCCTATTGATCAACGCTCAGTCCCCTGCTCAGGCAGGGCTCTTCAGCCCACTGGTTCTTTGGTGGCACTAGCACTGGGATGGTTGTGCCAGACTTCTGGCCCTTACTCAGCAGAGCATTTTAAACACAAACTTTGCAAACACGCTTAAGTGTTTTACTGACTAGAAATGTATTTAAGTGCATGGCTTAGTGCTTTACTAGGTCAAGCCCTCACTGTATTTGATAATGGTAAATCAAGGTTAGCACTTACTCCTTTCACAAAGTGAATTTTTAAAAAATCCTTAGACAAACCTTATGAAGGCAGTGAAAAATTCACATCACATTTGTGTGGCTTTATACCAGAAAGAACATTGTTGCTTTAACAGAGCAACGTGGAACAAATACAGAATATATTTGGGTGTTTCCACCAAGTATTTTCTTGGAAAAGAGTAATTGCAGGCAAGAGTAGCGGTTACAGAAACAAACAACCCTCAAAAGAAATGAGGGTTTGCAAATCCTTAAAATATGAAGATCCTTTTAGAGAAAACCCTGCTTCCCTGACCAGAATGCTATACCTCCAAAATAAATAGCTTTCATCTCTGCTAATCTTATTTCAGCAAAGAAAAGCTAAAGCTGGCAACAAGAAAATGATTATTCTATCAAGTTCAATAAGTCAATCTATTTTTAACATCCCTGATCTTGATTTTGTTTAGTAAAACAAGGTATCCAAGTTTTCCAGCAGAGCAGATAAAGGAAAAAAGATGAGTATCCCACAGCTGCACATAATGAGGGCTCCTGAAGTAATGGATCACATCCTTCTTACTGTGAAATATTCAAGAGGGCTCAAGTAAAGAGAATCATTTCCTTCAGCACAAGATCAAACTCACTTTGAAACCAGGAAAATGTGGGAAGTATTAGACTAGGCTGTAGGTTCAGTCAAGGATAGGTATTATGCACTTCATACCTGCCAAGATTTGTCTTCTAGGAATTATGTCCTAATTCTATTACTGGGAAAACGTTTCAGAAAAGCCTCTGTTCTTTAAAGCTGGAATAGCAGACAGAGATCAAAACAAACTTTTCCCAGATATGTGATTAATATTTGCCCTCTTACTAGGCAATTTGTTGAGGGGGGAAAAAAAAAAGCCCTGCTTAAAATTCACTGCAGCTCTCTGGGCAGGGGAAGCATTTTTTGGCTGTGCAGAGGCTGTATAGCCTGGCTTTCCTGGAAGCAGGAGAAGGAGAAGTATCTGACAGCAGCAGGGTGTGGGTGAGCTGCGAGGCAGAGCAACAGAGCTTGACGGTGGCAGTGAGATGGGAATTGGAAGCAAAAGCTGCTGCTCCATTCCGCAGAGGAGAACTAGAAACACACAACCCCCTGAGCTGGAAGGGCCATCCAGTCCAACTCCCGGCCCACTCTTCCTAGAACACTGCAAACAGAGATGGCCTAAACCCAAATCCAGCCCTCAACACTCTACTAATGTGAATAACTATTTGTGAAGCCATGTTGGAAGTGGCATTTTAATTCCATAAGCAGATGCATGAATCAGGATTTTCCATTGTTTTCTTGTTGCCACTATTTCCAAGTTTTCCCACAAGACAAAAATTACAAAAAACTCAGGTTCAAAAACTCAAATTGACCCTTGTGAAGTGAGTGGCTTCATTTTGACGAAGGTGAACATTCTCCTTCAGAGATCAAAATTTTTTTATTTTATTATTCTCACAAAGTAATTGCATTCTCATTTGTTATAATATCCTTTTAAATTATGTCAAAATTATGCAAGATAATAAAAGTTGAAATAAAATTGAAGTGAAGGTCCCTGATCTTATCAAAGCAAAACTTTTCAATATAGCTGTCACCAAAGCAATATCTCTACATAAGACAGTTTGATTTAATCAAATCAACACTTCCCTTACAAAAAAAAAGAAAAAAAAGGCTGCAATCAGGTGATACTCAGGCAGCTCTTATAATGTCTGCAGAAGATGCACAAGCAGGACTTTGTTCAGGAGACCTGCAGCCCAACACAGCACTGCAGCATGACCACACTGATGCCATTTGTCCCCACCTTACCGAGCAGCCTCCGCACAATCCAGCCCCAGGGTGTGCCAGACAATTAGTGCAGGATGTCCATGGAGCACAAACAGCATTACAGGGATGTAACCCACAGGTAACTGCTCTTCAGTTACACAGCAAACGGGGAATCTTCAGCACAAGTGTGCAACATACCAGAAATTACAGATTGACTCTGCTATGGCACTGAGACCAAAAGAAAAGGGCAAGGGTTTTAAGTGGATGGGTAATGCCAAATTGAGTATTCCTGGGATGAAAATCATAACATACTAAAGTAGATTTTCAAAAGTGCTTCAGAGATAAATTCAAAGAACTTGTGCAATCACAATATTTACAAAGCTTACATGAAAAAATTAGAGCAGAAACAGGAAGATCTGAGTTCCCCTAAATGTCTGCAGAGCCTAAAACCATTTATAAAATATTTCCCCTCCTGATCTTGCCCTCTTTAGCTTTCTGTTCTGTTTTCTTGCTGGGTCCTAATCCTTCATCTTATGACTTTATATCTGATTTCACTGTTCATTACATCATACTGTTCCTTTCCTCTCTGCTGCTTCATTCTATTATCCCATTCCCTGTCCAACTGCACCTACAGAAATACCTCAAACTTTGCCATTTCCTCTTGCTTAGTCAAAGCTCCATTATAGTTGGGGCCTTCACACACTGCTGGATAGAAATGCTCTTCTGCTACTCAGCACTGAGACAAGTGTTACAGATAGAGGGCAAAAAGCTCTTTTTGCTGCTTCATATGGTGGATCTCGACATTGGTAGTCTATCTTCTTTCATAAGCAGAACTCCCACAGACCTCAAAAGGAGACCTGTACATTTAGGCAGAGAAGAACACTGGAGTCAAGACCTACCCATGCAGATCTGAAGATAATTTTCATTAGCCAGGAAGTCAAACACAGAAACATAAAAAGTTTTGACACGGAGTCATCTTAACTTGGTTGGGAGTTTCTGATGCGAAAAGCAAGAAGTTCCATAGCCTAGAAAACTGTAAAGCCCTGGAAAACCTAGTTACCAGGAGGGCAATTTCATTCTTTATGTAGCGTTTCACATTTGAATGCTAAGTAACCACTGGAGGGGAAAAGAAAGAAGAATTACACATTCAACATGGAAGTCAGCTGCAACTACCAGGTGCCTCCCAAATATACGACACATAAGCTGTGCACAGTGCCCTGCAAGCCTGGGTGCCAACCATGACATTACGGTCCTTTTGCCACTGGTGATATTGCTGCTTATCAGAGAAAATACACATTAACACCAGGAATTAAGAAACATCCCTGATACCGAACCATCACGTCCAGATCCCATCCTTCATGCTGTGGAACACTCGTTCCAGCAGGGGACTCCACTTGACCAAGACAACAGAGCAGCAAGTTACTAATACATAATTAACATGCAATGGTGATTAATTAGGTAACATCTGACCAATAGCCGGGACTCTTAGCTGCCTTTGCCCGCCTCAGCACACAAACACATTTGCAACTCTCACATTAATCCAAAATGTACCCCATTTCCCCCAGCAAGCACAGGCCAAAGGGGGGATTCCAATCTGTTGCACAGCACAGTGTGTAGCTAGAGCATTTCCGTCTACTCCAGTGTGCACAGCATGCCAGAAATTAGACCCAAATCTTTGCTTTCCAAACAGCATGCCATAAACATTCCTGTAGTGCTACAAAGAACACCCAAACACAGCCGCCTCCATTTGTTTAAGATTCCCCTTGCTTTCTGCTTTGTGCATAGTGTATTTTTTACTTTCCTTCAAAACCTTTGATTTTTAGGGTGCTGTGCATCTATACACTTGAAAAAACACCATGAGTTATGATTGACTGATGTACAGCTGTTTAGGGACCAAAATCTTAATTCCATTGCTTAATCACTGCTGTACATTAGCTTATTAACAGAGGTCTGTTTATTGACTCTGCTCTGTGCCAAGTGCTTACGGCGGCTACTCTGCAGTCCCCAGTGGAGGCTCTCCATACATGTACCACAGGTAACAATTCCTGCTGAGGCAGCATCGTGCTGTTCTTCCAGCTGTTCTGGTGCCATCCTGAGAAATAGGGTCAACACTGGCATCTCATTTATTTCCTGATGCTTGGCTTGCAACCTCTTCCCTCTAGAGACAGCACTGCTCACAAGAGCACTTTACTTTTATTGCTCCTGTTAAGCTCTTTTGTTCTTCAGTGGAGGCTGCTCAGCCCAGCGAGACCCACAGCTCAGGCTCTCCAGCAGAGGCAGTATTTTGGTTTGTTCACAAAAAAGGGCCTTGTCCCTTTGTCACTGCTGGATTCGCATTTCCCTCACCCAATTCCATAGCAAAACTAACTCACGTGGCACTTGAAAGAGCAGAGTGTTTTTCACTGCTGTGCCTGTCATGCCCTGCCCCACCTTGGCAGCAGGCAGAAGGGCCCAGCTCTCCAGGTGGACTGTAGAATCCTGCTCAGGGACTTCTGCAATTACTCAGGAATGTCCTTGCCCTGAGCTTGCAGATACATCTTGATTCACTGGCTGTCAGAGACAATTCTGTTTCATGTCTCCCCAAAAGATTACTGGATTTTGATTAAGAAAGGTCAAGGGCAGCTTTTCCCTTTCAATATAAAGAGAATGACTTGAGGAAAAAAATACTCATCACCTAGCACCAGGACTTTTATCTCCACTTGAAAAATTAAATTGCCTGAAGTGATGGAAGGCTTAGGGCAAAGTATGCATGGAAATGTTTTCATGCAACTAAAATCCTAAATAATTTATCTACGTGCTATAATTTTATATCCCCAAAAAAAACTGCGTTTTTGTTTTTTTTTTTTGCAGATGTCATAGGAAGAGAACAAAACACAAAGCTCATGTAGCCAAGTCTCAGATAATACCCATTTGCCAGAACAATTTTAAATGCACATTGTATTACTGGCCCAGCATACTAGAGATTTAGATTAATCCTTAACGCTTCAATACATTCCCCAAAATAACTTTCCCAATATTTGATTTTCCTTTGAAGGAAAGTGTGTCAGAGATATAATTAGCTCTAGCTGCAGACTCCAAATCTCTGCCTGGCACTGCTCTCAGTAAAACACACCTTCAGCCAGTGTGAAATTGGTATAGCTACATTGAATCTGCTACATACAACTGAAGTACTTCACACCATCTGAGGATCTAAGTATATATGCATAAATGAGGGGAAAATACATTTGTACCTGGAATAATAATGCTGCAGAACACACAGGATCTTGGGCTGAGTAAAACAAATGACAAGTTCATAAGAAATATATTCTTCTAATTGAGTTTAAGGAACTAAATAGCCACTGTCTCCTAACAGAGAATCAGATGCATGGTGGGTATCCCTACATTAATTAGGAATAAGACCGTCACATGGATTTTAATGAAATAAATTTATGTCTATGGCTTCTCTATGATATTAAAATCAATTAATCTGGGGAAGATGTAATGGCTCGCTTTTCGTAGGAATTGGAGCAGTTCATTAAGGAAGGTGGCAGGAGTTAACAACATCAGAACAAGCTCTAATTTCTTAAGGTACAAATTCCAAGACTCTCGATTACCAAGACAGAACTGCAGAAATCCAGGAGGCTGATAGAAAACAACACAAATTACTGCCCTCACACTAAAGCACTGTGTACCTTGTGGCTGTGAGCATAAAGTACAGACAGCACTTAAATTAAATACTCAGCAAAACCATTTTTCCCAGATACAAGCTCCCAAACATATTTACCTTAACGCAACTGGCCATCTGGACATTACCTACAGCACAGCTTGGGACAACTAATGCTCTACATCCTGTGTTGGTAAATGCCACACTAAAAACCTACAACTTAAATGGAAGGCTTTTAGTCGCCTAGTTCAAAACAGAGACTGCCAAGCCCATTAGCACCTAAGAAGGCAAAGATCCAGGTCTCTGTCACTGGATGTGATAACCCTCAAGTGCACTGAACAGCTCAACAACCAGCCAGCCCCAAAAGCTTAAGGTTTCCATCTCCTCTCACCTGTGAAGACTCATTAGACTAATCGTCAGGAAAACCCACAGAAAAGCATATTGGTGTTACCTTAACCCCCCAACCTTATTTAGTGTTACAGTGAGGAAAATACCCATTTCACACACATTAATTAAAAATTCATATTCTCCTGCTGTATGATAAGAAGGATGAATTCCAAGTTAAAGCTTTTATTTAAAATAATTAGATATTGGATGAAACATATGAAGTTTCTCTTTGAGCTCTAGTCAGAGGTAAGGCTAAGTAGAGCAAACCCCTCAACCCTTCACCACAACCAAATGTCTCCTTGGCCACTCCAGCCCCAAGTCTCCTAGGTAAAGGGGACAGAACCTGTGTAGTGACTTGCATTCTCGGAACTGCCACTCAAACATGTAAGTTTCTGGTTTTCCACCTTTCACACCAATAGTTTCAGCACAGATGATGAAATTTAATTCTTCACTTACTACAGAAGACCACAGAGATGTTTCACAGTAGGGGCCGGCATGTCTGTGTGGCCATTTCAGAAGTGTTATGAGCTTGTGTTTGAAAACACAGCTGCAGAAATTCCCTCTAACTACTTCAGAGCAGTAAGGGCCGTAAGAAGAAAAAGGCAATAGCTAGTTTTGACACAAGCAGGATTTTAATTCAATCCAAGTGTTTTCTGTACAACAGAAAGGTTTTATACAAAAGAAGGAAGCATTAATTCAGTTGCAAGAACAGGCATAAAGAAGCTTCTGAACCCTAGTGCTTTAGAAAGCCAAGAATTTTTTTGAAAAACCAACCATGTGAGGTACTGTTATAGATGTTATGATCCTGGTTTGGGTCAGTCTCCATCATGTACAACTCTCCTGCATGGACATCCTCGAAGTTAGCACTGAAGTTGTTAGGATCAAACTGAACCCACACAGTGTACCTGTAGTCAATGGTACGCATGGAATAGCCCATGATCCTGATGTCTTTCAGCTTTGGCTTGTCAGAGTTCCACTGGGGAGTGTCTGCAGGCCGGGGATATTGGCTGAAAGCAACAGGTTCTTCATTAAAACACCTGTCAGAGTCATCACACCTTTCCTTGCCTTCCTCCACCTTCTCTTCAGAGACATTAAAATAGTGGACAATGCTTGTCCCCTCAGTGCACAGCACAACACCGAACGATGCCTCTGGGCACACAGGGGGAACCTGCAGGCCAACAAGTTCTGCGAGTGTTGGGAACAGAGACACCAGCTCCACCACTTTTTTGCTTTGCCCTAGAAGAAATAATATCAAAATATAAGTTATGGGACAAGATGGTTTGACAACAACTGTTTCTAATAATTCAGTTGATTTTTTATTCAAAGTGCTCTGTACTGGATTTTTGGGGGTACCAAAATCAAGGCAATTAAGGGGTGGCAGTTAGCTCTGAAGACGCCAGTATATGCACTTATGATGTACTTCTAACAAGAAAATTTTTGCACTTCTAGTTCTCCAATGTGTAGCTTTCCAGACAATCATATCCATTATCTGAAAAATAACTCTTCAGAAAGACAAAGTAAATTCTCAAGGTGCCTGGAAACACATCACCACCTCTACGTACCCACTGCAAACAAAAAATAAGCACTGGAAATTCACCTTGAGGTGCTGAGCCTCCAATATGGCTGAAAGGGTCGAGGTAGGGGAAGACCCTTGCTCCTTGACTGACGGGGAAAGTTGTCATTCCTGGGACATAAAACATCAGCGGCACACGGGTAGCAACATCAAAATTGCTGTATTTTGCCCATTCACCATGTTCTCCCAGGGACCACCCTAGGTGACAAAGAACACAGAGCAGATACTGGGTGGTCATTTTGTAGTCACTTCTTTTTCCTTGTAAATTGACTCTGACTGTTGAGGCTACTACTCTATAATAAAGGTTGTATTAAAAAGTAAAGAACAATCTGAATTTAGATAAAACAAGACCGTTCTCTAACATGAAAGCTATTTCAACAGCCACCTAAATCTTGCAACTTGATACCCTTTTATTAAGGAAATAATTACACCTCTCCTTATTTCCCCTACTCTGGATTAGAATTAGGAAATCAGCATTAAAACTGCAGAAAAGAGGAACTGAGGTGTGTTACAGTGCCTGCAAGAGTCTCTAGATCAATTCCACAAAGCAATAATTTAAGTTTTGGGCAGCTGCCAGCTCTCCAATACTCCTGTTAACACTGTAGCTGAACATCCCTTGGAGCCAGGGCTGCTCTCTATGCCAGACTGTCATATCAGGACATCACCCCTGAGGAAGCAATAGAGATAAAACTTTTCAGCTCTTCTCTTCCTCTTGAAAGAAATGCCAACATGACTTCCTTCCAGGCAGATATACTGCCAACTGCACTTTGGGGGAAGACAAAGGAACTCTATGACAGCTATGTTAACACATGATTTTTCTTGATCACTTTGCCAGCCATGGTACAGGAAACACCAACTGTTTACAGTTATCCACAGCAAAGAAAAGAAAAATGCAGTTTACAATGGAAAGTGGCAAGTCAGAAGGAACATCTAGAGTCACTTTATTACCAAAAGTATTAATCCCCTTTTCTACAACTCATAAGAACTTGTTTATACACACATGCTCACAGAAGCCAACCCAAATTAACTAAATATGTGACTTTAAATTGATTTAGTTAGTTCACATCCTAACTGGTTTAAATTAGCTAAGCCGTTCCCCAATTAAAGGGATCATGAGAAGGCTATTTTAATGAATATCAAAGTCTTGAAACAAGCATTAAATGCTTGAGGCATTTGTCCCACAGTTCAAATTCAGTTTTTTACCACCAGGATCCAGAGCATGCAAGACCTCAGCTATGAGGGGGAACCATATCCCTACAAGTTTGGATGCTCTGCAAGCAGCAATGACAAGTGTAAGAAAACACACTTGAGCAGTTAATGAGAAAGCCTGTTACCCACTGTACCAGATGGCTCTCTACAAATGCTAAGGGGGGAGAAGTGGTGGCTGTCCTTTCAGAGCACTGTTCCCAGCAAGAGTCACTCCTTGGGTAGGGGGTGGGAATACAGCAAGCTCAGCCCCATGTCCTGGCAGGCAGCCTCATCCCTGATTAAAGTGCCTGTGGGGGGACAGAACTGCGCAGCCACAGAAGCCAGTGCCAGTCCCTTCAATCTGTCTCAGAAAAGCCAGAGATAAACAAGCTATGGTAGCTCTGCTGGACATTATAGAAGCACACACTGGATTAATATGCCAGCACTGAGTTGCACAATGAAGTTATTAACAGTGAGCTCCAGAAAGATTTAAATGCTTACCATGATCAGCAGTAAAAACTACTATTGTGTTATTTGAGAGTCCTACATTATCCAAAGCATTCAGAAGCAGGCCAACTTGCACATCCAGGTAAGAAACTGCTGCATAGTAACTCTGACGGATCTGTCGCTGCAAGTTAAGAAAACAGGAAAGAAAATAACAGCTTTTCCCCAAACACATACAGCAAGAGCCAGGGGGTGGCTGTGTAAAAGAACTAAAGGACTCTACTTGTAAAGCTTTAATTTTAATTGTCGGTAGCCCAATTAATGTCCCAGAAAAGGTAAACTGGGAGGGGCCAATTAGAAAATTCCATCTCCCATAAGTGATTTCAAGCAAAACATTGCAAACCAATCCATTCTGTTTCTCTTGGTCTAGCCATGCACCTAATTTTGGCATTAGCACTGGTGAGTCAAGGGAAATTTTGCAAAAAAAGATACACTGGGTGCTGGCTTTAAACAGACAAGCAGACTCAGATAATGACCACAAACACAGCATTGCTAGCTGCTACGTACATTCCCTCACATGCAAACTGAACTGCAGTGACAGTGAAGGTTTGCCTACAGAGCTAAAGGTGACAGTATGCAAGGCAGGGAATTCATAATATTTGGAAATGGTCAGTTGTTGAGTAACTGGGAATATCATAACTGGGAGCAGCCAACTCTTCCCTTGCATTTGAACAAGTGAAGGCAGTTTGACTTCAGAGCACTGTATTGACAGCTTACCTGGAAGTCATCTGGAAGTGGTCCATAAGGGAAACTAACATTTAATGCTGCCACATCATCCCTCTGTCTGATATCCGTCCAGGGGTTGTATGCCACAGGAGGTAGTTTCTTAGGCACCCAGGGATCTGGGGCTAATGTGATATTTTCCAAGGGGTACAACTTGAGAAATTCCTTTACAACACAAAACACATATAAAGACTGTCCTTATCTCTAGGATATACTGTGAATTTTGTGCTTAAGCAGCAACCGTTTTCCCTTGCATGACCCTTTAATGTTAACAGTTTACAAGGCTTCATTTCCTTTCCCCCAGAGTGTAAAACACAGCAATACTAGTCATCACGAACCAATTCCTGAAAAATACTGAGTTAGTAAGTACCTAAACCCAGCCTCCAGCATCTCAAAACAACGCTGGAATAAAAGGTCCAACACCACTCTCGCTGAGTAGTCAGCAAGACTACTCAGTAGTTAGTGAGTAGTTTTGCCACTAACTCAAACACAGAATGGAATACAAGATCTTGTAAGGCCCCGTTATGTCACACTCCATCAAGCAGAACCCCATCTCCACACAGTGGCAGTCACCATTATGGTGGTAGAAGCCTGGCTTTTGGCTGAGGAGTCACAATTCATTCTCATTAAACATTCTGAAATGCATCACAGGTGACTCCTGAAGTTACACCAAATCAAGGCTTTTTTCCAGCTTGCTTTCCAGAAACAGCAATAAAATATTTGTGGGAATAGTTTTCAAAAGCAAAAGCAACATTTGTTGAAATTCCTTTTCCTGCAGGCTTCAGTCTCCTCACCTGTGGGTACCTCAGTGGGATATGTGGCTTGTGGTAACCAACAGCCAGGAAGAACTTTTGCCTGTTGCTTTTCATGATGCTCAGTAAGCGTATGGCCTCCTCTGTGCTCTGAATATCAGGCAGAGTCCCCCCAGGCATTTCTGTCACATCCACCGGGCACACCAAGTTTGCATAAAGTTTTCCATCTTTTCCCCTACAAGTCTTCATGGAAAAAAAAAAAAGTTCAGTAACTTCTGTTAAATGCAAAGACAAAATCGCCTGTTCTGTAACTTTAAAACAAATTTGTTTCTTACCAACAAAATGATGCAACTTCCATGCCTATGAAAATACAGAAATCCTCTCTAAAGCTGTGTGGAAGATTAAATGTAACCATATTGGGGAAAAGCCCACAGCTTCTATGATGAATAGAAACTCTGATCTATTGGAGATGCAGCAGTACCTGGTTATACTATATATATATATTAAAATATCTTTGTGTGTGTGTGTGTGTGTATGTATGTATGTGCATGTGTGTATATATATATAAATAAATAAATACATATATATATATGTATATAAATAAATTAAATAAATAAATAAATAAATCTAAATAAAAATAAATTCCTTCTGATCCCAAGAGCTCATAGAAAGCTGCCTGGAAGCTACTGACTTAGTTTCTGAGCAAATGCCAGCAGGGCTGATGTGTAATCAGTGAAGAGAGATAAATTAGACTACACAGTTGCCAGGGAAAGGTGGCCTCAGCAGGGTGTTTGGGAGGGTTGCTAAATGAACATACTTTTCTTTATGTCATGGATGAAAACGTTGCTGTTGTTAAAACCAGTCTTTTCCAGCAGTAAACACAATACCAAAGCACTGCCAAGGTTGTCTGTACCCTGCAGCTCCTGCTGGGCACTGTACAGACTCCAACACACAATACTAATGCAATGTTTGCATAAAGATAAACCAGATCCTTTTGTGTCACACTTAAGAGTAACAAATATTCTAGAAAACTGGATCAGATTATAAAGTTTCAGATTATCTAAACATTATTTTAATTATGGTCCCTGCTCACTCAGTCCTGATCTCTTTATCACATTAAGTTCACCAAGACTACTGACAATGTTTTGTCGATTACTAAAGCAAAGTAAGCTCAGTTGCAAGTGCAAGCTGACAACCACACTTTTCAGATAAAGGAATTCATGACCTAGACACAAATTAAGATCATTCTTGCTTATATCTCAGTAACTGAAGTTTCAAAATACCAATTTAGAAATGCTTAAAACACCTGCAGGATGGTCACACTGATTAACAAAACACACATCTGATAGTCTAAGCCACCTTTCAGAAAGCAAAGAAACAAAGTATTGAAGTGGTGAGTTGTTTTCCTCCACAAGGGTGCAGCCTCTAAACCCACAGAGCACAGCCTGTACCTGATACAAAGAACTTGGTTATATCCTGAAAACCCTTCTCTATGTTAGAGATCCACAAATCATATTTACCTTATCATTTTCATACTTTTCAGCTGAAGGATGAAAGGGTGGAATGGACCAACTGTAGGGATAGTCGTCACTGTGATTGGATGAAACCCCTAAAAGGGATAAAGATATTAGAAATGCTCTAATAGTTCACTCAACCAGGAAGAGCTCAAACATAAGTTTAACTTGTCTTCAACTGTTTTTTTTCAAATATGTTAAAATGAAGAAACATTTCAAATGAATCTTTGGCAACTGAGAAAAAGATAACCAAGAAATAAATACCAAAAAGTTTAAGACAGTAATTCTTTCCCTGAAATACATCTTTAACTAGTGAGGGAGACTCAAGCCTGTTGAAGAGCCTTACTTCAGGGAATAGCAACAAAAAAAACAAACAAAAAACCCAAAAAAACAAAAAAAAACCCCCAAAAACAGGATTAATAACAGTCTTCATGCATATCCTTGATTAGCTTTACTATAAACTGAAAGTTTATATATCCACATAAGTTCAGTTCTAGGATAAGGAACTACCAAAAAGAGGGTCAGTATTACAGTATTTTTCAATTCAGTAGTTTTACTACTTTTACATAGTATACTAAGTTCCTACTGAACTTCAAGTCATGCATTCTACATGTCCTGATCCAGACTCACAGCCTACTAGGAAATGCGAAGTGTGAACAGGCAAAACTAAGCCAATAAGTAATTTAATTTTCAGCGGATACCTAACTTCCAGATGTATTTTTTGAATGTTAGACATTTATCCCCACAATTCCTAGACAAGATGTGAAAATATCCATCAGATAAAAGTCATCTAATACATTCATCTCTAATACCTTAAGACTTTAGATTTAAAGACAACCACTGTAAAATCTGGCTCATGATTACAGTTTAGGTTCTCAATAAAGACCAGAATCACACACCAATATTTATGTAAGTTTGTGAGACCGTACACATCAAGCATTTCTATTTTACGCAAATGACAATTCAAACCATACCAGGATGAAAAACTTTCCCCACAGACAGGGTCATGTAGCCATTTTCCTTGAAATACTGGGGCATGGTGGAATAGTTTCCTGCATGTACTCTCCAATAGGAGTAGAAATCATAGAGCCGGGTGGTGTCAGGTCTGCGGCCAGTGAGAAACGACACTCTGCTGGGAGCACACACAGCTTGCTGAGGAGAGAGACAGCCAAGGAGAGACACAATTTGGAACAAAAACCAAAATACACCTACAAACTGACTTGGGCCTAGTGGAGCCATAACCATCTGAAAGCTTGGGAATCACAGGGAAAGAGTTTCATATCACTTCACGCTGGAATGAACAGTTTCCTTTATTATGCATATCAATTCCCAATTGCAAGCTTTTAGCGACACAGGTATTTACCTATCTACAATTTTTCCTCAAATAGCTGATTCCTAAGCACTAAAAAGCTTTGCTTATGGAACCAGTAGCATAAAAGGGAAAAAAAAAGTCAGGTTCAATAAAGGCAGTGCTTTCGAAATCTGGTTGCTCATATCACACAGAATTAAGCAGCAGTGGACTGGGCTGATAAAAGCCCAAAGTCTAGTTGATCTGGACTGCCTTAAGAATAGAGAAAGGATAACACAGAAGGTCTGGGTTATGGTCCTAAGGCCTGACTAATTCTGCTTCAGACTGACAAAACCCAAGAGTTATTGCTTTGAAGTCCTATTCCCTAGTCGAAACTAGACCCCAACGTCTAATTTCTCAGCAGAGAGGAACTTGGGAATGTAGACATCCTATGCAGAGTAGAAGTGAGCAATTAGTGAGATTTTGAGCCCTCTATTTTATAGTGATGCTTACCACACAAACTGCCCCTTTACAGCAATATATAGAATTGATTCCCTCAAAAGATTAAAAATTAAAACATAGTCTTTTATAAGCAGTAGAAAAAAGAGAATTCCAACTTAATAAAATGGCATTTTTAAGCAGCACTTGGCTGCTAACAGTGAAAATGCTTGAGTATCATTCCATTCCTCCAAGGGCTACACAAATACCATAATTTAAATGTCCTGTTTTCATTCTTCTCACCTTAGTGAAAATAGATTCACATACTACAGTTCAGCCCAAACATTTATTTTCTACTGAAAACACTTAAAGTTAATAAATACTTGCTTTTTTCACTGGCCTGCCTAACACTTACAGTGATAAAACCAGCAATTATTTTGCATAGAGAAATCATGTTTAAGTCATTTATCTCACCTGGGCATATGCATTGCTGAACACAATACTTTGAGAAGCAAGCTGATCAATGTTGGGAGATTTCACAAGCTTATCTCCGTAACAGCCCAAAACAGGACGCAGATCATCCACAACTATAAACAAGACATTCATGCCATCTATGAAGGAACAGAATTAAAAATAAATTAACCTGAGCTCCATTAAACAGAGGCTACTTTATGCCGATTTACCAGTTTTTAACCCTGAAATACACTTAAGAACAAAAATACAATTAATAAAATTAGCTAGAATATCTTTGTAAGGGAATGTAAACAACGGGATTAATTCTTCAAAGACAGAAATTCTTATTTGGCCTAGACAGAAATACAGCGGTTTTCATTTGCCTTCCTATTTCATTGTTCGCTTCCATGGTATTTTCTCCAGGTGCCACAGACGGCATCTCCTCGCAGCTGTCTACAGAAGGGCGGTGCAAAATAAAGAGGTATTTTGTAGGTCTACCAACTACCGAATTCTACAGCCTGCAATCTTTGCGAGGGGTGTTAAGCCACAGGTAAACAACAGTTCTGTCCCGTATAATCCTGCTCCAAACAGATAAAACTATTTTCCTTCACTTGACTACACACATATTTTTAAAACGCCCTCTCACGGCGGCGGACGGCACTGGGGGCTCGACCCGCGCACGAACCGCTGCGCAGAGCCGCGGCCGGCCCAGGGCCACACCGAGCCCCGGCCCAGGGCC